>CM054815.1:18905018-19350476 GCA_028984105.1 Lavandula angustifolia | reverse complement strand
TCATTAATTTCCTTGGGAAGCATGTTGTTTTCTAAGGTATATAGATAGCTATTAGCTATATATCATTTTATTCCTACTTACTATCAATTTTCAAGTTAAATTTACGAGTGGTTTGCTGTTCTTTATGTCTGATGTATATATGTTTCCATCTTTGTTGGATAGGTTATGATCCGTCCCTTACCTTTGTATCGGAGACAAAATATACGTCTCCTCTGTTTGATGGCTTGCAACGCGACTTATCTACCAAGCCTGACATTTTTATCCTTCATGAAGATGATAATGGTTGTCAGTATTTTGCTGCTCATTCAGTTGAATCGGATGGCACCATCGTAAGCTCACCAAAATATCACATTTACCCCCCGGAGAAAGGTTTGTTCTTCGCCAGTAGTAGTTGTAATGGTCTATTACATTTTCAAAATGTGGAGTATGATAATGTTGTTTGGAACCCAACAACGGGTGAGTTTAAGATGTTTGCCAAGCGCTTCGGCCCACCCCCTCCGCGTGTTTCCAACAATTATTTGGATTATGTATCGTGGTGCGACCCTAGCTATGAAGATTGCAAAGTGCTGCAAGTTGTTGTGGCCGATAAGGAAGATGAGGAAGGGGAGTACGATGGTTCGAGTTTTCACATGGAGTTGTGTTCGCTTAAAACTAATTCTTGCAAGAAAATAGAATGCATGGAGTTTGGGTTTGTGTGGTGGGGTGGTCGTTGCATAAATGGGGTTTATTATTGTCAAGCGAACCGAGTAGATGGAGATGTAGAGGTACTCCTTTCGTTCGACTTTTCTACTGAAACTTTGTCTTCTTTACCCGTACCACCCCACATGTCGGAGTCAGATTATCTACATTATGTGGAGTATAAAGGGTTTTTTGGTTTTATTTTAGGCTATGTCCCTAAAACCGGACCTTGGGAATTTGTTTTTTGGGTTTTGGAGAACGGATCATGGAGAAAAGAATCCGTTTTCCATTGTTATGGTGTTTATAAGCCGTTGTGGTTTTCGGAAAACGGTGAGTTGTTGTACTTTTCAACCTTTGATGATGAATTAGTGTTGTTTGATCGTACGACTGGGAAGTTGAAGCATCTTGGTGTGTATTCTAATTCGGGTGCAATAAAGCCTGTTCCAGTTTCTAAGAGCTTTGTTCGACTCGATGAAATCTCAGATGCTGGGGTAAGTTGATTTGAGTTGGTAAATGTATGGACCTATTTTTTTATTTAGAAAGAGAACATGTTCGGTGGAATAGCCCTAAAAAGAATAGAAGACAAGTTCGATAGGACAGAGAGTGTATGTTTGATATAGTGGTAAAATCTCATTTTAGGAATTATTAGGTGCGGGTTTAATTTCTGCCATTAGGTTACTTTTCTTTATTATTTTTTTCAATTTCCTTCATAATTTTTTTCTATTTAAAATACAAAATAATTCGTAAAATCACACATTCAAGTATATACGTAGTTGGACCATAAGTCAGGTTTATGACTCCGTCCTTTTTTCAAACTATTATTATCTAAATCTTACCTCCTAAGTCAGGTAATTTTATTCAAATTAAAATGAACCTAATTTATTGGCCGTGGTCGGCCGCCTAGCATTAATTTGGCAATTAATGTATTTCTTTTTTTATAGAATGTAAAAAATCTATTTGTCATCACACGTGTCCAGTTCTTAAAGTCATGAGGTCAAAAGGGGAAGATTGACTTTGAATTAGAAGGATATCATTATCATATCATGCCAAAAATGGACATGGATATGTTGTCAGCATAATTCAAATCAAATTATAAGTATGAATATCATAATCTTATCATCCGTTATTTTCAACATTAGGAATCAACGATCAGTGATAATCGGTCGTTATTTGGAGTTTATCATGTATATATCAAAGATAGTAGCTGCGAATTATTCTTTAAAAAAATTAATTAATGAGTTGTTATTAATTTAAATAAGATTTCTTTGGATAAAATAGGATATAATAAGTTTCCAATTAAGTGGGGGTGATTATACATCAACGTGGTCATTTCACCAAACTCAATCTTGTAAAATTATTGTTAAACATCTATTAAAAATAATATTTATTTAATGATATTATTATTTTATCAAATACTATTTTAGTTTATTAATTTAAGTTGAGATTTAAAATACTATAAAACAATTAAACTAAAAAATTTATAGAAATACACACGTCACATACTCCCCCACAAAAATCACCAACTAATTTATCAATTCTTTGAAATTAAAAATTTATGCTCTATTTCTACTTTTGTTTCTTCGACTAGTTTACAAAGTCGCAATTCATTAAATAAGGAATGTTTATCATTAATTTATATCTAATTAGATTTTGTTTGGAAGAGTTTATCAACAACTTATTTTAATTTATTCTAAAAATAAGTGTTTATGAACACGTTTAAAAGGGTCATTGTCAATAGGAATAACTTAAGAAAATAAACTAAAAATTATAAAAATCGATCCTCATATCAAATCCTTCTAAGAACAATTTTTTAAGCTATATTGTATTTTATTTTTTCTTTATTTTTAAACTTTTTTCTGTAGTTAATTTCTTATATGTAACTGTATCCAAACACAAAAATTATTTAACTTAAATATTTATAATATAAATATCTATATTATAAATTTTTATTTAAATTATTTTCCCAAGGGATCTTTTAATAGATTAAGTTCAACTCCCTTGATTCGATGTCTAGGTTCTTGCTCAATCTAAGATAGTGTCATAATACGTAATGCAGAATTCTAGAAGACGTGAGGGCCAAACACTCAAAGTTTGTCAATATATACTGAGAGAAAATAAGATTGTGATTTTATTTATTTTTTAATTATTTTAAGAGGGAAAAGGTTGATTAACAGTCCCAATTAAAATTAATTGCGCAATTAAAAGGTTGCCATCGACACGTACTAAAATATAATTGGATGTGAAGTTTGTGGGGGATGAGTTGGAATTGTCGAACGGGTTTTAAATGTTATAATTTCGTCAGTCATCATAAAATCTTGAAAATGCAAGGAATTTGTTCTATTTTTTTTTATATTATGAATTATTATTATGACATAATGTTACTTCCTAAGTAAGATTATAGAAAAACAAAGCTATTCTCTATCTCTCTCGATGAATAATAATTATTTATAATTTCAACCATATAAAATTTATAAAAAAATTGTATGTTTTTATCTAATTACAACCATATAAATCGTTGCTCGATCTTTAACAATATTGTAAAATTTAATTTTAAAACATTGATAACTTTATCAATTTCTTGAAATTCAACACCCATGCTATATTTCCACTTGTATTTCTTCTACTATTTTACAATGGCATAATTTCATTAACAATAATCATTGTTATCCTTCAATATACAGTTAAACCTCAATTAAGTATAATAACCTTAGGATCGGAAGAAAATATTCATTTAACGAGATTATTACTTTATCGGACATTATTTTAGTGCAATAACCTATATCGAGACCGGAGGAAATTATCACTCCATCAAATATTACTTTATCGATATTTAACAGGTTAATAAGGTTCGGAATTCGGATTAAGTATTAATTCAATTTAAATAAAACAAATCCACAATCCTTACAAATTGTAATAACCTTTATTTGTTTGGTTAGGTCAAGTTTTAGCCTTTCTTATTACAAGACATCTTCATTGAAGGCCAACTCATATATGAGGTCAAAATTGGAGGCCCGGCCCATTTAGAAAGATAATCATCACATTTAAAAATTGGAGTACTCTTTATTACATTAACAAAATAAAGAAGGGGGTAGATGATGCAAAAATACATAACATGCCAATGTATATCGCCAACTTTGACATTTTTCACATTTAAAAATTCTGGCATGAATTCCTTGGGAATATCTTTCACTCAAGATGTTCTACATATCAGCTGCAGAATCTGCATACAAGACAATGGGGTTATTTCTTTCGCACATGAATTAAAGATCCATGATTGTATCATCAAATCACAGTGTTGATAGGCTGCATAATCTGCGTGTGTGTTTGCTGGGATTTGTGTGATCTGAGCTGGTGTTGGCATGATCATATGTAGTTTGTTCTTGGCTACGATTGCAATTCGCATAGATCTACTCCAGGACTGGAGATTATCTCCATTCAGCAGCGGATTGACCAGCATAGTGCCTGGAGCTTATCCTTGATGAACATGGTAAAGGCCATTCACATCCTCATTCATTGACTGAGCGCGATTGGCCATTTGAAAATATAAAAGCGGAAGAATCAAAAGAAAGATGATTAGAGAGATTGATAGTGATTCAATAGCTTAAAAGCTCTGATACCATGTAGAAACTCAGGCTCTGATTCAGTCAGCCATGAGAGATTGAAGCAAGAAATGAAGAAAAACAGAATTTGAAACTAGAAAGATGAACTTGATGATTGTATTGATTGATTTCCAAATGGAGCGTATCTACATATATATATACATCTCATTTGATCATGTCTTGGGAGCTAAGTAAGCCAAAATATCTAAAACAAACTTATAACAACTTCAACTAACTTAACCGTTTCCTAACCAATGTAATAGTGCAATCGGATTAGTTGTGAAATCTTCAACTGTCTTTGTTTGTTTTGGCCACGCTGCTTTCCTTGCGATCTTCTTCTTCTTTCACATGCGTTGCATGCATGGTTGGAGAGTGTGTAGTATTACAAGAGTCGGAAGATAATAAACCTTAGCTTTTCGATTCGATTTGAAGCTTATTCTGTTTTTAGGATTTTTGTTTGTAGGGGGTCATTTGGTTAGAATTGGACATAGGGGTGGGCTTGGGATGGATACCCGCGATATGGGTACCCGAATGTGGATACCCGCATAAACGGTTACTAAATTTTACTACCCATTTCCAGACCCGTATAGTGCGGGTACTCGCATACGGGTACCCACACAGGTACGGAACGGGAACGGGAATATCCACACATTTTATCACCTATTTAAATATAATTAAATTTATTAATACAAACTAAAAAAATTAGAAGATAAATCATGATAAGAGCAAAAATCAGAGCTTGTAAAAACTTACACATAATAAACTTATTATTTTATTATCTTACGAGTACTTACGAACGATTTAACAAATCAAGCAAAGTATTGATTGCGCGAGTTATTAAAGGCCCAAAATCCATCATGAGCGCAACCCATGACACTGAATAGATTCTGATGCAAGATCCGTCGATTAATTAGAGTTGCTCTTTTTGTGTAAAGTTGTGAATTCTAATAAAAAAAATTGTATACTAATATTTTGTCAAAAATAAAAAAGTTGATAGTATGTTTGATACAGTACGAAATAGTATAGTGGACGATAAATTTGGGACAGGACTATTTTTATATATTATCATTTGTCTATGATAACTCTTCATACTTTAAGATATTTTTATGTAATTTGAATTGAATGATAAATTTTAATGCAGAATCAGCCTTCTATCCTAAAATAATAATAATAATAAAAAAAAAACTAGTTTGTAGCGGATTGCGTGACAAATCGACTCGAAATTCTTCTATATATGAAAAGCCCAAAATCTAGCTAAGCCTAAGACAAGGCCCATGGCCCACTGATGGACCAAATTAATATACTTGTTGGGTTTTTTTTGTTGAGTAATTACTCATCACAAGTCGCGCATCTTCAGTCTTCGCTTCTCTTCTTCGTCTTCGCAGAAACGACATGGCCACACTCGCCGCCACGCGCTCTCTCCCGAGGTTTGTATATCGTCGTCTCACAGCTAGCAATTGCCTCGTAACGGAAGATAGGAGACTCGTTATTAAATCTTTCACCAGGTTTGGTTTTTTTTTTCGATTTTTATGTTTTCTTAAAGATAATTACTACTTATTGGGGAAATTGTTAATTTAGGGCCACCGCGGAGGCCGACGTAGGCAAAGGTTATACGACGAGAATCTACGGTCCCTCGCCGCCTAAAACAATCCCGCCGTATAACAGAAAACAAAAATTCTTGAAAGGTATTTGCGGACCTTCTCAGTTTGAACTTCAGCTGGACTTGTGACTAATATTCTTTGTAATTTGTGTGTGTGTGTGTTTTGCCTTCTAATGAGTGAGAAAATGGTAAACGATTGATTGCTGAAGAATTGAAAGGAGATTATCCCAAAACATAAAAAAGTTAGCATCTTGCTTATTGATTAATTAACTAAAATTAAGATTAACCAAATTTCCAATTAGGGTTTATTAATGACAAATAGGATTCATAAATTGCCAATTGGGGTTTATTCTTTCCCAATAAGGGTTTAGTTTCACTAATTAAATCAAAGTTTTCATTTTTTTAAAAAAATATTTACCTAAGAGGATTGCCTCTTTTTGCAAAGCTAATAAAGGGAAAACTTTTATGGAAATAAAAAAGAAAAATCATTAATTTCCTTGGCAAGCATGTTGTTTTCTAAGGTATATAGATAGCTATTAGCTATATATCATTTTATTCCTACTTACTATCAATTTTCAAGTTAAATTTACGAGTGGTTTGCTGTTCTTTATGTCTGATGTATATATGTTTCCATCTTTGTTGGATAGGTTATGATCCGTCCCTTACCTTTGTATCGGAGACAAAATATACGTCTCCTCTGTTTGATGGCTTACAACGCGACTTATCTCCCAAGCCTGACATTTTTATCGGTCATGAAGATGATAATGGTTGTCAGTATTTTGGTGCTCATTCGGTTGAATCGGATGGCACCATCGTAAGCTCACCAAAATATCACATTTACCCCCGGAGAAAGGTTTGTTCTTCGCCGTAGTAGTTGTAATGGTCTATTACATTTTCAAAATGTGCGATATGATAATGTTGTTTGGAACCCAACAACGGGTGAGTTTAAGATGTTCGCCAAGCGCTTCACCCCCCCCCCGCCACGTGTTTCCAACGATTATTTGGATTATGTATCGTGGTGCGACCACTTAGCTATGAAGATTGCAAAAGTGCTGCAAGTTGTTATGGCCAATAAGGAAGATGAGGAAGGGGAGTACGATGGTTCGAGTTTTCACATGGAGTTGTATTCGCTTAAAACTAATTCTTACAAGAAAATAGAATGCATGGAGTTTAGTTGGGTGGCATTGAGAGGTGGTTGCATAAATGGGGTTTATTATTGTCAAGCGGATCGAGTAGGAGGAGATGAAGAGGTACTCCTTTCGTTCGACTTCTCTACTCGAAACTTTGTCTTCTTTACCCGTACCACCCCACATGTCGGGGTCGGATTATCTACATTATGTGGAGTATAAAGTGGTTGTTTGGTTTTATTTTTAAGGCTATGTCCCTAAAACAGGACCTTGGGAATTTGTGTTTTGGGTTTTGGAGAACGGATCATGGAGAAAAGAATCCGTTTTCCATTGTTATGGTGTTTATAAGCCGTTGTGGTTTTCGGAAAACGGTGAGTTGTTGTACTTTTCAACCTTTGATGATGAATTAGTGGTGTTTGATCGTTGCGACTGGGAATTTTAAGCATCTTGGTGTATATTCTAATTCGTGTGCAATAAAGCCTCGTTCCAGTTTCTAAGAGCTTTGTTCAACTCGATGAAATCTCGAATCTTGGGGTAAGTTTGGAATTGTGATAGTGTAGTGAGTTGATTGTTGAATACTTTGTTTTTTGAGTATGGATGAGTAAAATGATGTGTTGGATATGAGTCGATAGATTGATACTCACCATGTTCTAGGGTTAAAAGAAATTGGGGAAATCATAAGTAGTCTTATGGAATTGAAGATCCCAAAACCGAGCCGATATCGGTAGATTAGTGTATCGATAGGATTAGGCGATGTATAGGTTAGACGTGATGTAATGCTTATTATTTTTGTCTAAGTCCTGCACGGGGTAGTTGTTGAACCGATCTTCACCTGAAGATACTTTTCGTAACCCCACGTCATCGCTGTAATCGCTTGTATTCTTCGTCGCCAGTGATATCAAACTCGGTTGAAGATCCCGCATCACCGACTCGGACCTCGCAGAAGCATTCTCTACAAGCCGATGGTCATCGGTAGAAGAACCAAGTGCAAGCAAGATACCTTCGCAGCCGACCAACCGACTATCGAAGCTCACTTTATCGGCCGACGACTCACCGAAGAAGACAGACTTTCGAGCATCGTATCCGACGAAAAGCGACCCAAAGACTTAAAGTCCCTTCAAATGTTCGGCAGAAGACATACGAGGTAGTTTGAACGGCCAACTCGACACTCACCAACTACAAACCTCGACCAATGAGAAGCCGACAACGCTTACCTACTCTACACAAAGTAAAGTCTGCTCTCATGAACAGCGCATTAACCGCCCTCGCCGCAACAAAGTGGAATAGTGGCCGTTTTCTTTGGACGCTTGTGACACGTGGCATCGTCGTCTCCAACGGACATATGTCACAACTCACAATTATAACTAGAGAAGGATTTGAAGATTTCAAGAAGAGGAATATACGCGAAATCAAGGGAAATCATTAAAACTCACAACGCTCTAGAACCTTCAAGCTTATCCGGAGACGAACTAGTTTTCATAGAACACTTCTTGTAGTTCATCTCTCTAGAGAGCACTTTGATCCCTATCTTCTGCAGACTAAGCTCATTGCTAGATTCATAGATTAGATCCGAAGGAGTTCACATTTAGTGAATTGTTCTTGTTGTAAGAACTCCTTCCCAGTTGGAGAATATTCCCTCCCTTCTAAACTTAGGTTTGGATTGTAAAGTCGCTAAGGACTATAACTTAGAGGAACGCCCAGGCGCAGACGTATCCCCGCTCGAGACTTGCTCGGAATAATCAACAAGTTCTCCCGCCTTGTTCGGGACCGTGGACGTAGGATCTTGCGTATCCGAACCACGTTAAATCGCTTGTGTTCATTTCATCGTTTTATTGCATTGCATTCAACTGACTTGAAAATCATAAGTTTGCATAAAACGTATTTTATAAAGTGAACACCAAAAGATTTAACTTGAGAAAACGCGTTTTCAAAAGAGACGACTCCGGGCCTAACACTTATCCGCACTACGTCTCCGACCGAGTTTCGTAATATCGACATCGCCGCAGGAAGAGCTCGGAAGCCGACTCACTGACCCCAATGATCGAAGGCTTACTGGGCACCGTTCATCGGATTCTGCAAACATCGCCTTCAAAACGACCTTCACCGAGAAAAAGAACAGAGCTCAGGTGTATTCACCCCCCCTCTACACCGACTTTTCGTCTCGGACCAACAATTGGTATCGAGCTTTCGGTGTTCAACCGATCGCCGGTTACGAAATCTTGGTCCTCTCGAACCGATCCCGAAAACCGTTTTCACCGCATAAGCATCTTTTCAAGCATCCCTATACTCTTACTCTTACAATGTCCGATATGTCGGGTATTAGGATGGTGCCGATGTTCTCAATAGAGAACTACACGGTATGGCGCGTACGTATGGAGGCACACCTAACGTCACTCCACGACAAAGCATGTCCGATGTCCTAGAGTCGGGACCGATCATTCCCATGATCGACGGCGTAGTATTGCTGCTCGGAGGAGGCGTGGGAGCACAAACCGGTGCTAAGGTTCCCAAAGACAAATCTCGCTTCACGCCCGAAGAAAAGAAGTTGCACAACCTTGACCGAGTCGCACGTAATGCCATACCGACTACGCTCGGTGACTCACATCTCGGAAGGGTACAAGATTGCAAAACGGCGAAAGAGCTATGGGACGCCTTGGGCAGATCTGAGCCATGGAACCTCTCGGATCAAAGAGAACAAGCTCGAGCTAGAGCTTCGAAGTTCGACGCCTTTGCAATGGAGCTTCATCGAAACCATTGACGAGCCGAGTGTCGATTCACCAATCAAGTCAATGTTATCAATGGGTTGGGGAGGTCGTTCACCAACAAGGAGATGAACACCAAGATCTTGAGAGCGTTGCCCGACGAAGTGGCTTCCATTTGCTACTTATTTACGTCGCTCTGATCTAAATGCTCTAACTCCCGATGTTATATTTTCGTAATTAAAATCGGAGGAGTTCGAGCATAGCCTACCCCAAAAGTGCTTAAGCGCTCCAAGGTGACACACGGTTCGACCACGCCTTCAAGGCAACGATCAAGAATACGGGAGCCAAGCCTATTTCCTCAAGCAAAGCCGCGTGCCACATCGATAGCAAAGTCTTCCGAGACTTCAGGCCCCGATCGCCTAGCACCGATGGCTCTCAAATATCGAGGGAAAAGGAGAGAGTCGAAAGCCGAGGAAATACAACCGAGATTCTTCCTCGAGGTAAGAAAGACTATCATAAGAAAGAAGAATCTAATCCTTCTACCGAATGCGGGAAATCGGAGTCTCCGCCGCGGCCCATCTAAAGACTCGGTTGGTAAGAGCAAAGCAGAACATCTACCTGCTACAACTCGCAAGAAGGAGGGACACTATCAGTACGATTGTCCCGAACTCTCACCGCTCAAAGAGCGAACGGCGAGCCGAGAGAAAGAAGTTCGCCGAGAGACGGCAGCCTATATAGCCGGGAGAGATATCCGATAACTCAATTGAGGAGGATACATTCATGTATTCTTACGAAGACGAAGCCGCGTTCGTCGCCAGTTGAGGTCGCAAAGACAGTTCTCGATGAGTCGACCCGAATACTTGTCGATGGCCGGAGAAGAGGCCGAGGTAAATTCTAAACGCATTATTACCTCTTCTTCACACAAAGACACAAGACACGCGTGCTCGGTCACGGATGATCCTCTAGATGTGGTACAAGCCTACGACGACTGTTAGAGGAGCATTCACCGAGCAGAGTTCAAGCAGAACCATCCGAGAACTTGAACAGTAAAGGCCGAGAATCGGAGACTTTCTTCCGATTGTCGTGTCTCTACCGAGTCAGTGGATCTAGTTGCGAGACTCAAGGAAGAGATTGAATCTCTTATGACTAAGTCTCGGCTTCAAGAGACTCGGATCTCGCCCGACCAAGGACAATTCCCGAGAAAGAGACCGAAATAGCCAAGCTCGATCGAAGCTCACGCACGTGCGGGAACGACTATGACTCACTCCGGAAGGAGTGACGAAGTCCTGGAGAGTATTGATGACCGAACAATACACGGGAGCTAAGGAGAAGCTTGAAAGCATGCTTAGAGCTCAACGGTCAACTTTCGTGAAAGAAGGCCTGGGCTATACACACGAAGCTTCTACCTCCAAAAGCTCAAGCAACCCCGGGCGATAGGTTCGTCGGAGGAAAGGTGCAAGCCGCCGACACCACACCTCGGGCGAAAAACAAACGAGAAAATAATTACACCTCGGCCCGAGTAGCAACAAGCAATGACCAAAGGTTCCGACCCCGGGACACCGCGATCAAATTCGGGGGGAATCAAGAAGGTCGAGATGGGCGAACAAGTACAAGGAGCCATCTGTATGAGCACCGGCTCCAAGACGGCTCGTACTACTATGAGCCCGAGGGTCGGGAGAAGCGCCAAGACTCGAGAAGAAGAAAGCGCATGAACCCAAAAATTATTAGCAGAAAGTCAGTATCTCCAAGTCCTGTGGAGAAGAAAGCCGATAAGGTTCGAAAAAGAAGTCCTGGAACTTCTAAGGTCCCGAGACAGATCCGGGTTCCGAAATCACCCACTAACTACCGTAAGGACCCAATCGAACCAAAGGGTACCTAAAAAATGCCTCCGTTTTGCGGGTGCATAAGGACCCGTGGATAGTGGACGACGGCCGCTCGAGACACATGACCTACCGGAAGAGCCTGCGACCAACTACGTACAAGAAGATGGTCCCGCACTGAATTCGGTGACAATTCCAAAGGCTACACAAGGGGATACGGAACGCCGAACATTGGGGACCGCCACGTTCCAAAGAGTAACATATGTTGAAGGACTTCAACATAATCTCCTTTCGATCAATCGTTCGTGATAATCTTAACAGAGTAATCTTTGACACCGGTTTTACGTGATATTGTTGACAAATCTACAGGGAAAACGGTGTTATCGGGTTCGCGGAGGAAGAACATCTATGTTGCAAACCGGAATACCGCAGTAACCCCGAGGCTTGCTTGCTCGCACGGACTAAATCGGGTAACAAGTCGGTCGGCTATGGCACAAGAGACTCGGCCACTTCGAACTTCAAGACCATGAACAAGCTTGTCAAGAACTCTAAAGTCGAGGACTCGCCCAACGAATCGTTTATCAAAGACGAGAAATTGTGAAGCGTGCCCGAAGGGAAAGCAAACAAAGAGTAGCAATCCACCTATTCCGTCACCTTCCACCGATGGAATCCTTCACCGCTTCACATGGACTTATTCGGGCCGCTCTCTCCGGTGACTATAAGAGGCAAGAAGTATGCCCCTCGTCGTCATAGACGACTTCTCGAGATATACTTGGGTCATCTTCATCGCCAACAAATCGATGTTCGGGACCGAGTTACCTAATCTATCGAAGAAACTCGGTATGGAAAAGAACATCAAGATTAAGAAGATACGCTCGTACGGAGGAACAGAGTTTCTAAACTCGGTAGTTAAGACATACTTTGCGATAAAGAGGGAATTCAAGCACGAGACATCACCGCGCGCACCCCTCGGCCAGAACGGACTTGCCTTGAACGTAAGAACGAGAACTCTCAAAGAAGCAAAGAAGAACGCTCCTCGCAGATTCCGGACTACCCTCAAAGTTTTGGGCCGATGCTACCGACACCGCCCGTTACACTCGGGAATCGATCACTACCGACACAAAGCAACACATGAAGACGCCATACGAACCGTGGAAAGGGAGAATTCCTTCTATTTCTCATTTTCATGTTTTCGTACTGTCCTTGCTTTATCCACAACAATGGGAAAGATCGGTTGAAGGTCTTTGATAGCAAATCTCGATCAAGGAGTATTCTTAGGATACTCCCGAGTCGATAAAGCCTTCGAGTTTTTAACTATCGAACTCTTTGCGTGGAGGAAAGCCCTCATGTTGTTTTTGATGAATTTGTTATCGAGAACGGGGAAAGATACAAAGTCAAGTACGAGGATGTCGGCAGCAAGCTACGGGATCTCGAACTAAATGACAAAGCCGAAAAGATCCAAAGATTGTTGGGATGATGAGTCGGAAGATGAAGAAATTCGGACTCGACCAACAAGCAATGTAGCTAACCTAGTTGATTCTATCGAACGGAATCAACAACGAGGTAACTTCGGTCGATGAGGAAGCCCCCGTGGTAACCGAGACCTCTACCGAGAATATAAACTCGGGGGGAACCATTAATGTTCCTGAGCTAAATGCCCCCCGAACCCGGAAACTCGGTAGATCCTAACCTTCTTACCGAATTACTACGGTCACAAAACAAGATACTCTTGAAATGCCTAATACACCTACATCGATGTGCGAAGTGGTATCGAAGAAGAAGCCCGACTCAGGGCGTTCGTGGCTCGATGCTCATTCTTCGAGATCTTATCATTGGAGATCCATCGGCAACTATAAGGACGAGATCAAGATTAATTCAAGGAGAAAGCTCACTTTACTCTTGTTTTTTCGTCTACGTAAGAACCTCGATCGATAGAGGACGCACTTAAAGATGCTTGGACCGGGTCATTGCTATGCAAGAAGAGCTGAACCAGTTCGTCGAAATGAAGTTTGGGAGCTTGTCGACGGACCTGGACATCAGCACGTGATTGGAACTAAGTGGGTCTTCAAGAACAAGCGAGATGAAAACAACGTCATTGTCGAAATAAAGCTCGACTAGTTGCTAAAGGATACGATCGAGGGCGAGAGGAATTGACTTTGATGAAACATTTGCTCCGGTCGCCGATTGGAAGCCATTCGTCTTTTCCTAGCTTATGCAACACATCGTGAGATTTAAGGTATATCGGATGGATGTGAAGTCGGCTTTTACGAACGGGCGATCGAAGGAAGAAGTCTACGTGGAACAACCGCCCGGCTTTCAGCGAGGGACATCGAGTGTACGAGACTTAGGAAAGCTCGTATGGGTTAAAACAAGCACCCGGGGCTTGGTATGATACCCTATCGGACTTTCTACTTCGGAAAGGTTTTCAAAAGGGGACGAGTAGATCGCACCCTATTCAAAGATAAAGTCGGAAGATGACATTCTATTGGTGCAAATCTATGTGGACGACATCATTTTCGAGTTCGCTAAACGAAGTTATATGTCGCCAGTTCGAGAAGATGATGAAGGAGAAATTCGAGATGTCCATGATGGGAGAGATGAATTATTTCCTTGGATTTCAAGTAAAACAATCAGTCAAGGAATCTTCATCAATCAAGCCAAATACACTCGAGATCTTCTCAAAAGATTCGGGCCGTGATTCCAACAAACCGGTCAAGATCCCCATGAACACGAACTTTAAAATCGATCTAGACAAAGAGGGAGCTTACGTTAACTCTACCGATTATAGAGCTATTATTGGTTCTTTACTTTATTTAACTGACTAGCCGACCCGACATAACTTATCTTTGTAGGTGTATGCGCAAGATTTCGAGCGAATCCCAAGCGAAGTCATCTAGACTCGACGAAGAAGATTCTGCGATATCTAAGAGGAACACCCGAGGTGGGTTATGGTATCCTGCCGATGATAATCTAATACCGACGAGTTATTCGATGCCGATTACGCAGGATGTAAGATAGATCGAAAATCAACTTCCGAACATGTCGGTTCCTAGGCGAAAGCAGTCGATATCGTGGTTTTCAAAGAAACAAGCACTCGGTAGCTACGTCCCACTACCGAGGCCGAGTACATGGGCTGCGAGGAAGTTCTTTGTGCCCGGATCCTTTGGCTTCGACAACAATTGAGAGATTATGGTATAACTCGGGATGAAGTGCCCATCATCGTGACTCCACCAAAGGCAATAGCTATAACTCGGAACCCGGTTCTACATACCGGATGCAAGCACGTGGACATCCGACACCACTTCATCGGAGACCATGTCGAAAAGAAGGACATCGGGATGGAGAAAATCCATACCGACAAGCAAAGAGGGCGGATATACCGACCAAACCACTAGGCGAGAACAAAGTTCGGGAGAACTATCGGTTGAGCTAGGTCTCGCTCGATCCTACCGAGACAAGTCGGTAGAAGCCGACTACTGCGATAATAATATACTTAGCAACAATGTGTATCGGTATGGAATCAGCACGACAAAGTCGAGAAAACTTAGTACGATGACTCATTGGGAGATGCACACTTGTACACAACAAGGGAGAACATGGTCATCGGCACAACCATCCTCCTCGATAAATGATGGTAACCAGGTGATAAGTTCAAATGAAGAGGTTTGCGTAGTATCGTTACTTAATTTGTTCGAAGCATGCCGCATTTAATGCATCGATCGCCGCCCGCATTCGGTTGCTAGGAGCATTTATTCCTTACCATTTATTATGTTTAAGGTTTGAGGAAAGGTCGGCAGGACTCCTCGCTGCGTAATTAATGCTCTCGTTGCGCATTTAATGCATGTCTCCTCCATTAGCTTTATTACGTATATCTATAATTTTGGCGGCTATTGTAATCATTCTTTTATAACATTTAATCTTAGCCGCCCCTTGATTTTGAAAGATTAAATTTGAACCGTGCGATTCAAACTAAAGATCAAACTCAATATACAAAATCTTTCATCTTCTATCAACTCCTCACTTTTCGCCATTCTCATATCTTAGAGCTTTTTCTTAGCGATTCGGTTTCCTTCCTTACATCCTCATTCAAACTGCATTGCTATATCTCTTTTCAAGCTCTATTTCACGGTAATGTATCGGATGCCCGCTAGCAACTACTAACTTACTCTATTTTCAAGTGCTAATATGTTGTTTTGCGGATTTCAATGGCGAACGTTCAAACTCCGGACAACATTGAGGAGATTGTAGCCTCCGAGGATTCCGTTTGAACCTACCTTGGCCTTCCGCCAAGTGGAGATCTCTTTCCTTGAACCCGTGTTTGACGCTTTGGAGCGTTCGGGGTTGGAGATGCTTGGTTTGAAGCACCCCGTGTTTTTCTCCCTCGACAATGTCGCCGAAGTTTATTTCAACTCGGAAATCTCTAGCGTCGGGAGGAGAGGAATCGTCCTTCTCTTATCGGAAGGAAGTCGATCAAGATGAGTGGGAGTCATTGTTCTTACCTTCGATATTCAAGATGCTCTAGCTCTCTCTTTCGATCTTCCCAACTCCAGGCATTTCTCCGATTGGATACAAGGAGAAGGAGATCAATGCATATGTGCAGAAATTCCGTGGACGCAAGGATGTGGCGTTCAAAAACGGCTTTACCGAGGAATATGTTGCTACCTCGATACAGAGGTCTAGCTTACGTGGTATCGCACATTTCGACAAGTTCGATGGATCATATGATCAATTTGTCCAAACCTAGGATTCGCTGATGATGGCAATAGACGATGGGGTTGAAGTGAACTGGGCCGAGTATTATACTACTCGAGATGAAGGCACGGGCTCGGAAGTTCACCACATTACCCACTGGCGAGAGGAGGATAGCCGGTGTGGGTAAACTTCTATTCGGAACAAAGATGTCCGTTTACGATAGAATGCATAGTTCGGAGGAACTCATTGTTGAGAACTCGGCCTTTGAGGAATCCAAGTACTTTGACAAGAAGTCTATCAAATTTATGACAAAGGCTGGAGCGTAAAAGTCGATTGGCAAGGGGCCACTTGAACCGAAGAGAGCGGCGTCTGCGCTCCGCCCCCCAACTCGTCCAAGTACCAAAGAAGAGGAGGTTGGCTAAGAATCGACTGCTTGAGGTCACGGTGGCTCGGCCACTTACCATTATTCGACCGGCTCCTCCTTCTATTCAAGAGGAGCAACTACTCGATTCGAATCTTGGAATCGAGGGAGCGACGATCAAGGACAAAGTCCAAGTGATCAGCTACGAGGGAACAGAGTCCGACAAGAGGGAACCGTCACCCGAACCTCTACCTTGAGTGGACAACAACCGACACCACTCGATTGCGTGCTGCAAGCTGAGATTCAAGCAAGAGATACCGAGAAATTGCCGAGCACGCAGATCTGGTTGAAATAGCAAGAAGGACAAGAGCTCGGATGCTCTTAAGGTTTTCGCCTGACTGGGACATTCTTATTGACTTTGCCAAATCCCAGCAGTCACCGGATGAGCTAGCGACTGAGGAGCAAGAGCTCCAAGCCAAGATTGGATTCGGAGAGCCGACCGATGTGGCGTCTTTCGAAGATTTGAGAGCCTGCAATGCTCTATTTACCGAGCTTGAGAGCTCCGATCGAAACAGACTCCGCCCCCATCTCCACCTTCCGATAAAGGCGATAATGATGATCAAGATGAGGAGATGGATGGCAAACCCGGCACCGGGGGAGAATCTGCAGAGGGACAAACTCCCCAAGAGAAGAGCCCAACACCACCCATAGTCACATCGGTGAGGCTACAACTGCTCCGAAGTACGAGTAGGGAGCGATTGATCTCGTTCTCCGAGCAGAGGCTCGGAACCGGCTCTTATCGAGATACAACCCATCGGTTCCGTGTCCTCACGTTACGTCAATAGGGCTATCAAACGCCAAGGTGAGAAAAATCGACTCCTAGCCAAAGATGTTCATTTCAAATGGGAGAAGTACACCAAGGCTCGAACGAAGCTCTAAGTAAGTTGGCCGCCGACATCTCCACCCCCTAAAGAGGCTTCTCGGCCGGATTTCAAGGAGATAGGTTGAGCGGGCCCTAAGTGCTCAAAAGGCCGATTTATCGGCCACGAGTCGGCGTCGCTTGCCGCTCAAGCATAAAACTTTCTCGGAGCAGTGACTCAAGCGATGAAAACAATTCAAGCTTCATTGATGAGAGAAACAAGATAGCAACCACCTCTCTTCAAACGGCCATCAAGCAACAAAGCTGAGGCCTTAAAAGCCATTCGGAAAGAAATGACGGAATCAAATGATCAAGCTCTGCTGAAACTCCGTCAGAGTCGACCGCTCGATTGAAGAAATCTAGAGCCGATCGGGAGAAAGACTGGGAAAACTACGCAACTTGGTCGGTGATTTTGATGACACGATTACCCGGATCAAAGATTACGTGCACAATCGGAGCAGGACGTAAAAGCTATCCGCACCTCCACGGCGAATATTGCCGATGCCAAAAAGGGGGAAGATATTGTGAAAGATGAACCGATACGGATACGGTGACGTCCGGATCCTTGAGGGACGAGCTCGGGAGGCGGGACCCTCCTCGGCAGCAGAGCCCTCGGCCGCAGAGATTCAGGGGGAACGGGCTCGGAGGCGGGACCAACTAATCGGAAAGGTACATCTACCGAGGTCCTTCTCCTTGATTTCCCACTACAAGCCACCCCCATCTCCTCTTCGTTGTGCACATAGACGAAATCGCTCAATTCCTTGAAGAGCCAGTGAAGAAGAAGAGTCTCAAAAGCCGCCGCAGAGGTGGGGAAGGAAATTCCACTACTCCTTCCTCCCCGATCAAGAAGTTTAAATCAAAAGCGGAGCAAGAGGCATTCGACCTCGGGAATAGCCCAAGAGCTGCAAGGCAAGCTGGACCAGGAGCGTCGGCTAGAGGAGGCGGTGAAGCGGCAAAAAAGCCTAAGGGCAAAGGTCGTCGGGCAAAGGAAAGAGAAAGGTCATTAATACAGTCGAAGAGCAAAAGAAGAAAGCCCAAGAAGAATTTGCTAAGGCTCTTCCGATCGAAATCAAAGCTCTTGCTCGAGTATTCCCATATCTACTCTTACACCCGAGCGGATAGCGGAAGATCAAACGACACGGGAGGCGACGGCAAGAGGCCGAGTCTCGGACGAGGGAGACACTAGAGCGGCCGCTCTCCGTGAGAAGAAAAGGATGGGCGACCTGGCAAGAATGAAAAGCCTACTCGATAAACCAGCCAGACCGATCCAAGAAGGCGGATCCCGAGAGGATCTAAGTTCATCGGGGGCCCCCACATCAAGCAACAACCGATTCGGCATGTGGATAAGTGGGTGCCGGGCGATATGAATGAACATTGGGAGAGATTGAAAGAAACTTTTATCAAAGGCTACTACGTATGGCGCATTTACCCACTTGATCGCCCACCGATCGGCTCTTTGAGGAGTTGATTACGAGATTTAATGTTGAATTCGGTGAACGGCTGAAGCAAGTCATGGAATCACGAGAATGTAACCTTCCGTGCCCCGACTTTCCGACGTATTCCACCGCCGAGACTTGCTAGTGGATCGCTGAGCACTAAGGACATAGAAAGAGAAGTGGAGGAAGCCGCCTACGCTCCGAGCCTCGCTCCCGGAAAGGCCGGATGATAACGTGGAGATCCGGGAGATTCGAGCTAGAGTGTATAAATACTATTACCGGATCCCCCGAGGAAAAATCCACCGACTTCAAGAAGAAAACGCAGAAGTTCAAGAAGCAAAGAAGAATGATTTTTTTCTCCTCATCTTTTGTAATAGCATAGGAACTCTGTAATTCTTGATATATATATCGGTTCCTCCGCTTGCTAGCAATTACTCATTGTCTTTCAGCCTTTTACTTTGTGTTTACACTACTGATCACCAAGTGATCTGACACACACTCACATCAGTTTCTCTGATCTTGCCTTTCTCTCACCTGTTGGAGTTCATTTACTATTATCAGTTTTTCCTCAGATGCTTTAAGGGGGAAATTGTTGTCAGTAGGACAGTATCTTTAATAGATATTAGAGTATAGAGGTTTTTGGCATCATCAATTAGGGGGAAATTGTTGGATATGAGTCGGTAGATTGATACTCAAATTGTTCTAGGGTTAAAAGAAATTGGGGAAATCATAGTAGTACTATGGAATTGAAGATCCCAAAACCGAGGCGATATCGGTAGATTAGTGTGTCGATAGGATTAGCTGATGTATAGGTTAGACGTGATGTAATGCTTATTATTTTTGTCTAAGTCCTGTACGGGGTAGTTGTTGAACTGATCTTCAGCTGAAGATACTTTTCAGAACCCCACGTCATCAGTGTAATCGCTTGCATTCTTCGTCAGCAGCTGATATCAAACTCGGTTGAAGATCCCGCATCGGTGGCCCGGACCTTAGTAGAAGCATTCTCTACAAGGCCGATGGTCATCGGTAGAAGAACCGTGCAAAGCAGTATACCTTCGCGATCGACCAACCGACTATCGAAGCTCACTTTATCGGTCGGACGACTCGGCCAAGAAGAAGACGAGACTTTCGAGAATCTTGTATCCGCCAAAAGCGACCCAAAGCACTTAAAGTCCCTTCAAATGTTCAACGAGAAGACATACGAGGTAGTTTGAACGGTCAACTCGACACTCACCAACTACAAACCTCGACCAATGAGAAGCCGACAACGCTTACCTACTCTACACGGTAAAGTTTGCTCTCATGAACGCCGCATTAAGCGCCCTGTCGCAACAAAGTGGAATAGTGGCCGTTTTCTTTGGACGCTTGTGACACGTGGCATCGTCGTCTCCAACGGACATATGTCACAACTCACAACTATAAATAGAGAAGGATTTGAAGATTTCAAGAAGAGGAATATACGCGAAATCAAGGGAAATCATTAAAACTCACAACGCTCTAGAACCTTCAAGCTTATCCGAGAGACGAACTAGTTTTCATAGAACACTTCTTGTAGTTCATCTCTCTAGAGCACTTTGATCCCTATCTTCTCTAGACTAAGCTCATTGCTAGATTCATAGCTTAGATCCGAAGGAGTTCACATTTAGTGAATTGTTCTTGTTGTAAGAACTCCTTCTCAGTTGGAGAATATTCCCTCCCTTCTAAACTTAGGTTTGGATTGTAAAGTCGCTAAGGACTATAACTTAGAGGGAACTGTCCGGTCGCACGGTATCCCCGCCGAGGCTTGCTCGGAATAATCAACAAGTTCTCCTGCCTTGTTCGGGACCGTGGACATAGGATCTTGCGTATCCGAACCACGTTAAATCGCTTGTGTTCATTTCTTGTTTTATTGCATTGCATTCAACCGACTTGAAAATCATAAGTTTGCATAAAACGTATTTTATAAAGTGCATGACCAAAAGATTTAACTTGAGAAAACGCGTTTTCAAAAGAGGCGACTACGGGCCTAACACTTATCCGCACTACGCTCTCCGGCGAGTTTTCGTAATACCGACATCGATCGGTAGAAGAGCTCGGAAGCCGACTCACTTTGACCCCAGTGATCGAAGGCTTACTTGGCACTTGTTCATCGATTGCAAACATCGGCTTCAGTGACCTTCACCGAGAAAAAGAAACAGAGCTCAGGTGTATTCACCCCCCCCCCCCTCTACACCTGACTTTTCGTCTCCGGACCAACATGATGTAACTTGATCAGGTACATATATCATCAATAAGGTGGAGAAGGAAGAAGAAAAAGAAGTAGATGTCAATAAGCAGGAGGACATGGTTGGAGCAGAATATGGACCATTGGTGCTGGCATAGTATTTATTAGTGAAGTTAATATTAAGTTATGAGCCTCTCTCTCTCTTGTTGTACTCTAGGTCCTCTTTTTTTTTTTTTTTTTTGTTGACGAGGAATCCGCAGCCGCTACCTTTGGTGCGCACAGGGTAAACCTCGCTCCTGTGTAATAGCCTGCAATCCACACAGAAGAGTTAAACCACCCTTAATGTGACAGGGTGACAGACTCATACATAGCGTGTCCAGTGGGAATTGAACCCATGACCTATCGGTCCCGGGCCACCTACCTTCACCGCTATACCATCCCAAGGGGACTACTCTAGGTCCTCTTTATTCTGTATGTTATTACTCCAACATGATTGTTTTTTTCTTTGTCTTTGGTGGGCTTGGGAATATATATTTATGTTTGTACTAACTTTTGTATTGTTATTAGATGTGAAGTTTCAGTTTGTTGTAAGAGTATTAAATCCCTATTAGTTATGGTTGTGTTTATTGCTTTATGATTTCTTTTCTTCTTCCAGAAAATTAAACGTTCTTGTTTTTCTACTGAGAAAACTCAATTTCTTTTTCTGGAAAAAAACAAGTCATAATAACTTGAAGAATGCATTGGATGTTGATATACATCTGAATTTGCAACAACAGATGTTGATATACGTACGCTTTGCTGGTTCTGAGATTATACATTCAAACAATCATTTAAGCCTCAGAAGAACATCCCATCCCACTTGTATCAACAGAGTAGACACTCGTGTACGGGTAATGTAAGTATCATCATCTAATCCATAACTTTATGACTGCACATAACGCTGCAAAGCGTAAGGAATTTTGATGCAATAGAAGCTCCGATTTTCTTGATCAGTACAGGTTCAATAACTAAAGAAACTGCCATAACCGTGCTGCTCCAATTTCACTAATGTTGTGAAGAATGCATGCACATATCCATCTAAATAGCCAACATCTAAATGAGGGGCATGCTTAGACTATGCATTTATCTATGTCTATCGATCGAACTTGCAAGAAACACAAACAAATCCCATATGGGCTATTGTGGTACTGCAGAATATGTGTTGATCCTACAAATCGAAGATTTTACCTTTGCTGGTCTTTTACAAGATTAAGGGCAAGGCCCTCTACAGGTCCCACAGTTCGGTCCTTCTGCACTGCGAATATTGTTTGATCAAATTCCTCTGGAACTCCTTCAACGGGTGACATCTGTTCAAGTATAGATGTTATTAATTTTAAACAAATAAGGGTAGCAACCCATGGGCGTATTTACACATGCACTTAAACTTAATGATGATAGATATGCTATACAACAGAAAATATATCATGGAAATAAGATCAAGGAGATTTAAAGACCAGCAACATACCAACCAACCCAATTTCAGCAGATTTGAAGACCAGCAACATACCAACCAACCCAATTTCAGCAGATTTGAAGACCAAACATCTAAAAATACAATTTCGCTTCGAGGAATCAACAAGTCTAAGAAAATAAGAATAAAAATACCAGCTCCCGGACAACTTCCTTCCATTTCCTTTGCTTCATGATATGCAGCATCCAATTTTATTTCGGTTTCCAAGTGGTGTGCTTAGTTCAAAGTGAAACCAAAACTTTGATAGTCAGAAAAGGGTGAGGATTTATTATACAGGATGCTTCAAACCTCTACATTTAACACAATAGATAAAAGGCCATAAAAGGATAAATGATGACAAAGACCTACACCGGCAGAATTTGAACAATAGAAGATAAATGGTTTAGAAATGCAAATACAGGGGAAAAGCATAGAAACATGGAGCATGTCATCATCTAGTTTACATAGCTTAGACTAAATATCATGCACTGCATACTCTTAGTGCAAAAAAGTTCATGCCTGTGTTTTTCTCCCTAAAAGTGACATACCATTCATCTTTATAACAAAATCTACAAATTGTTAGACTTTCAAAAAGGTAACAAAACACAAATAGGTTGCTAAGGAACCGCCAACTGTATTGCCATGAAAAGATTCATTAATTCGTATTTTCCTACACAGCCAGCATTCGGTATAATTATCCCGATGTATCCGTAACCTTGGAGTAAAACTCCACATCGGGACATGACTTTCTAAGCACGAGAATGAATGAAGGTAAACCCCAGAGAAGAGATCGTATAATCATCTTTGAAACAACTAATTATGGGATATAGTACTATTAGAAAAAGTTCAACGGTAAATAACTACCTCCAAAATAGCAATCCTGTTCTTGAGTTGAGGTGGTGCGGCCGGAGTTCCACTTCTTTCCGAAGTTACATGAAGCCCCGAAATGACGAGAACTGGAGAGGTAATAGGTTGAAAGAGAAGCGAGAAATGGAGCTTGTCAGTATGCTAATAAAACTATATGGTTTTTACGGGACGATCAAGACACAAAACTAGTAAAGGATTAGACAATCAATATACACAATCAAATCAAAAGAGAGTGAATTGATACATAGTTTGTGACAATCCATTAGATACAAAATATGTATAAGACAAAAACTGTAAAAAACCCACTCCTATCTCGACGGCAAGATGACGACATTATTATCGTCATTTGCATCTCCGGTGTAATAGAGTCCGCCATCTACGTTTACAGCCCGATATACTGCAATGTCATCCTTTAATATCCTCGTCAGATGAGGCCGGATTTCTTTAATTATGAAAGGCCCTGATGTGTTATCTTTGTCGATAACCACATGTAACTCTGTGCAGAAGTCACCGCCGATGTTCTCACCGAAGAGGTGGATGTTCTTCAGTGCCTCTCTCACACCCTTGCTAACATCACCAAGTTTCATCTCTTTCCCAATTGGGATACCAAACTCTACAAATTTGAAAAATTGGAATATTAAATTGATGATGATTTAATCTATAATTAATACAAATATTAATATTGTACTTACCACCGGAATACGCGGAGGCTATGGCCAATCCATTTTCAAGGAACATACTCAAAGGTATGCCGGTTTGTTTCCCGTGCTTTTGCTACTCCCTCACTATAAAAGTTTTGGCTGCCTTCAAACTTGTCGGATTCTTCACGTCCGGCCACAAGTCCAGTACCTGTCTTTCGTAATGCTCAAAGAGCTACAATGAATGTATATTCAATGTGTCAGTATATAAAGAAAAGCAATTAATATGTAGTAACGAAGAAGTTAGGTTACATACTCTTGAAATATTATCTTCATCACCGGATAGAGTTGTATCATTCTTTCTCACGTCTTCAACCGTTAGGACCCGTCTCGGTACTGCCCACAACCCATGCAAATAAAACCTCTCTTCTAAGTGACTCATATCTGCCTCTTTAATCGACGGAGCCCAACGAAAAGCAGCTTTGATGAGTTTGGGGCCAACCCCGTCGTCATAATACTTGGATAGAAGGATCTTATTGTGGGCATCCTCACTAAAATAATCCTGCATTAAATAAACAAGGAATACATGATCCCAAATTATAACAATTAGTTGTTTCAAGATAATGCTACCAAATATATTAACTTACCTCTTTCTGGTCAAGGCTCAAGAAAAACATCATGGAGAAGAAAAAGATTTGTACTGATGCTGATGCTGGTGCAGCCAAAGCACGGCTGAGCTCAGATAGTTGTTCTTCCTTATCCAAAGCCTTTTCCTTTTCACGTTCTTCAGTTTCTTTAGCAGTAGCCTCTACCATCTCTTCCAAGGCCACATCCTTCTGCTCTTCGACCGATCCCTTCAACCTAGCCTGCTCCTCCTCTTTCTCTTCCTCCTCCTGAACATTGCATTAGTAACCAAATATAAATAAAGCACCTCCTTGAAAATAAACTTCTTGAACTTGTCAAATAATCATGGATTCATGGTAAATATACAGAAGAACTATAATTGACAACCCAAGTACAGAACCTTCCTGCATATGCAAAATGAGAGATACATAACAATAACAAAAACCAGACCTTGATTAGTTCTATATTCACCACTCAGTGGTCTAACTCAAATTGTGAGAACAACTACAGTAAACATTTTTAGGTAAATTACAGACGAACTATAATTAACAAAAACCAGACCTTGATAAGAAAAGCAATTAATATAGGTGAGAACAACTACAGTAAATAGATTTTTAGGCATGTTTACCAGATTACCTCTATATTCACCACTTGTGGCCTAATTCAAACTGCGACACGGTACAATTACGTTCACTCTCACAAAATACCAGATGATAAAGAAAGTTACTGCCAGCATGAAATCCAAAAACTTAGAGATTTCAGATTATTATCTCCTTTTTACAGGGCAGAATCAGAGTCTTGTAGCATGCAAAAGAATCTAAAACTATAAGAAACCTGTTTTCTCATTTCTTCAACTAAGAGAAGTCCAAGCAATCCACGTTCTCGACATGCTTGGCGGAGCTCCTCCTCTGAAAGGGACTCTTTTCTTACCTGGCCAAAAAATATCACAAACTTCTTGAACTTGTCAAATAATCATGGATTCATGGTAAATATACAGAAGAACTATAATTGACAACCCAAGTACAGAACCTTCCTACATATGCAAAATGAGAGATACATAACAATAATAAAAACCAGACCTTGATTAGTTCTATATTCACCACTCAGTAGTCTAACTCAAATTGTGAGAACAACTATAGTAAACATATTTTTAGGTAAATTACAGAAGAACTATAATTAATAAAAACCAGACCTTGATAAGAAAAGCAATTAATATAGGTGAGAACAACTACAGTAAATAGATTTTTAGGCATGTTTACCTAATTACTTGTATATTCACCACTCAGTGGTCTAACTCAAATTGTGACACGGTACAATTAAGTTCACTCTCACAAAATACTAGATGATAAAGAAAGTTATGGCAAGCTTGAAATCCAAAAAATTAGAGATTTCAGATTGTTATGTCCTTTTTGCAGGCAGAATACAGTCTTGTAGCATGCAAAAGAATCTAAAACTATAAGAAACCTGTTTTCTCATTTCTTCAACTGAGAGAAGTCCAAGCAATCCACGTTCTCGACATGCTTGGCGGAACTCCGCCTCTGAAAGGGACCCTTTTCTTACCTGGCCAAAAAATATCACAAGGATATTAAAAGAAATGAAACTATCAAAAGAAATCTACCCTAAAAGAATTTGTGTTTTATTGTTTGCGCAAGACCAAATAACACTCCAATATTAAAATCAAATGTCTATTGGCTTCTACCTTGCTCATAGAAGCAACAGCTCTGAAAGCTGGACTACTTCCTAGAAAAATAGCCCGTATCTTCTTAAGTATGAAGTTTTACACCCTTCGGAGAATCTTGCAACTGTTTGGCTTTCGCTTCTTTTTTATTATTATTACCTTCTAATTCAGGCTTCCCAGCTGCAGCAATTGAAAGATCACGTACATATTTTGTTGTCCACCGAAATCCTAAAGAGTAGTGCGAACGTTGTGACATTTGTCTTGCCAACAAATTTGCAACTGCCAATTTCTGATTATGAAGTTCAAACTGCACATTCGGCTAAAGTTAGCAAGTATCAAAATTAAATTAATAGGCAAGCACATCTGTATAATAGCATATATATATGATATACCTATCAACTCCCCATCTTGGCTAGTATATGAACAATAGAATTCCAAACTTTCCAGTTCAAGAGATACTTTCTTCCTTCTCTTAAAACTAAACAAGTACTAGGCAAAATTACAAATATACATTTTCATCAACACATATCAGCACAACCATAAGAAAACAAAAGCAAGCTACACTACAAAAATTATGCAATTTACCGACGGAATTACCGACGGAAAAAAAATACGGGTCGGCTTACCGACGGAATACCGACGGAAAGTGAGACGTCGAATTTACCGACGGAATACCGACGGAACAGTTCCGTCACAATATTACCGACGGAATTATCCGTCGGTATTAAATGAATTTAATAAAAAAATTTACATTTTTATTGCCGACGGAAATTTCCGTCGGCAAAGTTAAAGTATCTTAACTTTTTTTTTTAATTTTTAAAAATTAAATTTACCGACGGACATTTCCGTCGGTAAAAATAGAATTTAAAAATTAAGTTTTTTTAAATTTTTTTGCCGACGGAAAAAGTTATCATATCATTATTTTTTTTAAAATTTAAAATTAAAGTTACCGACGGATGTTTCCGTCGGTAATAATAGAATTTAAAAATTAAAAAATCATTACTTTTTTTAAAATTTTTAAATTAAATGTACCGACGGAAAATTCCGTCGGTAATTCCGTCGTTGAGACCTAAACTAATTCACGGGCACCGCTGAATCAGAACACAATTGGCAGCCCTTTTTTTCTCTTATCTGCGCCGTCGCCACCGCTCCCCGCTCCATTGCCGCTCCTCCGACGTCTCCCCGCCGTCGCCTCCGCTGCCGCTGGACCATAACTCCGGGTAAGTGATTTGCCTTCAACCTCGTGTCCGGAAACTGCACACAAAGTAGGAAATGATTTGCCTTAATTTGGACGTGTGTGATTGAAGTTCTTGAACTTACTTTTGGCACGAAGTGCTCGATTCATAGTTACGGTGCATAGAATGTTTTGTTTAGCTCTCCTTGTGGGCTAGGCGTGAGTACCCCTAAGTGTCCCATTTGAAAAAGTAATTTTTCCAGTAACCCAAGATGTATGTCCAAGATACTGGGAGTAAAACAGTCTGAATGTAAATGTCTGAGTCCTGATTAAACATTATGGGTAATTGTAATATTTAGTCTTGATGAACAAGTTTCACCATTTATAGATTTGTGGTTCAGAAGTCGGGTGACTTTGTCTGGCCTAAGTATTGGTTGCAAGTGAGGGAAATCTGTTCTCTAGCTAATAAAGAAGACACCCCAATATTAATCTCTGTTAGTATGTTACATAATGCAGGGAGTTCACTGGTGTGATAAGAGAAGGAGCATAACCAAGTACAAGCATGTTTTTCCTGCAATTGATTTTTCACTAGTAAATAAATGGTCCTTGGTCTGTTTATTCTTCATGTAAAGAGCTGAAAAGAATATTTATCCATACTATTTATTTTAAGTAATATTAACATGTTCATGTTTTCTTATATGTGATGGAACTCATTACTGCTAATCCTCAGATAGAAAATGATGAGGACATTCTCTGGAATCTTGATGTTAGAGAAGCAGGAAATGATTTGTAGCTAGCAATTTTTCAAATTTCAATTTTTCGACACTTAAAAGATGGAACATATAATAATACATATATACTACTACTTGTCTTTGTAGCTAGCAATTTTTCAAATTTCAATTTGGCCCCATAACACTTTTTCTCTTAATTTAATTATAAAAAGCGTGTTATTCGGGCATTGACAACGACTGCCTATGTCTTACAATAATTTTATTTAGGATTTGAAATAATGAGTCGTTCGTGGATGTATACACGGTGGACGGTGAGACGGTTCATTGAATCCTCAATTTGTGAATGGCATTGAGGATTTCATTGATTGGGCAAGTAGCCGAGGACGCTTATACGGACGGGGAAAAAATTAGATGTCCGTGTAAAAATTGTAAGAATAAGCTATTTTTGACTACACAAATTGTAAGAGAGCACGTTTATATGAAGGGATTCGTTAAAAATTATAAAGTTTGGTCATCTCATGGGGAAAAACACGTAACCCTAAATGAACAAGCTACGCGAAATGTGCAAAATGACACGTCGACCTCCTATCAGAGGATGATAATGGATCATGCTGGGCCAAATTATAATGATGCGGATATTGAGGAGACTCCAAGTATAGGAGGAAGCAAGATTTACGAAATGTTGCATGCAGTCGACACGGAGTTGTGGCACGGTTGTGAGACCTACTCACAATTATCGCAGCAGTTCAAATGATGAACTTGAAGGCTGAGAATTATATGTCGCAAAGGGCCTATGACATGATGAGTCAAATGATCAAGGATATGCTTCCTCAAGAAAATTTTATTCCTAATAACTTCAGCGAGTCTAAGAGATTGCTTAGTGGCATGGGGTTGCCGGTAGAGAAGATTCACTGTTGTCCAAATTCCTGCATGATCTATTGGCGTGAAGATAATGAACTGGAGAGTTGTAAGTTTTGCGGTACCTCGCGATATTTAGACTACAGTCCAAAATCTAGTAGGAAAGGGAAGAAAAAATTAGTGGCCGCTAAGAAAATGTACTACTTTCCTTTATCTCCTAGACTCCAGCGGATGTATGCATCTAATGCAACTGCTTCTCATATGCGTTGGCATGCTTCATCAGTGGACGATGGAGTGATGCGTCATCCTGCAGACTCTCCAGCATGGAAGCACTTAGACTCGACGTTTCCTGATTTTGCCTCGGAGATTCGCAATGTTAGATTAGGTCTTTCTACAGACGGTTTTCAAACATTTACACAATTTGGGAAACAATACTCTTTGTGGCCAGTTATTCTAACTCCTTACATCTGCCGCTTTGGCATGTGCATGAAAGATCAATTCATGTTTCTCACGGTGTTGGTGCTGGACCTCGAAATCCAAAAGATAACTTGGATGTCTTTCTACGTACCGTTGATAGCCGAATTATTGGAGTCGTGGGAAGATGGCGTGTCTGCATATGATGTTTTCAAGAAACAAAATTTCAATATGCGAGCGGCTTTGCTATGGACCATTAGTGACTTTCCGGCCTACTCAATGTTGTCTGGATGGAGTACAGCTGGGAAATTCGCATGCCCACAGTGCATGGAACAATCAGATGCATTTTATCTTGAGAAGAGTGGTAAGATGTCGTGGTTTGACAATCATAGAAAGTTTCTACCACTAAGTCATCCTTTCAGACGAAATAAGAATGCTTTCCTGAAAAATAAAGTTGTAGCACGTTCACCCCCTGACATTAGAACAGGAGAAGATATACTTAGTCAAATTGAAGCTTATGGTTTTGTGAAAGTCACCGAAGACTACGATGGTATTAACAAATATGTCTCTAAAGAAAATGTTACGGGATGGAAGAAAAGAAGCATATTCGGGATCTTCCTTATTGGAAATTCTTGTTGCTTCGACACAATCTCGATGTCATGCACATTGAGAAGAACGTGTTTGATAATGTGTTCAACACTCGTCCTAAATGTGACGGGGAAAGACCAAAGACACGCCGAAGTCTAGGGCGAGTTGAATACATATTGTGCTAGACTCGAACCGAAGAAGCTTAACGAGAGTGGCGGACATTATTCGAAAGCATGTTACATGCTTTGGGTCGTCTGTAGAAGCATGCATTATTAACGTGGGTGAAGCGGCTCGGACTACCGGATAGTTATGTGTCCAACATGAGCGGATGTGTGGATATGAGTAAGTTGAGAATGTTTGGGATGAAAAGTCATGATTGTCACGTCTTCATGCAACGCCTTCTACCGGTTGCATTTCGTGAACTTCTCCCACAACCTGTTTGGACGGCAATTACAGAGTTGAGCTTATACTTCAGAGACTTAACTTCTCGCGCTATAAGTATTGAAGCTATGAGGAGACTAAACGAGAGTATTCCAATTACTCTTTGCAACCTAGAGCGTATATTTCCACCGAGTTTCTTCGATTCCATGGAACATCTCCCGGTGCATTTAGCTGATGAAGCTCGTTTAGCCGGTCCTGTTCAATATCGATGGATGTATCCATTTGAGAGGTATAATATCATTCATATTATCGTTTTCATATTCAATATCGCGGTTGCATTATTAATGCATTGAACCACCCTTCATCAGATATTTAGGGAAATTGAAAAAATATGTTGGCAATAAAGCTCGTGTGGAAGGATCCATATGCAATTCTTATTTAGCTGAAGAAGTATCAAATTTCTGCTCGTACTATTTTGAAGATCATATCCACACTAGGCTGAGGAGGATGCCTCGCAATTGTGAGGTGGAACAAGAAGGCCAGACGTTCGACAACATAGATGTTCCCTCTATATTTCGTCCAAAAGGTCGTCCAATTGGCGCAAAGTCAATGAGATATCTTGATCAAAAGGAGTATAATGCCGCCCACTTATACATCTTGTTGAACTGCGACGAGGTTACAGAATATCACAAGTGAGTGTTCTCTATAAGTCGCTTGTCTTATTTTCTAAATTGTGTAATATATGTAACGACTTCAACCAACTTTAATGAAGCCTATTTGAGGAAGAAATTCGGCGTGCATGTCTAAATATATCAGATGAAGATTACCAAACATCGATTGAGCAGGAATTCGGAGCTTGGTTCAAATCATATGTACGATGAGCTTATCCAATTTGAATGTTTTCTTAATTACCAAAATGTTTTCTTTTCCTAATTAGCTTCTTATGATCATAGGTTTCTTCCCCTTACTGCAATGAGATGAATACGTATATACGGGATTTAGCAAAAGGTCCATTAGTAGCGGTTTATACGTACCCGGGTTATATTGTGAACGGATATAAGTTTCATACTTTATCACATGGGGTAGGAAAGTCCACTATGAATAGCGGAGTGTGTATACAAGGGCAAAATTATGGTTCCGATACACTTGATTATTATGGACAGTTGGTTGAGATATGTGAAGTTGAGTACCCGGGTTTACCAATAAAACAAACCATGTTGTTCAAGTGCTTATGGTTTGACCTGACCCCTAGAGGGACTTATGTACATCCACAATACAAGCTGGTTTCTATCGATCAAACGAAACCGCCTGAGAACTATGAACCATTTGTTCCGGCATCACAAGCGCATCAAGTGTATTCTTTGCTCATATCCTAGTGTGAACAAATCTAGGAAGGCATGGTTGGAAGTATGTAAAGTTAAACCGAGATTTAAGATAGATTTGCCAACTAAATCTTCATTAGACGAAGCATTTCAAGAAGATGACATACTAAACCCACCAGTATGTAACCACGCGACAGTAGAACCTGATATAACATTATCTCATCCACGTCAAACAATAGAACTCGATGAGGAAGATTTTGACGAAGGAGATGATGATGAAGAAGAACATGTTCTGACATCAGAAGATGAGGAATTTAGTGATGACTAGTACACCTTACGGGTTTTAAAAGAATTTTATTTTATTTTTTTGGCCAAAACGATTAATGATTATTCTTTGTTTTCGGGTACATGGCGCCTCCCGGAGGTCGTGGCGGGATCGTGTCGGCTCTGGCGGGCGTGGAGCACCCCCATCGACATCGGCTATGGGGGCGATCCCCCGAGTCGGGTGGACCCCATCAGGGTTCTACCGACTCTTACTCGGTGGATAGCCACCGATGTTTCAAGATTTCACCTGAGGGGTATGTAATAATTGCTTTTATTAATTTTAAATATATCAAATTTCACTTGGATTAACCAATTTTCAATAATAGGCGATTGCTTGAGCCATCTGGATTGGCCTCGACAATCGTTGATTGTTTTAAAAAGATCAATAACCCGACTGGGTTCACTTGGAAGCTGACTCCTCCTGAAATTAAGGAGCAGTATTTTGAAGAATTTAAGGTTAGTTTTTCTTTCAAGTTTACAATCTTATAATTTAGTATTTATTTATATATATCTAACATGTATAAACATGTAAATTGCAGAAGCACTTCGCCGGCTGTCGACCGGGACCGGGCGAGTCCACCACATGTGGCAGAAGAGGGCATCCAAGAGGTTCAGCGATTGGCACTACGAAATGAAGCAGGGCCGCCCTCAAAAACCGGACTACATCAATATAGAGAGGTGGGCGGCCCTCAACGACTACTGGATGCGGCCAGAGGTGCTCCAGATGTCAGAGACTGCTTCCCAGTGCCGCAGGTCAGAGCCCGAGCCGGGCGCCGGGATGAGCAAGCACAAAGGAGGGTCCCGGTCAGCCATGCAGTACTCCCAGTCTACGGTAAGTCTCATTTTATATGTTTTTTAGCTTCTTATGTCTTTGTTTTTGATATAATTTTGTTTAAGCATGTTATGAATAGGCTTCTCAGAGGGGATGCTCCTTATAGTCCACCGCCTTTGACACTTTCCAGAGTCTCCATTACAAAGGTGGAGACTTCTCCAACATGAAGGCTGCGAGACTTCATGCAAGCACACAATTACAATATATAGATTATTATTCTAGCATTTTGAGTTTGACTAATTTCTATTTAATATTGTAATAGGCGGAGGTGGAGCGGATTCTTCTTGAAGAAGGCCCCAACGCGGATAAAAACGCGATTTATCTGCGGTTGGAGGGGGTCCGGGATAAGAAGCGCGGCTCTACGGTTTCGGCGAGGAAGGGAGCGGCTACATCAACGCCGCCCGACCGCTCTTCTACTTCCTCACCGGGGCCATCCCGCAGTAATGCCGAGATCATGCGCCGACTGGAGGAGGAGTCGGCAGCTAGGAGGAGCCTCGAGGAGCGAGTCGCATTTATGAATGCGCAGATGACCCAACTTATGGAGATGATGGGCTCCTCTAGCCGACGACAGCCCTCCGGACGACAAGGCCGATCGATCCCCTCCTCCCACCTCTTTATGATTGATTTATTTATGGTTTATGTATATATACCGAATATTTTGATTTTAGGATTTATATATTTATATTTCGGTTTGCTTTTTGAGTTGATTTGAATCGTTGTATGTGATGTCTTGGTTGGTTAATTGTATATGATGTGTTGGTTGGTTAAAAATTGCATGTTGTCGATAACTTGGTACAAAAAACAAAAAAAATTATATAAAAAAAAAATCTACCGACGTTTTACCGACGGATATTTCCGTCGGTAAATAAACATAAAAAATTACAAAATTATTTTAAATTTACCGACGGACAATTCCATCGGTAAAAAAAACATAAAATTTATTTGAAAATTTATTTTAAATTTACCGACGGAAAATTCCGTCGGTAAAAAAACAAATAAATTATTTAAAAAATTATTTTAAATTTACCGACGGAATAATCCGTCGGTAAAAAAACAAAAAAATTATTTAAGAATATTTGGGGACAAACTTCCGACGGTTATTTTCCGTTGGCAATCCGTCGGTAAAAGTTGCCGACGGAATATTCCGTCGGTAATATTTACCGACAAAGCTTGACCCGACGCATTTATTCCGTCGGTATTCCGTCGGTAACTTTTTTACCGACGGAATTAAGGGGTTTACCGACGGAATTTTCCGTCGGTGTACGGTGAATTTCTTGTAGTGCTAGCTTACGGTTATAAAACAGAATAAGGACAATCAAGCCAACAAAAATGCCTCCCAAAATTCAAACATGAGCAGCGATGACCTCCAACACGTTACAGAATGAAGACATTTCTACTAACAGTAATATGCTAATAAACCATACCATAACAAAATATACGTACACTTTGCTGGTTCTGAGATTATACATTCAAACAATCATTTAAGCCTCAGAAGAACATCCCATCCCACTTGTATCAACAGAGTAGACACTCGTGTACGGGTAATGTAAGTATCATCATCTAATCCATAACTTTATGACTGCACATAACGCTGCAAAGCGTAAGGAATTTTGATGCAGTAGAAGCTCCGATTTTCTTGATCAGTACAGGTTCAATAACTAAAGAAACTGCCATAACCGTGCTGCTCCAATTTCACTAATGTTGTGAAGAATGCATGCACATATCCATCTAAATAGCCAATATCTAAATGAGGGGCATGCTTAGACTATTATGCATTTATCTATGTCTATCGATCGAACTTGCAAGAAACACAAACAAATCTCATATGGGCTATTGTGGTACTGCAGAATTTGTGTTGATCCTACAAATCGAAGATTTTACCTTTGCTGGTCTTTTACAAGATTAAGGGCAAGGCCCTCTACAGGTCTCATAGTTCGGTCCTTCTGCACTGCGAATATTGTTTGATCAAATTCCTCTGGAACTCCTTCAACGGGTGACATCTGTTCAAGTATAGATGTTATTAATTTTAAACAAATAAGGGTAGCAGCCCATGGGCTTATTTACACATGCACTTAAACTTAATGATGATAGATATGCTATACAACGGAAAATATATCATGGAAATAAGATCAAGGAGATTTAAAGACCAGCAACATACCAACCAACCCAATTTCAGCAGATTTGAAGACCAAACATCTAAAATACAATTTCGCTTCGAGGAATCAACAAGTCTAAGAAAATAAGAATAAAAATACCAGCTCCCGGACAACTTCCTTCCATTTCCTTTGCTTCATGATATGCAGCATCCAATTTTATTTCGGTTTCCAAGTGGTGTGCTTAGTTCAAAGTGAAACCAAAACTTTGATAGTCAGAAAAGGGTGAGGATTTATTATACAGGATGCTTCAAACCTCTACATTTAACACAATAGATAAAAGGCCATAAAAGGATAAATGATGACAAAGACCTACACCGGCAGAATTTGAACAATAGAAGATAAATGGTTTAGAAATGCAAATACAGGGGAAAAGCATAGAAACATGGAGCATGTCATCATCTAGTTTACATAGCTTAGACTAAATATCATGCACTGCATACTCTTAGTGCAAAAAAGTTCATGCCTGTGTTTTTCTCCCTAAAAGTGACATACCATTCATCTTTATAACAAAATCTACAAATTGTTTTCAAAACGGTAACAAAACACAAATAGGTTGCTAAGGAACCGCCAACTGTATTGCCATGAAAAGATTCATTAATTCGTATTTTCCTACACAGCCAGACATCGGTATAATTATCCCGATGTATCGGTAACCTTGGAGTAAAACTCCACATCAGGACATGACTTTCTAAGCACGAGAATGAATGAAGGTAAACCCCAGAGAAGAGATTGTATAATCATCTTTGAAACAACTAATTATGGGATATAGTACTATTAGAAAAAGTTCAACAGTAAATAACTACCTCCAAAATAGCAGTCCTATTCTTGAGTTGAGGTGGTGCAGCCAGAGTTCCACTTCTTTCCGAAGTTACATGAAGCCCCTGAAATGACAGAATCTGGAGAGGTAATAGGTTGAAAGAGAAGCAGAAATGGAGCTTGTCAGTATGCTAATAAAACTATATGGTTTTACAGACAGTCAAGACACAAAACTAGTAAAGGATTAGACAATCAATATACACAATCAAATCAAAAGAGAGTGAATTGATACATAGTTTGTGACAATCCATTACATACAAAATATGTATAAGACAAAAACTGTAAAAAAACCACTCCTATCTCGACGGCAAGATGACGACATTATTATCGTCATTTGCATCCCCGGTGTAATAGAGTCCGCCATCTACGTCTACAGCCCGATATACTGCAATGTCATCCTTTAATGTCCTCGTCAGATGAGGCCTGATTTCTTTAATTATGAAAGGCCCTGATGTGTTATCTTTGTCGATAACCACATGTAACTCTGTGCAGAAGTCACCGCCGATGTTCTCACCGAAGAGGTGGATGTTCTTCAGTGCCTCTCTCACACCCTTGCTAACATCACCAAGTTTCATCTCTTTCCCAATTGGGATACCAAACTCTACAAATTTGAAAAATTGGAATATTAAATTGTTGATGATTTAATCTATAATTAATACAAATATTAATATTGTACTTACCACCGGAATACGCGGAGGCTATGGCCAATCCATTTTCAAGGAACATACTCAAAGGTATGCCGGCTTGTTTCCCGTGCTTTTGCCACTCCCTCACTATAAAAGTTTTGGCTGCCTTCAAACTTGTCGGATTCTTCACGTCCGGCCACAAGTCCAGTACCTGTCTTTCGTAATGCTCAAAGAGCTACAATGAATGTATATTCAATGTGTCAGTATATAAAGAAAAGCAATTAATATGTAGTAACGAAGAAGTTAGGTTACATACTCTTGAAATATTATCTTCATCGCCGGATAGAGTTGTATCATTCTTTCTCACTTCTTCAACCGTTAGGACCCGTCTCGGTACTGCCCACAACCCGTGCAAATAAAACCTCTCTTCCAAGTGACTCATATCTGCCTCTTTAATCGACGGAGCCCAACGAAAAGCAGCTTTGATGAGTTTGGGGCCAACCCCGTCGTCATAATACTTGGATAGAAGGATCTTATTGTGGGCATCCTCACTAAAATAATCCTGCATTAAATAAACAAGGAATACATGATCCCAAATTATAACAATTAGTTGTTTCAAGATAATGCTACCAAATATATTAACTTACCTCTTTCTGGTCAAGGCTCAAGAAAAACATCATTGAGAAGAAAAGGATTTGTACTGATGCTGATGTTGGTGCAGCCAAACCACGGCTGAGCTCAGATAGTTGTTCTTCCTTATCCAAAGCCTTTTCCTTTTCACGTTCTTCAGTTTCTTTAGCAGTTGCCTCTACCATCTCTTCCAAGGCCACATCCTTCTGCTCTTCGACCGATCCCTTTAACCTAGCCTGCTCCTCCTCTTTCTCTTCCTCCTCCTGAACATTGCATTAGTAACCAAATATAAATAAAGCACCTCCTTGAAAATAAACTTCTTGAACTTGTCAAATAATCATGGATTCATGGTAAATATACAGAAGAACTATAATTGAAAACCCAAGTACAGAACCTTCCTGCATATGCAAAATGAGAGATACATAACAATAACAAAAACCAGACCTTGATTAGTTCTATATTCATCACTCAGTGGTCTAACTCACATTGTGAGAACAACTACAGTAAACATATTTTTAGGTAAATTACAGAAGAACTATAATTAACAAAAACCAGACCTTGATAAGAAAAGCAATTAATATAGGTGAGAACAACTACAGTAAACAGATTTTTAGGCATGTTTACCTAATTACTTCTATATTCACCACTCAGTGGTCTAACTCAAATTGTGACACGGTACAATTAAGTTCACTCTCACAAAATACTAGATGATAAAGAAAGTTATGGCAAGCTTGAAATCCAAAAAATTAGAGATTTCAGATTGTTATGTCCTTTTTGCAGGCAGAATACAGTCTTGTAGCATGCAAAAGAATCTAAAACTGTAAGAAACCTGTTTTCTCATTTCTTCAACTGAGAGAAGTCCAAGCAATCCACGTTTTAGACATGCTTGGCGGAACTCCGCCTCTGAAAGGACCCTTTTCTTACCTGGCCAAAAAATATCACAAGGATATTAAAAGAAATGAAACTATCAAAAGAAATCTACCCTAAAAGAATTTGCTGTTTTATTGTTTGCGCAAGACCAAATAACACTCCAATATTAAAATCAAATGCCTATTGGCTTCTACCTTGCTCATAGAAGCAACAGCTCTCAAAGCTGGACTACTTCCTAGAAAAATAGCCCGTATCTTCTTAAGTATGAAGTTTACACCCTTCGGAGAATCTTGCAATTGTTTGGCTTTCGCTTCTTTTTTATTATTATTGCCTTCTAATTCAGGCTTCCCAGCTGCAGCAATTGAAAGATCACGTACATATTTTGTTGTCCACCGAAATCCCAAAGAGTAGTGCGAACGTTGTGACATTTGTCTTGCCAACAAATTTGCAACTGTCAATTTCTGATTATGAAGTTCAAACTGCGCATTCGGCTAAAGTTAGCAAGTATCAAAATTAAATTAATAGGCAAGCACATCTATATAATAGCATATATATGTGATATACCTATCAACTCCCCATCTTGGCTAGTATATGAACAATAGAATTCCAAACTTTCCAGTTCAAGAGATACTTTCTTCCTTCTCTTAAAACTAAACAAGTATTAGGCAAAATTACAAATATACATTTTCATCAACACATATCAACACAACCATAAGAAAACAAAAGCAAGCTGCTTACGGTTATAAAACAGAATAAGGACAATCAAGCCAACAAAAATGCCTCCCAAAATTCAAACACGAGCAGCGATGACCTCCAACACGTTACAGAATGAAGACATTTCTACTAACAGTAATATGCTAATAAACCATACCATAACAAAAAATGGCGACAAAAACCTTGCAATGCGCGTGAAATCTCTCCTCCCTCTTTCTCTCCCACTGTCTCTCTCTCGCTCGCTTCGCGTCTCTCTCTTAGTTGCTGAAAATCTCTCCTCCCTCTTTCTCTCACACTCTCTCTCTCTCGCTCGCTTCGCGTCTCTCTCTTAGTTGCTGAAAATCAGAATTTTGGTAAGAGAGATTTTGAACGTGAGTTGAGCGCACTACTTTACTTTTAATTTTTAGTACAAAATATAATTAAAGATTTATTTACCACATTTGTATATAATTCATTTGTATGTAATTCACTATTTTTATTGTAGTATAATTTTTTCGTAAGGCGAAGGCTCTGTCTCTCTGTAAGAGAGCCGTAAAGTATGCTTCCACATCACCAAACAGCCGTAAAATATGCTGCCACATCACCAAACCCTTGGCTAATTTGTTCCTTAAAAGGGTGATCGATCACGATGTCACAAGTTATAGAAACCAGAGCCAAATATTGACACGTAATCAATAAAATTGTGTGTAAAATTTGTGGGCGATGATCCGAAATTATGAAGGAGTCGGCGCAGGATATAATACATAAATGTTAACTAGCTTGTAACAAATTAAACTATTTACTTTCAATCACCGCCCGACTCGATAGCTTTTTCATTATTATACACTGTATAATAATATTATCTTACTTCCCAACTCTAATACACCAAATTCATTAAATATTTACTCTCTCTCTCTCTCACTACATTAACCTATTCTAGAAGTTGTGATATTATTAAAAGGTTAACGAAGATAAAAGATAGGCTTGAATTGACCGGATGAGAGAGAGAGAAGGCCACATGCAGCCGTAATCGGAACTACTTTTGAGCACTATCCGGCGACCAAAATCAACATCATCAATTAGTGATTGAATAACATGCAACGTTACGTAAAGGAATATTTATTATTGCAAATTAACTACCGATACAAAACAAATGAGGTATGCAAGAAAAGAAAAGAAAAGAAAAGAAAAACTAGGTAAATATCTTTCCATATTTTAAAATATAAGAATCTGTAGATACTTTTACTATTTTAGCGTTTGAAGCCAATAAACTCTAATCAAGATTAAGGTATAATTGGGATGGCTTACATCATGCCAAAAATGGACAAATTAATTCAAACTAAAAGTTAAGAAAGTAATCTCATCGGTTATAGTCAACATCATAAATGAGTCCATTACGCGTAGACATCTCCCATTTCAATCAATAAGATGAATAAATTGTCATTTGAATCGGATTTTATTGGCCGTATAAGATTGTGTTAGGTGAGGCTAACTATATATATATATTATTAATTTAAATAGATTAAAAATTGAACAATAAGAATTTCATCATGGTTATATATATAATACGGTGGGGAAATTGACCAGCTTTACTGTTCCTATCTACAGTATTTTAATTGTTAATTGTCCACAAAAAAACAATAACACATCTTTCTTTCCTCGCAACCGCGCCTCACCACCCCTGCTCCACCACCGCCGCCATGTACTTCTCTAGCACCGAATCCAACTCCCTCATCTTCCCTTTTTCCCCCTTGGCGGCTACCGTCAATCCGTAGTTCAAAAGATTGTGGCCGCTGACCTCACCGCCATCGGCCGGAACTCGCAAAGCGAAGTAATGGGAGTCGTCGAGCTTCACCGCCGCCTCTTCCTTCGCCAATGGCAACTGGATCCCCTCCCCGGCGCGGGCCTGCGCCGCCACCACATTTCCGCCCTGCGACAACTCCACCACCGTGAAATTACCGCTCACGAGCTCCACGCTCAGATCTTTGTCGATCACCACCAAAACACCACCGCCGCCCCCATCTTCTTTGTATCATATTATAATTTAGAATTCTTTATATTATGTATCTATAGCTTACATACATCTAAATCTAGGAAGGATGGACCTTTTTGCAGAGGAAGAGACAGATCTGACTGGATTTTTCATGGAAGCCGCAGCCGATCGGAGGGCATCTTCGATGTACTTGTTCGAGGCGAAAGTGGCGGCTTTCTCCAGAGTGCTGCCCATTCTGCGGGCGGCGTTTCCAAGGCCGAGCAAGCTGTCGTACTCCGCCGCGCAAGCCGCGCTCATCTCCTCCTCGAAGAGGCGGAACTCGGCCATGGCGTCCTCCATCACCGAATCGAGATAGACATCGACCTCCTTCATGCGGTGGTCGGTGGTCTCTGCTTCGTTCTGGCAATCGATCTCCAGATCCGCCCAGGCTTGTACGCCTCCACCTCGAAGAGCTTCATCAAGTCTTCGATGGCGGAGGATCGAAGCTCTTGTCGCGGAGGGCTGAGCAGGAGAGGAGCGTGAATTCCGACCAGAGGGCTTCCATCTTTGTCGGCGGGACTTGAATGAAAAGGAGAATCAATTTAATAAAGAGGAGAAAAGTTTTAATTTGGTCATAGAAAGTGGGGTGAAAACAAAATTGAGAGAAATAACATGGATTTTATAAAAGAGAGTGGATTGTTTCGAATGAAATAATGGTTCTAATATATACTCTCTTCGTTCTATTATTATTAGTACGGTTAATAAGAGATTGGAGTAGATAATAAAGTGTGAAAGAGAAGTAACACATGTGAAGATGAGTGAGAATGTTAAAGTTTGAACGATTTTGTTATTTAGTGGAATTATTTTACTGGATACTGAAATACTTATAATATTAAAAAATATATAAAAATAGTATGAAAACTTTAGTGGAATTATTTTACTGGATATTGGAATACTTATAATATAAAAAAATATAAAAATAGTATGAAAATCCGAATGTTTTTAATTCTTATGTAAAACTACAAAGTAAGAAACGTTCTAATTGAAATATACAATTAATACAAATATATAGTTGACTTACAATTGGCAAGAATTTGGAGCAAATAAAATTTTACTATAATAACAAATTTCACCCAAAATTGTGGGGAATAATATATAAAAATAGAGAAACCATATATACTATTTTAAGAATGATATATATTTTATTTTTTTAACCCTTTGACCATTTCATTAATTCCAAGAACTCAATTAATTGGATTGTTCGATCGTAACATACAGGTGAAGTTATTATCCCTTTGAGATCATATAACAAAATATCATTTTATTCAACTTTTATAATAGCAAATACATCATTAATTTTTTAATAATTTACTTTAGCTTACTCATATTTCAATACCAACATTTATCTAATTTTCATATCATTAAACAAACACTAGGTTCTACATTCTACATATGTATCTTATTTTGCATGGCGTTGAAATAACATAATAACACTAATTTTATCCTAATATATATTAATTTATTTTTTCTCACGTAATCATCACACAACATAACTTATAAAAAATTAAAATACTACATACTTGTAAATTTAATTCGCCAAACTCTGATATAGAAATTTCAACAATATATCAAAAACTTGCATAGTATTAAGCTATATTTTGATACACTAAATTATATTCCATTCAAATTGGCCGATATTACGCAAATGCGGTGATGCACTAAACTATACTATACTCAAATTGGTTGGGTACGGCGCAAGTGCCGTGCCAATTAACATTGCATACTCTCGAGGAGCTCCACACTTCAATTGTAGCTTTTAATTAACGAGAAAACACTTAAGTCGGCTTATTCCCCTCTCTCTCCTCTCCTCTCCTCTCCTTCTCTCTCTCTCTCACCAACCTTATTATTAATTACTTATAACATTCAACATATCTGCTCAAAAAACTGAATACAATGTGACGTACGGGTTGAATGGGGTCCACAATTTGGACACGTACTATATGATTCGTGGGCTGGCGGTGAGTCATATAATGGAACGTGTTCAAGATATTATAATTTCATTCTCTCTCTCTCTTCCATACTAGTCAAAAATATAACATTACCCACTAGAAGGTGGTTGATCCGAGATCGATAGATTCTGGGTTCAAATTCCACTGGAAGCAATTATGTGGAGTCTGTTACCTATGGTTAGTCTAGAGTGGTTGAACTCTCTTATATAATTTACAGGCTACTACACAAGAAATGGGGTTTACCCAATGCGCTAGCGGCTGCGGGTTCCACGTATCAAAAAATATATATATAACATTACCAACCTTATTAATTACGTAAAATTCAACATATATGATCTAAACTGAATACAACGTGGCGCATCGAAATTGTGTTGAGTGGGGTCCACATTTTGGACACGTGCTATATATAATGGAACGTGTTCAAGAATCAAGATATTATAATTTCCTCTAAAATACATAATTGTCAAAAAAACTTAACAAATTGATATAATTACTTTTAACTGTATAATATTTTGAATTAATTAGTATTATCTTGCTTACTACGAAAGATACGTATATATTTAGAGAAAATGAAAAATTGTATGCAGAAGATATGTGCATCTGAAATATTCACTATTTGAATCTTAAGTCATTTTATTAGAGGAATTTTTTTTAAGGATGATCATACAAAATAAAAACATAATCGTGACTCGTGAGTATATTGCAGAGTACGTAGATCTAGTTTTATTTTATTTATTACCGATATCGAATTCGTATCATATTTTTTTGATTCTTATGATTTATAAGGAGGTTATCTTATATTTCAAATTCTTATATATAAATAAATATTTCTATATAAAAGTTAAAATTAACTCTAACCAAATTTAAGTCGTAATTTTATTAAAGTTGAAAGAAAGAAAAGATTGGTTAGGAAGCCATGCATGGAGGTCCCCACCCAGCCGCAACTCGCAGGGAAGCAACTTTTCAGCACTACCGGGAGACATGCAAAATCTTACCAATTCCACACGTTGAAAAAACATGCAACGTGATCTAAAGAAATGTTTTATTGTTACAACTTGCAGGAGCTTGTTTCTTGAATAGTAGTTTTTCAATTATATTTGTTTCATTTTAAAGTGATATTGCTAGATTGAGGAATTATTGTACATGTTACCCTAGTTTTTCTATTAATTTGATTTCAATTTATGGAAGAGTACCATTTGATGAGGCAGTTATTCTGAGTCGAAACTCGAAAACGAACATCTTAGTTTCATTTGATATTCTCACCTAATTAACTCAATCTCATCAATTCTTGAATTAAATTCAACTCTATTCAGCCCGGCTATAGGCCTAAAGCAGGCAAAACCCTTACTTTAGCCCCTAACTCACCAAGCCCAAAGCATTCATAGATACATAATTATATTTAAATTTTATTATTATTGTTTTACTAATAAAAAGTAAAAAAAAATTATTTAATTAAAATTGAAAAGAAACGTCGGCCCACGATCTCAAATGTATAATTAAATGTTATTAGATTAAAATTCAACATTAATAATATAATTAAAATAATAATAATAAAATCTCAAATCCTTCTAATCTCTAATTCTCCACTTCAAAATCCTCAACCATAACAAATTAGGAGAGGAAAAGCCACGAAGCTTAACTCTGAAGCCGCCTGTAGCCAACCGTTAGAAACTTAGTCTTTTAAAATATGACAATGAATTTGGTTTTTCATTTAGGTTTGATTGAAATCTTATGATGATTTTATTTTAAAACAAAAATTTTTTGGTCTTGGATTTTTATTTTTATTTTTCTAGAATGATATGCATTTCGAGAAAGATGATATACTTAATTTATTAAAAAACTTGATTGTTTTCCTAACCCTTTTATTTCAGTTGAATTTGCATAAAGGAGTTTTTAAAGGTCAATTGATGGGGATAAAATAGTTAATAAACAATTTTGCATAGAAAAAACAGGAAACAAGAAACAAGTTTTTGGTTTATTATTTGTTTTTCATGAAGGAAAGCCTTATTTTACTATTTTGCTTTAGGCCCCGGAAATGTTTAAGTCGGCCCTGGCTCTATTTCAATTTGTAATCTCTTGTAAGAAGAGCAAGAAACATTATGGAAGTCATACATTATGCCAGAGTGGCAACTTTATTTGTACTCCTCGTTCCATTATAAGTGACTCACTTCTTAATTGATACTTTTCATTGTAAGTGACTCGTTCTAAAAAATTGCAAAGAATGTCCGGACAAAATTTAGTTATCAAAAAGTCAAACAATATTACATCACAAAACATAACTTTCTTGATTCCCGCTGAAGAGAAGCGAGCCACTTATAATGGAACGGAGGGAATAATCCTTGATTTGGTCTAGCTTTTGATTGTGATTACATTTCATACAACTTAGGGGCGTTTCGAACAACTTTTGCTTCACAGCTTATAACTTAAAGCTGTAGTAGTTTTGGTGTTTGAGAACTCAGCTTTAAGCTGCCGCTTCTCTATTTTAGTAAAGATTTTAGAGCTTTTCTATAACATTATTTATTATCTTGTTTGAATTTCCAATTTATAATATGAAAAAAAGTATTATGTTTTGGAGATTCTATAACATCATAAAATGAAACAGTCAACCACCGCAGGTTATTATTGATGTTTATTAAATATATATGTATAAATATAAAATAATAAACTCATCAAATATACCACATCGAAATTGATGAGGATTTTCGATTTACTAAGTATCACTATATCCCACCAATCAAATGGCGCAATCTGTATTGTAATTCCAACAAATTTAAATTAATTACTATTAATACTTAATTTAACAATAGAAAAGAAATTCCAAAATGCGGCTCACATGTACTATATAAATAATGTTTTATCATATTTTGACTATTAGTTTTGTTTCGAATTAATTAATAATTATATAGAAAAGTCAAAACAGACAAGTTAAAGAAGATGGGCCCTGTTTGTAGGCTCTATATCATATTTTGACTTTAAGTTTGGTTTCGAATTAATTAATAATTATATAAAAAAGTCAAAACACACAAGTTAAAGAAGATGGGGCCCTGTTTGTAGGCTCTATATCATATTTTAACTTTTAGTTTGGTTTCGAATTAATTAAAAATGATATAGAAAAGACAAAACAGACAAGTTAAAGCAGATGGGCCCGTTGACAAGTTAAACGACTGCATTTACATTCTCAAACCTAAGGCTTGTTTGTTCCTTCACAGGGTGATCTCACATCTACACAAACAATACCACATTACTAAAAAATAATAACATATCGTATCAGTCTCATGGAATGACGTAACAGTGAAGGAGTGGCTTGGGACCAGGAACGGACCCATTCTATGGGCTGGGGTGGGCTCCAGCCCTGATAAAAAAAAATCTTTTTTACTAATAGTAATTTAATTTTTTTTAGAATATAGGTTAAAAATATTAATCCAGTCCAAAATATTTATTCCGACCCATGTCCAGCCCAAGGTATTTTATTGGGTTGAATCCGCCCCTACTCGGTACCGAAAAGTCATGAGTTCAAATCTCACTGCAAACATTATGTGTATCTGTCACTTTAGGATGATTTAACTCTCTTGTGTAGTTTGCAGGTTATTACAACGTGACAAGTTAAGAGAAATATATATAAAAATTAAATTTCGACTTAATTTCGAAATATAGTCAGCCATGTGTTCTTGCTTTGTATATGTTCCTTACATAGATACATGCATGCATCATCTTATGTGCATATATAACATTAATAATGGACTGTTAATTAATCATCGTCTTTAGAGAAGTAATCGACGGTCGTACAAGAAACTTTAATTTCATCATCAAAGGTTCATGCTCCATGACCATATACACAGTGGCGGATGCACATAGAGGCAAGGAGAGGCAATTGCCTCACCTCAAAATTTGATTGATTTTTTTTTTTTGTATTTTAAGTATCACAAAATTATTTATTTTGTTGTAAAACTTCTCGAAATCTAGTATTTATGAGGGTAACAAATTAAAATCTTTTATTCTCCGGAGACTTTAATTCATCAGTGCTTCGTGAGCAATTTTATAAGACTTATGTATATTATTTTGCCTTAGTTAGATATTGTTATTCTTTATAATTTCCTCTAACTAAATTTAGAGTGATGTCAAAATAGGATTGTGTAATAAGTTTTTCGAATAAATATAAAAAATATATGAGCTATTCATGAAAGAAGAATATAATCCTTAAATAAGCCATAAAAAGTAACTATAATTAGATTTAAGTAGAAAAATGTGCTTAAATTTTTTTTTTTCGGGGGCTTCGCCCCCGAACCCCCGTACAAAGATAACTCAAGCCCCGATAAATTTTGCCCCCCTTAACCGAGAATCCTGGATCTGCCCCTGCATATACATAATAAATATATGTATATTATGGCGTGGAGATCATACAGGTACACTACATTACATCAGATAATTAACACATCGTTTTATCATTTAGTTAATTATCGTTCCACTTTAAGATAATACGCGACAGATATTCTAGAAGACGAGAGGCTCAAACATAGCCGACGTCATTACGTAATTAATTTGTTATTTTAATTTTTTTTAACCAAGTATGAAGGAGGGCAAATCTATACTATATCATTATATATTATATTATATTATATTAAAAATAAATAAACCTCATTAAAAAAACCGACATATTGAAATATGACTCAATTTGCCGTATCCGAACCGTGTGACATCTTCAAATCATATCTTCAATTAGTCGTTGAAAACATGCAACATTACGTAAGGGAATATTTATTCTTCCAAACGCTTGCTTTATATATTTATTATACGCATGCATAACAACCGATATATATCTTACAAGATATTTTCATAGAAAGCCGACTTATATAAATGAAGCGAAAATAATATTTATAGAGAATAATAAAATAATCGATATTTATACAAAAAAAATAGATCTATGTTACATGTTAGCTGCTCCTAAAAACTCGGAATCATCATATTTAGATTGTTGATTGTTGAAATAGGTTCGAGTTTGATTGTTGGCAAATTCATAATCTGCAACTCCGCGATTCGTACTACTATGACTACCTCCATAATGTGTAGAATGAGTGAAAACCGAATCGATTTAGGGTTCGAGTTTGATTGTTTCATTTTTATTTGATCAACGCCAAGGTATTAGAATTTTTTTTTATTGAATTTAAAAGAATCATGAAATATTGGCCATCGATGTTGAAATATGACCTTATTACATACCACAATGCAAAAATTATATAAATCATATATGCGTTGTTACAACCTAGATTTTCTACCATAATTTAGATTAAACTAATTTAATTGGTATATGAATGAATAAAAGTTGATATAGGTGGTCTCTACATCAATTTTATATATTATCTAATCGCCTAAAATTCAACAGCACATGTGGATTGTGATACTTGAAGAGGAAGTACATATTTTTCTTGCAAGAGTAAATGAAAAAATAGAAATGGGTAGTTTATGTTGTGCTGGTGTATTATAGTAGGCTGGTAATAAATTAAAAATGGTGGCATTGAAAAATGTCAAAATTTGTTTCTCTCTCTCTAAACATTTATTAGCTAGTTTCGTCCTTCAATTTAAGGTGTGTGTTATGGATATTCTAGAATTTAACAGATCAGAAACGAAATAGTCAATTGGAGGGTATTATTGGTGTTTATTAAATAAATAATTAATTAAAGAATAAAAAACATTAAATAAATGTTTGATATTTTTATAATGCGCTTTTAGGTCATCCACTATAACTTTTATTCGACGCAAATCAATGGATTAAATCAAAGAAAATCAGGTTTTTGACTTTAATTTATTTTAGAATTAATTAATACCAAGTCAAAATAGACAATATCAAGGAAATGGGTCCATCCCACGACAGCCGTAACGGCTAGCGACCACATTGTCAAAGGATGACGTCATAATTACACAAACAATACGAGATTCTAAACTAAAAAATCTCAAAACAAATAAGATTAAATCTTGTGACTCAATTAAATTGTCTGTAAAATTCGTGGGTGATGATTCGAAATTGCGAGAAATTGTCCAGGAATTCGTAGATATAATTTTGTCTCAAAATACGTGATTTTTAATAGAGGCGAAAATTGATTTATCTACTAGTATTTTTTTTCATCACCATAGTCAATAAATGTCATATTGTACTCCCTCCATCCCACCTAGGGGCGGACCCACCCTATGGGCTGGGGTGGACTCCAGTCCCGGTAAGAATTTTTTTTTCCTTTTTTATCAACAGTAATTTTAGATTTTTTTTTGAAATATAGGTTAAAATTAACGTATTTCTTTCGATCCATATTCAGCCCAAGACATTTTATTGGGCTGGATCCGCCCATGATCCCACCGAACTTGTCCTATTTTTTTCAACGCAGTTATTTAGAAAAGTGGGTATAGATTGGTAAAGGTATGAGACTCATACTATTAATTAATTATTTAAAATTGAGTTGTGAGGTAGAGGTACGAGACTCATTTAATAAATTAATATTTTTGAATTAATTTGAGTTGGTAAATGTATGGGCCTATTTTTTTTTATTTAAAAATAGAACAAGTTCGGTGGGATAGTTCTAAAAAGAATAGAAGACAAGTCCTATAGGACAGAGAGTGAATGTTTGATATAATGGTAAAATCTCATTTTAGGAATTATTAGGTGCGGGTTTAATTTCTGCCATTCGGTTACTTTTCTTTATTATTTTTTTCAATTTCCTTCATAATTTTTTTTCTATTTGGTAATTAATGCATTTCTTTTTTTATAGAATGTAAAAATCTATTTGTCATCACACGTGTCCAGTTCTTAAAGTCATGAGGTCAAAAGGGCAAGATTGACTTTGAATTAGAAGGATATCATTATCATATCATGCCAAAAATGGACATGGATATGTTGTCAACATAATTCAAATCAAATTATAAGTATGAATATCATAATCTTATCATCCGTTATTTTCAACATTAGGAATCAACGATCAGTGATAATCAGTGATAATCCGTTATTTTCAATATTGGAGCTTATCCTTGATGAACATAGTAAATGCCATTCACATCCTCATTCATTGACTGAGCGCGATTGGCCATTAGAAAATGTAAAAGCGGAAGAATTAAAAGAAAGATGATTAGAGAAATTGATAGTGATTCAATAGCTTGAAAGCTCTGATACCATGTAGAAACTCAGGCTCTGATTCAGTCAGCCATGAGAGATTGAAGCAAGAAATGAAGAAAAACAGAATTTGAAACTAGAAAGATGAACTTGATGATTGTATTGATTGATTTCCAAATGGAGCGTATCTACATATATATATATATACATCTCATTTGATCATATCTTGGGAGCTAAGTAAGCCAAAATATCTAAAACAAACTTATAACAACTTCAACTAACTTAACCGTTTCCTAACCAATGTAATAGTGCAATCGGATTAGTTGTGAAATCTTCAACTGTCTTTGTTTGTTTTGGCCACGCTGCTTTCCTTGCGATCTTCTTCTTCTTTCACATGCGTTGCATGCATGGTTGGAGAGTGTGTAGTATTACAAGAGTCGGAAGAAAATAAACCCTAGCTTTTCGATTCGATTTGAAGCTTATTCTGTTTTTAGGATTTTTGTTTGTAGGGTCCTTTGGTTAGAATTGGACATAGGGATATGGGTACCCGAATGCGGATACCCGCATCAACGGTTACTAAATTTTACTACCAATTTCCAGACCCGCATAGTGCGGGTACTTGCATGCGGGTACCCACACAGGTACGGAACGGGAACGAGAATATCCACACATTTTATCACCTATTTCAATATAATTAAATTCATTAATACAAACTAAAAAAATTAGAAGATAAAGCATGATAAGAGCAAAAATCAGAGCTTGCAAAAACTTACACATAATAAACTCATTATTTTATTATCTTACGAGTACTTACGAACGATTTAACATCAAGCAAAATATTGATTGCGCGAGTTATTAAAGGCCCAAAATCCATCCTGAGCGCAACCCATGGCACTGATTAGATTCTGATGCAAGATCCGTCGATTAACTTGGCGGCGTAGTTTTAAATAGAGTTGTTCTTTTTGTGTAAAGTTGTAAATTCTAATAAAAAAAATTGTATACTAATATTTTGTCAAAAATAAAAAAGTTGATAGTATGTTTGATACAGTACGAAATAGTATAGTGGACGATAAATTTGGGACAGGACTATTTTTATATATTATCATTTTTCTATGATAAATCTTCATACTTTAAGATATTTTTATGTAATTTGAATTGAATGATAAATTTTAATGCAGAATCAGCCTTCTATCCTAAAATAATAATAATAATAATAATAATAATAATAATAATAATAATAATAATAAAATAAAAAGCTAGTTTGAAGCGGATTGCGTGACAAATCGACTCGAAATTCTTCTATTCCAATAGAAGATATATGAAAAGCCCAAAATCTAGCTAAGCCCATGACAAGGCCCATGGCCCACTGATGGACCAAATTAATATACTTTTTGGGTTTTTTTTGTTGAGTAATTACTCATCACAAGTCGCGCATCTTCAGTCTTCGCTTCTCTTCTTCGTCTTTGCAGAAACGACATGGCCACACTCGCCGCCACGCGCTCCCTCCCGAGGTTTGTATATCGTCGCCTCACAGCTAGCAATTGCCTCATAACGGAAGATAGGAGACTCGTTACTAAATCTTTCACCAGGTTTGGTTTTTTATTTTTCGATCTTTATGTTTTATTAAAGATAATTACTACTTATTGGGGAAATTGTTAATTTAGGGCCACCGCGGAGGCCGACGTAGGCAAAGGTTATACGATGAGAATCTACGGTCCCTCGCCGCCTAAAAAAATCCCGTCGTATAACAGAAAACAAAAATTCTTGAAAGGTATTTGCGGACCTTCTCAGTTTGAACTTCAGCTGGATTTGTGACTAATATTCTTTGTAATTTTTGTGTGTGTGTGTTTTGCCTTCTAATGAGTGAGAAAATGGTAAACGATTGATTGCTGAAGAATTGAAAGGAGATTATCCCAAAACATAAAAAAGTTAGCATCTTGCTTATTGATTAATTAACTAAAATTAAGATTAACCAAATTTCCAATTAGGGTTTATTAATCACAAATAGGATTCATAAATTGCCAATTGGGATTTATTCTTTCCCAATAAGGCTTTAGTTTCACTAATTAAATCAAAGTTTTCATTTTTAAAAAAAAAATATTTACCTAAGAGGATTGCCTCTTTTTGCAAAGCTAATAAAGGGAAAACTTTTATGGAAATAAAAAAGAAAAATCATTAATTTCCTTGGCAAGCATGTTGTTTTCTAAGGTATATAGATAGCTATTAGCTATATATCATTTTATTCCTACTTACTATCAATTTTCAAGTTCAATTTACGAGTGGTTTTGCTGTTCTTTATGTCTGATGTATATATGTTTCCATCTTTGTTGGATAGGTTATGATCCGTCCCTTACCTTTGTATCGGAGACAAAATATACGTCTCCTCTGTTTGATGGCTTGCAACGCGACTTATCTCCCAAGCCTGACATTTTTATCCTTCACGAAGATGATAATGGTTGTCAGTATTTTGCTGCTCATTCAGTTGAATCGGATGGCACCATCGTAAGCTCACCAAAATATCACATTTACCCCCCGGAGAAAGGTTTGTTCTTCGCCAGTAGTAGTTGTAATGGTCTATTACATTTTCAAAATGTGGAGTATGATAATGTTGTTTGGAACCCAACAACGGGTGAGTTTAAGATGTTTGCCAAGCGCTTCGGCCCACCCCTGCCACGTGTTTCCAACGATTATTTGGATTATGTATCGTGGTGCGACCCTAGCTATGAAGATTGCAAAGTGCTGCAAGTTGTTATGGCCAATAAGGAAGATGAGGAAGGGGAGTACGATGGTTCGAGTTATCACATGGAGTTGTATTCGCTTAAAACTAATTCTTACAAGAAAATAGAATGCATGGAGTTTAGTTGGGTGGCATTGAGAGGTGGTTGCATAAATGGGGTTTATTATTGTCAAGCGGATCGAGTAGGAGGAGATGTAGAGGTACTCCTTTCGTTCGACTTTTCTACTGAAACTTTGTCTTCTTTACCCGTACCACCCCACATGTCGGGGTCAGATTATCTACATTATGTGGAGTATAAAGGGTTGTTTGGTTTTATTTTAGGCTATGTCCCTAAAACCGGACCTTGGGAATTTGTTTTTTGGGTTTTGGAGAACGGATCATGGAGAAAAGAATCCGTTTTCCATTGTTATGGTGTTTATAAGCCGTTGTGGTTTTCGGAAAACGGTGAGCTGTTGTACTTTTCAACCTTTGATGATGAATTAGTGGTGTTTGATCGTGGCACTGGGAAGTTGAAGCATCTTGGTGTATATTCTAATTCGTGTGCAATAAAGCCTGTTCCAGTTTCTAAGAGCTTTGTTCGACTCGATGAAATCTCAGATGCTGGGGTTAGTTTGAAATTGTGATAGTGTAGTGAGTTGATTGTTGAATACTTTTGTTTTTTGAGCATGAATGAGTAAAATGATGTAACTTGATCAGGTACATATCAAAAGCATGAGCAGGAGAATACAACTCTTAGAAAGAAGGTGCTGAAGGAAGAAGAAAAAAGAAAATTAATAATTTTATCTTAAGGAAAATGGGAAAAAAGAAAAATAAAATAATTTAAAAATAATGTGGCAAATATGATCACTATGCCAAAGAATGTTGGACTAAGAAAAAGATTAATAATCGTAATTTTAACAATGATATGAAAGATATACTTAAACTCAAATACAGAATCAGAAGAAACTAGTAATACTAGTATAAGTGATAATTCTGATAAAGAATTGAATATTCTAAAAAATAAGTCTATAATATCAAACTCAGATTCAGAATGTTTATCATGTATCTTAGGATAATCTTGTCTTATAAAAGATAATAATAGTGAAAGTGAAGGCAAAAAAATTTACAATATTCTGTCACAATTTCAAAATTTGAATATCATTGTGTTGACACATAATAATATTAGGGAATTATTAAAAATAATTAAAGATTGAAAATTAATATCTAAAATAATGGATCTTATGGAAAATACTAATAGTACTTCTAGAATAATGAAAAATTTAGGAATAAACCTTTAAATCCAGATCGTCCTTATATGATGTCTGAAGTTTATAAACGAATTAGAAAAAAGAAAGTAGAAGAAAATCTTACTTCTACAAATGACTTAACAATATTCACAGTAACACCCTTAATATAATAGGTAACAATTTTAAATGGTATCTAAGTTTTAAAACCTTAATATATATTGCAACTTTTACATTTTTTCTCATATCATATAATCTAAATTAAAAATAACCATACTCTAGCTTAGATTGCACAACTCGAAAGAGAAAGAGTTGACAAGAAAATAATCATATATTCGTTATTTATTCAAAATAATTCACCGACCAACATATTACACGAACTAGACTTATTGTAAAGAAAAGTACACATACCAATTTGCATATCATATATATAAACATAAACAAGAAATACTATGTTACATTATTTAGATGCTCCCATAAACTCGAGCACCATCGTACGTAGACCGTTGCGGGTTGGAGTAGATCGGAGCTTGGTTCTTTGCAAACGCGTAATCTGCAGCACCATGATTCATGGAGTTCGTATTAGAAGCAATAGTACTACTACTACCTCCGTAATGAGCAAAAATCGAATCGATTTGGGTCTGCCATTGGAGTAAGTAGTGTTGGAGGAAGAATATGTTGAATTTCCCCAACCTAATTTATCTGCCATATTTAGATCAAGATGATATATGAATATGTAATGTTTTGATGAAAGAAAGTTGATAATAGAGAATAATTTTCGAAAAAGTGTGCCTATTATAGGCATGGTAGTATCAATTTTATATATTTATTTAATAATGAACTCAATATTCAACAAAAAAAAGGTGGATCCAAATACTTGAAGATGAAGTAATCTTTGCAATAATAGATCAAAGTTGATAGGTGGTATAGAGCTTGTGATGGTGTAGCAAATTTCAAAGGTGGTCATAGTTGTTTTGTTTTTTTTAAGAAGAGGAAATACATATGTTATTATTTATTCTTGCAATTATTCAAAATATCATTTATTCGGTTATTATTTGATGGTAGGGGATCACAATTATTCAAAATATCATTTATTCGTGTATTATTCCCAATAAGTAACTACAAAAATTAAACAATTTATACATGTGTAGATTTTTTAATATTTTAAAAATTAAACAATTACTCCACGAGAGATTTAATCTACGCCCATCAATAGATCGATCGACCAACCATTAATTTTGCTAATTAATATTTCATCTAACCTAAATCCGATTTTTGACTTTGAATCTCGTTTAAAATTAACAAGAAATTAAAAGGTAAGTCAAAGGATAAAAGTTGAGACAAAATGGGGTCCTTGATGTACTCATGCAGCCGTAAAGCCTAGACTTTTGTGTGTATCCTAGATAGGGTGCATTCAAGATTCTATAAATAATAATATCACATGTTTTAGATAAGGAAGTATAAGTTGATGAGTGACAAAAAAAAAGGATAAATTCTCCAAAAGTATATAGAAAATATACAATTTGGGGCTGATGGCCTCAAAAAAAACTTTTAAAATTTTGGAGATTTTGCTCAATTTCTTATATATTGGAAAAAATTAATATTTTTCCATTCTCGAAATGCAAATATTTTAAAGGGTTAAGCCATTAAAAACTTGGAGATTTTGTACAATCTTTTAAATATGGAAAAAAATTATGATTTTTATATTCGATTGATAATTTTTTAGAGGAATGATATGATAATCTCGAATTTTTGTTATGTTTAGATTTCTGAAATTGCAAATTTTGTCCCACTAATTCTAAACTCTAGATATGTATCACGATATGGGTAGAAATGTAAAAACAACACGAAAATGAATTTGGCTAATCACAACAATTATCAAATAAAAATCGTGTGGTTCAAAAAAATATAATTAAATTGCCTGTAAACTTGTGTCCAATGATCAGAAATTATATCGTCGGACGCGTTTTATTTTCGTCGCAAAATCTTAAACATATATGATTTTTAATGGATGGAGAAAATAGATCTGTTTACTATTCTCATCACCACCCGACTCAATACGTGTCGTCGGTTTTTTTATTAAAATATTTTTGAATTATCAATAATATCATATTTTAATTTGTTACTTCCTAATCGCGGAAGTTAATGAATCTAATTGGGGTGACGGGTCGATTAAGATTGAACGTCAATTGAAATAGTCGACGGTCATAACCGAACATAAATCTTATGGATGTCACATGCACCATAACCATATATAAACAACGTGTAATTACAATGTCACATACATCAATGTTTTTATCATTTAAGTAATATTTATTATTTTACAAGTCGTGTTAAATTAAATTAATAATAAGTTCATGTTTGTTTGTTATCAACTTAGTCTCAATCATATCTTATAAATGTAAATATAAATCAGATAATCTCTATAGTCTTATAGGCCCTTTTAACTTTTAAGGGGTGAGCAATTAAACGGTGCAATTATTGTACCAAAATTAACTTTTTTTTTTCGGCCTTTTCTATGAAAAATAATCATCATACTAGGCCTACTTACAAATTAGGTCGATATTGGAGGCCATTTTTTGTTGAACTCATTGTCAAGATGTGATATCATAATACTTCTCTTAGTTTGTCAAATCATGTAGTTCGGAATAAAAAAATAACACGAAAAAGAATTAGTTAAAACAATTCGGTCCGAAATGATATATTGTAGCTGTGTCGATCCCGTTACAACTTACAACCATTATTAATAAGATCAACTATATTGTTCAATACTCATGAGATAGAATTAGTCACCACATATTCATATACAGTTAAACCTCGATAAAGTAATATTCGATAAAGTAATAATCTTGTTAAGATAATAATTTATTCCGGTCCCGATATGGTGCGAAAAATTAATGTTCGATAAATTAATAACCTCGTTAAATGAAAAAAAATTCTCGATCACAATATTATTATTTTATCGAGGGTTAACTATATGGTGCGAACTTAAAATAAACTCTAATTAAGAATATTAGGGTGTGAATTTGGGTTAGATATATCATTAATTAACTAATGTTTCCCGAGGTACATCATATGCCAAAAATGGTCATATAGTGTAGAGAAATTCAAACTTAAAGGGGCAAGATCAATTTGAATCAATTAATTAATGAGTGGATGAGTGTCATTTTCAATAAAGATTTCATTGGACAAGAATATTTATTTTTGTATGGCTAACTACATGTCCATGTGGGGTGTTCTTGGTCATTATAACTGTCTAATGTTTACATTCAGAGCAAATTCTATAAATAGATTCACCCGAAACAAAAATAATTTTACTAAATGAAAATTATGTTCTAATTTTTTGTATTTATATAATAATTTAGATATAACGAATTTTTTTAAAATTAATTTGAATTTTCCTCAACATAAAATAAATATATATTATTTACTATGGATTAAGTAAACGGTAAATCATTTCTACTCGATTTATACGTGTCATCCTTACCTAAAGGTCATCTTAATCTTATCTATATCCTTCCGATTTTATTGGATGTCAATGAAGGGATTAACTCTTTTCTGATACTTGATTCAAGAATATTCTTTCCATTCATTATCTTGATTTGTTATTTCCGAAAAATAAATATTAATGGTGGGACAATAATAAAAAAAGAAATAGACGACATTAATATTGGGAGGGAGGGAGTACGTGCTATGAATTGGGCCACATTCATTTATTTATTTATTTTGATAACGAGAAACCCGCGGTCACTACGTTTGGGCCACATTTATTTCTTTTTTATTCTTTGCGTACGAAGTGAAGAGGTTGGTCATCAATAGTTGTAGGGACTGCCTTTATCTTTGTTTTATTCACTATTTAATTATTTAAACACTACTAATAATATATTTTGACGCTCTTACATTTATTTACCGACAAAATATAATGTAGTTGGTATTCCTAGTTTTACATAAGTGGTTAATTTAAAGTTGGTTTAGTGTTCAATGACCGGGTCAATTTAAATTAATGATATACTATTTTAAAATGTCACGTTTCATTAAAGTAATAATAATAACAAAATTAACTATTTTTAGTTTTCAGCCATTTCGCTAAACTATCATAGTATAGGCCTATTTGCATGTGTATGAGGTCGAGATTGGAGGCCCGTTTAGAAGGAATCCCATCTCATTAATTACGGTATTTATTTAATTTCTTTTTTCTATTTTACCACAGTTAAAAAAAATTAATAACAAATAAATAATTTTTAAAAAAAAAAGTAAGTCTCCCTTTCCCGTAAGGTAATTGGAATTTACTACGACGTTGTAAATAATTTTCTAATAATTTGTTCCTTTCTTTTTTACCGAGGAAATCAATTCAACCGGTTTTTTTTTTTACTGTCCGAACTATTCAACTGCTACATAAATGTAGAATTATACAAGAAAAAGTCATACACCACTAAATAATTAGTAATATCGTCATGTGAACCTTCAACAGGGTTTCAAACCCCTATCCCACAGTCACCCACATAACATGTGTATGTATGAGAGAGAGAGTACCTGAAAATAGTTCTAAACCTTTGGCATTTTTTATTGGCGTAAATGCCACCAAATTATCTAATTATACCTCAAAATAAAAATAAAAATCCTAATTATATCACACAACCCCGAGATAAAATTAACAAGAAAATAATAATATTTCATTGATAGATAACTTAGCCGAACAAGACTAAGAAGATGCAATCACACGAACAACATATACAATTCAAATAAAAATACATGTGATACATATAAACAAGAAATACATATTAGCTTCCACCAAATACTCGAGCTCCATCGTATTTAGATCGAGGCTGGTTGGTGTAGGTCTGAGCTTGATTGTTGGAAAAACCGTAATCTGCAGCACCACGGGTCGTATTACCACTACTACCATTACCTCCGTAATGTGTCGAATGAGCGAAAACCGAATCGGTTTGGGGTTTGCCATTGGAGGAGATGTTGGAGGAAGAATATGATGAATTCCCCCAACCAAGTTTTTCGGCCATGTTAGATGGTGTTGAGAAAAAGTTGATGCAGATAATGTGTTGTAATAAAGGGATCTAGCTTTTTATAGTTTCTATTTAGGGTATTATGGTAATATTTAATTATTTATTTAATCACCATATAGTTGTGTAGACTTGAATATCTTGCAAGATACAATTACAAAAGAAAATGTGGTCATGTGTGGTGGTGGTGTAAGAATAGTAAAATACGTTGTAATAAATAAAAACGTTGGCATTTGTAATTAACCAAAGTTGGTCTTATGATAATATCTGGATAGACTTTGGTGTCACACAATTATACTCCACTATATGTCACCTCCACAAATTATTTGATATGTGGAATACATTTTAATTAAATAATCAAATCAAAATGGTGGGTCACATATGACACATGTCAATATCTTATAAAGTGTGACATACAAAGAAGTATATTGTGTGACACACAAGTCTTTTTGGATAATATCATATTTTATATGCCCTAACAAATCGGAGTGTCACGTATATTTGTAGAATTTTTTTTATCAGTTAAATAAGATATTAATACACTTGGCACTATTTAATTGGTGAGTCATATAAGAGAGCTCCAACTATTAGATAGAAGTTCAGGATTCCTTTCTTACTCCGGTGCTCTTATCACATTTTTTGTGTCAATAAAAAGACATATTTTTATTAATTGTATATCATATTTGGGATATATTAACCATAAAATAATTTTAATATGTAATTATTAGAATAAATACATATCATCATTCTATTGATGCAACACGAAATGAAACTCAAAGAAAACAAGATAGGTGATCTTTAGTGACCCTTTTATTTAATATGTAATTATTAGAATAAATACATATTACCTATTATGCGCAAATGTAGATAAACATCTTTTATTTATTCTTTATTTAAAAAAAAACTTTTATTATGTAGAATTTGTTGTTCAATTGGTGATTGAAGATAATGTAATGACACAAACACGAAAAATTCTAGAAGACGGAAGGGTCAAAGACAGCCGACATTTTCTGTTAGCGAAATTGTGTGGAAGTGGGGTCCACCGACTGTGGTGGAATTGTCGAACGAATCTTAAATGTTTTGATTCCGAATCTAAGTTTCAAATCGTAGCAGAATCTTGAAAATGCATAGTTGTCGTCGAACAAATCTTAAATGTTATGATTTCGTATCTAAGTTTCAAATCCTAGCAAAATCTTGAAAATGCATAGCTGTCAATAAACGACTGTCTTTTATTTTAGTATTTTGAATTATAATTATTATTATTATTATTATTATTATTATTAGTATTATTATTATTATGATGATGTTGCTTCTTAAGTGGGTGTTTGGAATAAATTATTGAAAGTTGTTTTCAACTTTAAGCTGGTGAGAGGGTATTTGGAACTTCCAGCTTAAAGCTGAAATTCTCTAAAATTAGGTTGAAATTAGAGAAGCAGCTGAAGCTGCTCCACCCAGCTTCTAGCATTCGCTTATAGCTTATGTTTTTTTTTCGGACCAAATTACTCTTAGTTTTATCTAATTCCAGAAATATTCCTAACTCTAAAATTATGATATAATTTTATAATATATATATAATATTTAGATTAATTTAGTATTTTATAGTATTAAATTGAAATTATAAAGCAAAAAATAAATATTGAATAACAATAATTTTTGAATTTTATTATTTGTAATAAATAATAATTATTTAGTAACACTAACGACAAAACATAAATTTCTTTTAAAAAGTAACAATAAGCTACTTCTATCAGCAATTTTCTCAAACAATATTTTCCCCACTTTCAGCAGCTTTCAGCATTTATTTCCAAACACTAACTGATTTTCAAATAAGCTGATTTCAGCAGCTTTAAGCACTTATCAATAAGTTTCAGCTACTCCAAGCACTCCCTAAGTATTCTCTCCGTCCCATTATTTGTAGTTTACTTTCCCGAAATAGATGTCCCAATATTTGTGGCTAACTTTAAAATGGGTAAATATTGTGTGGCTCAAAATTAACTATCAAAAAGTCAAACAATCTAAATCATATAATACCACTTTCTAAATTCTCGTGCCAAAACCAATTGAACCACAAGGGATGGAGGGAGTAAGATAATAGAAAAACAGAGCCATTATCTACCTCATCTCGCTTTCTCTCTCCATATACATTAGTTACATATAATTATAATTTCAATTAACATTACAAACGCTAGTAGATTTTTCAATGATATAATTTAAGTGGCTAGTACGAGGAATTATAGTGTTGCCCTATTTTTTCTATTTTGTCAATTTTAAGATAGTTATCTTGGATAAAAAACGAACATAATATTATATACCCGTAGGCCGTAATAAGAGATACATACGAATCATCATCCTCTATAACAGCAAGAAATGAGCTGTACAAAACTCATATTTCATTCGGTATATAATCACACCTAACCCAATCTTATGTCATTAATTTACATTATGCATCGTACTCACTCCGTCCCATTTTTGCTGGCTTGTATTCCTTATCAGAGTATCCTGTTATTATTGTCTTGTTTCAAAAAATGAAATTAATTTGTGGACCATAATAAAAGGAAATAAGTGGATCCGCCACTTTAACACATCTTCACCCACTGTTTTTAATCTCCGTACCTAAAAGAAACAAAACAACAATAATGAAACGGAGAGAGCACTTTATTACAACTGTAATGTGGATATATCAAAGACCACAAAATTGTATCTATGTGTTTAACTACAACCATATAAATCTCCCCACAATCTTTATCAAAATGTTAAATTTAATTTTTAAAGAAAGATAAAACATTACCAACATTATCAATTTCTTGAAAACATCTAGGCTCCATTTGCACTTGTATATCTTCTAGTATTTTACAATGTCACAACTTCGTTAATACTAATCATTGTCAATTAGCTAGCCAAAACATTTCTATAATTGAAGAAATTAAGGTTCTGTTCTTGTGTAATTATTACAATGGTATGAAGTGATGTAGGTCGGGTGGTCTTATACGTGTTAAAATCTAATTGGCTGTCTAAGTTAAGCCAACTGAGGGTTATATGTGTCTTTTTAAATTTTTCAACAAACAATTTTTGGGCCTTTTCTAAAACCATAAAACGTGTTTATAGTAGGCCTACTTATTAATTATTTCGAGAGCAAAGGCCCATTTGGAAAGTATGCCATCCCATTTAATATTACAACTTTTTTTATTACAAGACTACAAGAGTAAAAAAGGGTCGAAGATGATGTAAAGAGCTCCATTTTTTGTACAATTATACAAGAAATATTCACACGCCACTTATTACACAACTAGAGAGAAAGAGAGAAAGACAATTAACTTCAAACATGGAGAACACAAGATTTAAATAAAAAAGCATACCAAATATGCATGTGATACAAATTAATAGACAAGAAATAACTATATATATCTACGGGATGGATCCAGTAAGAAGACATAATTATATAGGAAGGAATGAAGTATGCATATTCCTTAATTTTTTATGCATAAATCTTGTAACTTTTACATTTTCGCCATTTTGCATAAAACATATAAGGAATATGCAAAAGAAATATTCCAGAACATATTCAATCTAAACAATAAAAAAATAAAATGAAGGGTTGGGATTTATTTTATTTCTTATTTTAAGGAGACTTCTTATATGATCCATTCATATATATATATATATATATATATATATATGTCTTACAGTAATGTCCTTACACAAACAATAGGTAGGAATCATGAATTTAATAATGCCATAATATCTAGTTCCACTAACACGTTTCTAATTATATATTGTTCCTCAATTAAATTGTCTGTGAAATTCGTGGTTGATGATCGGAAATTGGAAGAAATTATCGAGGAAGTCGTAGATATAATTTCGTTGCAAAATACATGGTCTTTAATAGGATTTTTTGAATTATTGTTATTTATAGTTTCCAATGTGAACTTTTTTCATTTGTTCAAAAAAATTCAAGACAAAAGTAAGAAAATCATAATCTGAACAGTTGTTTTCAACATTAGGAATCAAGAAATTAACGAGTTGATCAAGATTTTTTTCGATAATAAGTACATACAATTAAGTGAGGGTGACTATATATCGACGTGAGATCAACGTGATCATTTAACCTTATAACTCAATTTTGTTAATTGATATTTACATTATATATTATAGTTTGTTAGGAGTAAATGTGCACACATCAAACACCACAATATTGTAGTTTAATACATAATACATGAAAAAAACTCATGAAAGTTGCATAGATATCATGTGTTTATGACCATATACATGAAATAAAATGTGCATGTGTATGTTTTTTTTTTATGTGTGAAACCAATCTAGATTATTTATCTTAGTTGAATGGTGTGGATCAAAGATGTTTTTGCGTAAATCAGCTCAAATTACTGGTTCTTATTTTTTACCTAAAGTTTGATTCTTATGTGAATCATATCTTTAATCGACGGTTATGTATATATCCATGCATCATCTTATGCCACATAATATTATGAATTAATTGAATAATCTTGTCATACACAAAAACTTGAATTTCATCATGCATGCACCATAACCATGTGTGTACATAACATGTGCATGTCGATACTGATATAAATATAGGGGAGGAAGAATATATACCTTCCTCTTTTGTATGTTGTTGCAGTTCTGATTGTTGTTCGTATTTCAGATCATTTGATCTGTGTCCCGGCCCTTCCGCTCCTCCGTGTGGACAGAGATCTAAGAGGAAAAAAAATTCTGCTCTCGCACGTTCTCACGTCTATATGAATTGGCGTGAATTATGATTGTGTTAATCTGTTTCCTGAACGTGCTTATATTTATAATATAATGTATAAAATATTATATTATAATTGTGGCTTATTAGTAATTATATTGCTAATGAATTTCCAATAAATTAATATCTAGTCCATAATATAATTAATAATAATTAGGTCACTTATTTATTAATTAATTGGTCCAGCCAATTAATTCCAGATAAACAATTTCTATATTATTAAATAATATATAAAATACATTTCCCTTGCATTGATATGATTGATAATACTATTGGAGTTAAACAAGAGATCTAAAGAATATAATTAATAATAACCAGGTCACTTATTTATTAATTAATTGGCCCAACCAATTAATTCAAGATAAATAATTTTTATATTATTAAATAATATATAAAATATATTAATCTATTAATAATAATTTCCGAGAGAGCTAAATAAATATTGGGCAACTAATTGGGTCAGACCATGGATCCAATACAAGAAATAAAGTCGTGCCTCAAATTAATTAATTATCTATGCTCAGTTTAGAGCAAAATTAATTAATAAACACAGATTCATTCCACTAGAGAATCCGTGCTGACTTATCCCTTTATCCCAACTTGAGCATGGACTTGTATTTTAAACTTAATTGATCTACATATTTAAGAAATAAATATCCGTTAATTAATTAATTTCACTAATAGGTTAAATTAATTAACATCTTATTATATTCATGAGTAGTACCACTCGACCTTATTAACACACCTGAACTTAATCAACCGACCGAGTTTAGTGTGCTAATCTTTACGAGTTCCTCAGAGGATATTATCAACCTATTTTACTAGGATACGGTTGCAAGGTACAGATAACCAGCATGAGCCACAAATGACAACTAGCACCCAAGATATGTAGATCCGGTCGCGATAACGTTCACTATAGTAGGTCAAAGTGATAGATAGCCAAATGACTCAGCTGGAGTCTTACCAAGCTTAAGACCAACTAAGTCACTGAGATCTTGGTTCTCCACTAAGGTCAGTCAAGAGAACACATCTCACTATGATTCATCAATACACCACCTTAAGTGTACCAGTAAAGACAAACAGTCAAGACAAGCCACTTCTTATCTAAACTGCAACTTCAACCGACAACTTGTCCTTAAATGATCTCAGTTGTGATCAACTGTTTATATCTTGTCAGTTCAACCAATTTGTATAGTCTTCTGTGATACCGACACACTACACAAATATAACTTTTATACAAAATAAAGGATTACATGTGTAAAAATATATATATATTTATCAGATAGGAGAATACAATAGTGATAAGGACAAAAACATATTGTATACAAGCATAAAAACAGCTTCCAGATACACACATCACATACTCCTCAACAAATTAAAACTTTTTTTTATCAATTTTTGAAACTCAACATCTACGCTTTCTATTTCTACTTTTATTTCTTCTCTAAGTTTAGAAAGTCACATTTTCATTAACTAATAAATAAGGGGATATATCTTTCTATCTAATTAAAAGATTAAAACCCCCTTGGTGTAACAAATTAATCTAGAGAAACATCTTTTATCATTTAATTTAGGTTCTTGTTTAATTTAATTAAGTAATGAAGTAATTGAATAGATATATTGAAAACCCTATTAAACATGCAAATTACGATGCTTTTATTGTTCAATGTTTTGATCTGGATTTGCAATTCAATAATAATGTCGTGTTTGGTTATCTAACTATACTTTGCGCAACAAATGCAGTAATACAATGGTACATCAGAGATATTGAAACCCCTTTAAAATATTATGATTTTAATTTGCGATTCTAATTTGATTCTAAAACGGATACTAGACATATGGCCGAACATGAAGAATCTGATAAGTTGACTATGACCAAAGAGTTTATACGGAGGGAGTGACGAAAGCACGGAAAAGAAGCAGGCATACCTTTCAGGATGTATCTTGAAAATGGGTTGGCCATGGGTTCCGCGTTTTGGGACGGTAAGTACAAAATTAATATTTGTATTAATTATAGATTTAAACATAAAATTAGTATTCCATTTTTCAAATTTAAGAGTTTGGTATTCCAAATTAGGAAAGAGATGAGAATGGTTGATGTTAGCGAGCGTGTGAAAAGGGCACCAAATAATATTCACCTGTTAAGTGAAACCATTGGCGCGGAGGCTATGGCCAATCCATTTTCAAGAAACATTATTAAAGGTACGTTAGCTTCTTTCCCGTGCTTTTGCCACTCCCTCCGTATAAACGCTATGGTTGCATACAAACTTGTCTGCTTCTTCACGTCCGACCACAAGTCCAGTATTAGTTTTTCGTAATGCTTAAAGAGCTACAATGAATATATATTCAATGTGTCAGTATATAAAGAAAAGCAATTAATATGTAGGTTACGTACTTTTGAAATATTATCTTTATCACCACGTAGGATTGGTGAAGCTTCTTTCTTCTGCTTAACCAGTTCTTTTTTATTATCATTGTCTTCTAATTCAGGCTTCCCAGCTGCAGTAGTTGAAAGAAAACGTACATATTTTGTTGCCCACCTAAATCCCAAAGGGTTGACTTCCCCAGGTACTCCAACCTCATAGTGCGAACTTGGACCTCTAAAAAAAATAATGGTCGGCATACTTTTTGGCTAGAGAACGTTGTGCCATATGTAGGTCACGTACTTTTGAAATATTATCTTTATCACCACGTAGGATTGGTGAAGCTTCTTTCTTCTGCTTAACCGGTTCTTTTTTATTATCATTGTCTTCTAATTCAGGCTTCCAAGCTGGAGTAGTTGAAAGATAACGTACATACTCTGTTGCCCACCTAAATCTCAAAGAGTTGACTTCCCCAGGTACTCCAACCTCATAGTGCGAACTTGGACCTCTAAAAAAAATAATGGTCGGCATACTTTTTGGCTAGAGAACGTTGTGCCATATGTAGGTTACGTGCTTTTGAAATATTATCTTTATCACCACGTAGGATTGGGCTTCTTTCTTCTGCTTAATCGGTTCTTTTTTATTATCATTGTCTTCTAATTCAGGCTTCCCAGCTGGAGTAGTTGAAAGATAACGTACATACTCTGTTGCCCAGCTAAATCCCAAATGGTTCACTTCCCCAAGTACTCCAACCTCATAATGCGAACTTGGACCTCTAAAAAAAATAATGGACGGCATACTTTTTGGCTAGAGAACGTTGTGCCATATGTAGGTCACGTACTTTTGAAACATTATCTTTATCACCACGTAGGATTGGTGAAGCTTCTTTTTTCTGCTTAACCGCTTTTTTTTATTATCATTGTCTTCTAATTCAGGCTTCCCAGCTGGAGTAGTTGAAAGTTAACGTACATACTCTGTTGCCCACCTAAATCCCAAAGGGTTGACTTCCCCAGGTACTCCAACCTCATAGTGCGAACTTGGACCTCTAAAAAAAATAATGGCCGGCATACTTTTTGGCTATAGAGAACGTTGTGCCATATGTAGGTTACGTACTTTTGAAATATTATCTTTATCACCACGTAGGATTGGTGAAGCTTCTTTCTTCTGCTTAACCGGTTCTTTTTTATTATCATTGTCTTCTAATTCAGGCTTTCCAGCTGGAGTAGTTGAAATATAACGTACATACTCTGTTGCCCACCTAAATCCCAAAGAGTTGACTTCCTCAGGTACTCCAACCTCATAGTGCGAACTTGGACCTCTAAAAAAAATAATGGCCGGCATACTTTTTGGCTAGAGAACGTTGTGTCATTTGTCTTGTGAAAGATCGATAATCTTCTTTCACACTATTATCTGAATGTGGAAAAATCACAGGCAAGCTCCCAAGCTGCGAATCCTGACTCTCCAACGATTTTCCATGCTCAGAACATAAGAACCTTCGAACTAAGTGATGTGGTCGCATGTTCTTTTGCAAGAATGCTCTTGAAGCCATCACAAATGAATGAGAATATAACTATGAAGCATATTACAGCACATTCCAACAAATTTGCAACTGCCAATTTGTGATTGTGAAGTTCAAACTGCATATTCGGGCTAAAGTCAGCAAGAATCTAAATTAAATTAATAAGCAAGTACATCCGTATAATAGCATATAAATGGATATACCTATCAACTCCACATCTTGCCTAGTATCCGAACTCAAGCTAATTCAAGATTTATAATAGCATATAAATGGACATACCTAGTTGTTATGTCATTATATTGCAATTCCTCCAGCTACACATAGACTGCTTTATAATAGTTGAATTTAAGTGCCTAAAATGATGAAAATAAAATTGCATCAAACAGAACAACTTATTGTCACATAAAACATTAATGTCCAATAAAAAAAATTGAAGCTATAATAAAAAAAAATACTTCTGAAGCCTCTTTCGGAGCATGTACCGCAGATAAGCATCAGTACCGTAAGTACTAATTCCCATATATTTGCACATAGTCATTATCCATGGTCTGCATCCAAGAGGATAAAAAAGAATTTCTTCATCAAAACATTCTCAGCACCAAATACTGTCTCAGACTGCAAATAAGAGAAGCAACACAAATTATGAAAATAAATCAAAAATTACATGCAGATGTTATCCAGGGTAAGCTCATCAGTAAACAACTTGGCAAAGCCCAATATTTCTTCATTAGAAACAAGAGCCCCTTTTCTGACCTGGCCAAAAAATATCATGATAATATTACTCTGCGGCACACCGAAGAGAAGAAACTATCAAAAGAAAGCTACCCTAAAAGAATTACTGTCTTATTGTTTGCGCAAGACCAAATATGAAATAACACTCCAATAGTAAAATCAAATGCCTATTGGCTTCTACCTTGCTCATAAAGTCATCAAGATCCTCATATGCTTTCTTTACTTCTCCACTCATCGAGTTTTGAACTTCCTTAGCCATTTCTTGTACATTATCTTTCTCAATTGGGATACCAAACTCAACAAATTTGAAAATTTTGAATATTAAGTTGATGATGTTTTAATCTATAATAAATACAAATATTAATGTTGTACTTACCACCGAAATACGCGGAGGCTATGACCAATCCATTTTCACGAAACATCATCAAAGGTACGCCAGCTTTTTTCCCGTTCTTTTGTCACTCCCTCCATATAAACGCTATGGCTGCATCCAAACTTGTCGGCTTCTTCACGTCCGGCCACAAGTCCACTATCAGTTTTTCCTAATGCTTAAAGAGCTACAATGAATATATATTCAATGTGTCTGTATATAAAGAAAAATAATTAATGTTTAGGTTACGTACTTTTGAAATATTATATTTATCACCACACAGGGTCCTATCATTATCTTTCACTTGTTCAACCCGTGCAATTAAAACTTCTCTTCTAACTGATTCACATCTGCCCCTTTAATCGTGGAGCCCAACGAAATGCAGCTTTGATAAGTTTGGGGCCGACCCCTTCGTCATAATACTCGGATAGAAGAGTCACGGTGAACAACTAAGTTGTGTGAGTTATTTAACTATGTTATGCTCGCTAACTGCAATAATGTAGTAGTTGAACATATATATTGAAAACCCTATTAAATATGCAAATTACGACACTTTTTTGTTCAACATTTTAATTTTGATTTGCGATTCAATAATAATGTTCGTCGTTTCGATATCTAACTATACTTTGCACAAAAAATGGTATAGTGTAGTAGTACATCAGAGATATTGAAACCCCTTTGAAATATTATTATTTCAATTTGCGATTCTAATTTGATTCTAATATTTTTCCAAGTGCATTACAATTGAGAAAAGAAATAGAGCAATAGGGAAAACTGAAAACATGAAACATCCTCATCAAACACACCTAAAGATTAGACAATTCTGCATAAATAAAGGAAGTATTTTCCAGACAGATAATATTCATAATCAAATCAAAAGAGAGTGAGTTGATACATGATTTGTGGATCAATAGTTTTGAGACAATCCATTAGATACAAAATATGTCCAAGGCAAAAACTTTATCTACCAATCCCTAATATCAACCTAGGGAAAAAATCGCTCCTATCGTCTCGACGGCAAGATGACGACATTATCATCGTCATTTGAATCCCGGGTGTAATATACTCCGCCATCTACATCCACAGCCCGATAGACAGTAATGTCATCCTTTAATATCCTCGTCAGATGATGTATGATTTCTTTAATTATAAAGGGTCCTGATGTGTTATCTTTGTCGATAACAACTTCTAACTCTGTGTAGAAGTCACCGCCGATGTTTTCACCGAACATGTGGATATTCTTTAGTGCCTCTCTCACACACTCGCTAACATCACCAAGTCTCATCTCTTTTTCAATTGGGATACCAAACTCTATAAATTTGAAAAATTTGAATATTAAGTTGATTATGTTTTAATCTATAGTTAATACAAATATTAATGTTGTACTTATACCGGAATACGCGAAGGCTATGGCCAATCCATTTTCAAGAAACATTATCAAAGGTACGACGGTTTTTTCCCGTGCTTTTTCCACTCTCTCCGTATAAACGCTATGGCTGCATCCAAACTTATCGGCTTCTTCACGTCCGGCCACAAGTCCAGTATCAGTTTTTCGTAATGCTTAAAGAACTACAATGAATATATATTCAATGTGTCAGTATATAAAGAAAAACAATTAATGTGTAGGTACGTACTTTTGAAATATAATATTTATCACCACGTAGGGTTCTATCATTATCTTTCTCTTGTTCAACCCGTGCAAATAATTTTTTTCTTCTAAGTGACTCATATCTGTCCCTTTAATCGAGGGAGCCCAACGAAATGCAGCTTTGATAAGTTTGAGGCTGAGCGCAGAGGTGGGTATCACATTGAACATATATGCAAAAGCGTATTTAAATGCGAACTTTTTATTCTATGATCCGCTTGAATACTCTTTTGCATATATGGTCAATGTGATACCCACCTCGGCACTGTGCCACCTAAATGCCTCCAATGCATGTGATCGCCAAAGTAGAATAGGGCAAAAACTATCAAGAACAACTGTAGCATCGTCAAATCCATAAAGAAGCCGGAAAAACTCACTCTTGCAGTTGCGTACATGAGAGTAACGAATGACTGTAATAAAGAACAATGTGAATTAAAGCAACTGTCTGCATATAAGAAAGAGTAATGAATTAAAGCAAGTGGTAAAACACCTACCACGAAAACAATCGGGCGTAAACCCTCATCATATTATGAAGCATAACTCTCAAGTTCACGGGGTATCCCTCAGAGCCTGCTCTAGATCACTATCGATATCCCCAGAGCCGCATTTACATTGTTCATCAAATTAAAACCCGCTACTACGAGTCTGATCTGATTTAAATTCCCTACTTATCCATCAGTGACATGTAAGACCAAATCTTCAAATGGGTGGACACAAAATTGGCAATGCCACATATGCATCGTATGCATGAGTAGATAATGCAAATACCTGCAAGACCAATTTCCAAATGAATGAAAAGGGTCCCCAAATGCATGCTCTAGTATCTTATCGAAAGTAAATAAACTGATAGCAGGTTGCTGCTCGTGTATAACAATATTTGTTGATGATGAGAGGGTCTTGTAATACATATAATTATTTACTGCATACATATAAGGAACCCCTCAGTTTTGAACTTTAAAGGGATGACCTAACTCTTCGTATTATGAAAGAGAGTTGTCAGAATGACCAAAAATGAAAGCTATTACAAACTAAGGGATTCAGGGGGAGGGGATTGAGGGGAAATGACAATACCAGAAAAACAATAATCTTTACGTTCAAACTATAGAGCAAAGAAACAACAGAATAGACAGACACCAAATTTAAGAAATTCCAAGAAACTATTCGAACTATAGAGCAAAGAGCAGAATAAACAGACAACAAATTCAAGAAATTCTAAGAAACTAACCGCATAGTCTATGCCTGCACCCAAATTAAACTGGGTTAACAAAATTATTCAAGCAAATGCAGCAAGAATCATCTTCGATCTCTTGATTACTCATTCTGGTATGAGATTGGAGTAGAATTGAAGGAGACGAGGAGTAGAATTGAAGGAGACGAGGCACAAGAGGGATACTTTGTCGCGGGAGAGGGTGCGTTTCAAATTGTAGAATTATGTCATTGGAAAGTCGGGTGTGTATCTTAAGTATTAACTAATACTATAGTGGGCTTCTCAAATTGGTTTTATATTTTATTATATATGTATGAGCTTTTAATTTCTACATATTTTATAGGGCAATTGGCGCATTTAGCCCCCAAATTATTTACTATTAGTGAACATGGCCCCAAGCTTTTTTTTTTGGTAAAAATGGTCCCCAAATAGTTTTCTTTTCATGAACATGGTCCTTCCGTTAAAAAACCCTTTAGTCAATATTTTTTCAAAAAAAATATTTTTATATTCAAAAGCTATTTTGGGCATTTCACATTTATAAGGACTAAGTAAACCAATTGAAAAATAGTTGAGGACCAATTCCACCAGTCCTAAAATATTTAGGGACCATGATTGACAATTCGTGATAATGATCAATTTCACAATTTTTATTTTATTATTATTATTTTTCAATGTCGATCTGTACACCAATTATCTAATGCTCAAATATCTAAAAAATATATAGTTTAAAAATAAAGACTATCCAATTTGCTACATTCATAAAAGTCAATTCTACAAAAATCACATTCACAAAACCACCTCCAAAACATCGTCCTAGCCATATAACAAAAAGCAAGTCCAAAAATCAAAAATATATAATCTAGTCTAATTTCCTCAAAGTGTCTTCCTTACTTGTGTGTTTATTTAAGAGAGCTCCCATTTCAGTGCAACTTGCAGGATTGTGACCTTGCTTGCACCAACTACATCGCACGAGTCTTATTTTTTTTCTTTGCTTCTTGAGGTATCTCCACCTATATTTAATAAGACAAATGTTAAGTAGATATGAATACAGATTCAATGGAAGTAAATAATAGGAGTATTTTACCTTCAAAGAGAATGCAGGAGCAGCAACTTCGTTCTTATTATTTGTATGCTTGTTTGGAGCTTCTTTGCTAGGTTCCTAGTAAAACACAGATTAGTAGAACAAAATATATAAAAATGACAGACAAAGCACGAACAAATGTTCCTCCACAAATTAATATAGGCCATAATTTTGCTTCTGAGAAATGCAAGTTGTTCAAGATTACAATGAATGTAGAAAATTTATCAAATAAATGAATGGAGAAATTCAAATACATACATACCATTTAAATGTAAAGTTAAATTTATAATTTCAAAGGAGAACTAGTCCAAGTTCAAGCACTAAGAAAGCATAAACCAAAAAAAATTGAGTCAATTAAAACGAAAATTTGCTAATTCCTTTAATTCCCTGTCAATATACACATATGAAGTGCAACGAAGAAATCTCCTGCCCTATTTATCTTCTTCACAAAACCAAAATAAAAACCTTAATTCATATTTCATTCATTTAATATTTATGTATTCTATATTGCATAATCTCTCAATTGTCAAGGTGCATATGTGTGCAGGCATATTCAAATAAATCACTTTTAGGATTATGTTTTAGGTTGAGGGTGGTCCTGCCATTACCTCTCTTTGACTTATAGTCAGGCCAATATTTTTGGGATGAACAAGTGTCTCTTCTAGTCTCCTTTTGCTTTTAGCCACTTCCAACGCTTGTTTTTGTTGCTTTTCCTCCGAGCTTTTTTCTTCCTTCTTCAAATCATTTAAGAAATATTCTCCACTTTCTATTTGTTGATCAATCTGAGATTATAAAAATGACATAACTAATAACTAATAAAACTGGGTAAAAACGAAATGTAAGACACAAAAGAATGTCAAAAAATCTACCTCTCTAATTGTTTGATTTGTTGTATCAGAACATCCTTCTTTTTGTTGGAGCAAACCATCGCCATGATCTTCCCTAGTATCTGGCTTATCATCCGACACAGTCTTGCATCCTTTTTTGTTATGCCCAAATTGTAAGCATCTTTGACATTTATTTCGGTTGACTGCGTGGCTCACCAGTGGGCACTTTCTTAGGTTGTGTCCGTGTTTATGACACTTGCTACACATATTTTTTGTGACTCCAACTCTTCTCAGTTTTTGAATGCCCTCTCCCACATGAACATAACCCTCTCTCCCTCCTCTGGTTTCCTTTTTCTTCTAGATCTACCGGACATTTTCAACTTTATTGGAGGTATTAGTGGCTTTTATGTGGAATTAGGCCAGTTGGTAGGGAATTAGCAGGATTAATAACTGGAGTATATGCCCTTTTATAAGCAGCCACTGTGTAGCATTCATGCACGAACTGTTCAACTTTCAACCCTAGAAGCTCTAAAGCCGCCACACCATGTATACATGGGATACTTGAGATGTCTCATTTTCTGCAAGTACAACTCCACTTTTCGGTATCAACTACAAATTGGTTCGTATTTGCTTCAACTACCTGGAACTTGGAGTCACCACAATATACTGGAGTGCATGACACTGAGTCTTCCTTTATTTCCTCCAAAATCCTCATTATTGATGGGCAAACATCTCCTTTCAACTTCATCATCCATTCTCTCTAAGATTCCCAATATTGGCTTTGTCCTTGCTATTAGTAGCTGTCTGTCGAAGGCTTCTGTGTCATTGTTCAATAACATATCACACTTACTAATAGTCCTAAAATGGGATCTTGACCAGTGAATAGGATCTGTGTTATTGCTCAACCAATGAACTGACTCCGTAAAAACCCCACACAATCTGCTTAGCTCAGTTTCATATTGGTTTACATATGTCGCCTTTGCACATTTTCAGAATATTTCCTTGATTTCTTCTCCTGGATAATTTTACTTCATGTTATTGTGCAAGTGCCTGCAACAATACATATGCTCAATCCCAAGTAGAATAGTGTTCACGGCATCAATTAGACCATACAATATAATAAACAAGGTTAGAATCACAAATGCATAAGTGTTCTGAAATAATAAATTTGTCTCACCTTTTGCCTATCACTCATGATAACCTATTCAATGAGATTGTATATCTCTAAATCTTGTTTCAAGTAACTTATAAACCAATGCCATGAATTGTTGTTCTCTTTCTCTGCTAGGGCATAAATAATGGGATACATGCCATTATTTTCATCTACCCTTACTGTTGTAAGTAAAACCCCTTGATGTGGACCCTTTAAAAAGGTTTTATCGATCCCAATAACCTTCCGGCACCCATCTTTAAATTCCCTCCTCAAGGCTTCTAAACATACATATATTCTTTTGAATCTCGCATCCCCTTTACTTGAACATTCATCACTTTGGATTTTTGTAGAATTCCCTGGATTTGTCCTTTCAATCTCCATCACATAATTATGTAGCAACTTGTACTGAGATTTGAAATTACCTTCAATTTGGTCCCTTGCCAAATACTTTACCCTATAACCTTTCGACTTTGATATATTAACCTTTATATCTACCCTAATTACTTGATGAAACTCTTGCATAATCACCTGACTTGAAGGTGCCAACGTACCTTGTAGCCAAGTATCCAGCAGTTGCGAGTTTGTGATCCATGTCCCTTGAACATCCATGTATCCCTTGAAATGTTCTTATCAGGAATGCCTTTGTCTTGTTATAACTGCGAGCATATAACCTCCACTCACAATTCTTCCCAGTGTAATAGGCCACAACCCTGACATTGTCAATTTTTTTTTCTTCAGATTTACAGGTCTTCCATGCTTGATTCCATGGTTGAGGATGACTTTTTTTAATACGTCTTTGGTTGTGAATAAGATACCAACCTTAAAGACCGGATCTTGCCCCTCTTTTTCTAAATTGAAGATTTTGAACTTCTTATATTTCTTTTGATTTTCATCTTCATCTTCTGATTGATAGAGTAAATTGAATTCATCATCAGAATTGTTGTCAACCTCAGTCTCTGCCAATAACTTCATGCTTGTATCTTCTTCATTCAAATCTTCCTTCATTCCTGGAAGGTCCATATTCTGCCAGTTCTTATATATATAACTCTTCTTCTTGCTTGATGGTCCTAGTACTTCTTGATCAATATCCAAGTCATCACGTTCTCCATCATGATCCCTATCTAGTTTTGTTTCTTCAAGTTCAGCTTCTGGATCATTTAGTAACAACTTGCTGCTCTTGTTTTCTTCCTTTACAAGTTCTACATCAAATTCTTTTAGGGTTGGCTCAACAATATCCTCAAAGAGGTGTTCCTCATCACTGTTGGTGTAATCAGGGTCTTCATAAAATGTATCATCCTACCCAAACTCTTCATCATCAAAACCACTTGCACCTTCCTCAACATTATCCTCCTCTTCATCTTCATTATTATGTCGAACATCATCCTCATCTTTTGTTTCATTTTGTATTTGACATGGCTCCACAATAGATGAAAGCCCTGAACAGCTACAATAATATTAGGATTTGGCTCAATTTCCTTTTTACCCAACAAGTCCAACCAATGTCTAAATTATGTTAGGGAGGCGTATGTAAACCAATCTTCTGTCATCTATATATTACCCAAAAAAAAAGTGATCAATGATGTAATTATCATTAATAAAAATGGGCAATTGAATCATACCTTAGTAGATACACTTCAAAGTATGAATATCTATTTGTATGACTGAAAATTGAGGGTGCATTATCCATGAACTTATAAGCATAATAGAGTACAAACGGGCCACAATCTTCACCATTATTCTGTTGAGGGACCTGTTAAAAGTATAAACTAACATTCAGAATCAACATGATTGGAATTAGGATTGGAATTTTAGAAACTAAACTATTGCCAACCAGCTTCCCCTCAGACTTTAAGACATCGTGTACAAAACTAAATGAACCCAACCATCATACACTATTCAATGCATAATTCAATTCCAAGAACATAATTAACTAATTACATTTGAACTTACTTTCTTATTAGTGGTTGGAGATTGCAAGCAAGCTTAAGAGAATCTAAAACTATCATGCATTGAGATCCCGTTTCGAGTTCCTCATTGAAGTTATATAGTATCATAAGGCACCAATGACCCCTAAATTAATTGAATAAGCCAAAAATTAAAGAAATTATTCTACCTCAAGTTAAAAATTAAATTGAAAGACAAAATTTATTATGTACTTACCACTTTACAATAGGCAGCATAACATATTTCTTATGGAGAATTTCTTTCTTTTTTATCCAAATCGGAACTTTATCTGCCATATTAGATTTTTGGTCTTAATAGTTACTGAAAAACAAGCAATCCAATATGGCAAAAGAGCTTCTCTTATCTTTTGCAACCTCTTTCCAAATTATGCTACAAAATTCTAATTGTTAAACACCGATAAAAGTAATATATGATCACAAAATAATTACAATGACAACTTATTCCATGTATTTTTCACGTGCATTAGAATTCAACATGCCGCTTAAAATTGAATCACTCTCTAATTAAGACTTCTTTCTTTACAGACCGGGAACATGAACTTCGCACCATCTTTACTTCGAGCTTATGGTCTCACCTTTAAGAGAAGAGAAATTAAAAATTAAAATGTAACCATCATATTGAAATAGAAACAAATTGTCTCAAAATGTAAGTCAAGATGCAGTATTTAACAAGGAAGTAAGCATAAACAAGTGCAAAATTGCAGTAATTTCAAGAGAAAGACTGCAATTTGCAATCGCATCTAATACCAACATCATCCAATAAAACAAACATGAGAGAGAAAGACAACAAAATTCCCTTTTTTCTTTTCATCACATAAGCTAAAAAAATCCTACAATAAGAGATGAATAAAAAACTAATCATACAAACTTGAAATTCAGCACAAGGTGTGTGCCTTGTGGGGAACACAACTTTCGGATTTTTCTTAAAAAAATCTTTTCTTCAGTGCAAAGATACAGAGCCCAAGACTCCAACACTATCAATCCCTCTCTCTCCTCTCTCTTGAACAAGTATATCGAAAAAAATAAAGGCAAGACGAGAATAAACCACACAACGAGAGAAATACGAAGCATTACCCACTAGCGAGTAAGACATAAACCATAAAACTCATATACTTGCAATACACTAGACCCAGTCAATTCAGGATAAAGTAAAAGTCCTCATATCTTTGCAATCTTTCGTATTTTACTTCGGAAAAGACCAATCAAATTGTACAAATGCTATAGAAATCAATTTGTAAACAGTATCTATAAACTGCATAACTAAAAACTCTAGGTGCAGAATAAGTCAGATCATTTCTAGATTAAAAAAAATCAAGTATTCTTACACATTAAACTTACAGATGCAGCTAATTGACATTAATCAAGTAAACACAACTTTGCACCTGATTGAAACTACAAACCGATCAAATTCTTGGTCCTTTGAAGATTGGGCAAGATATCTAAGAGGTCCGACAGAGGCAGCATCGGAACAGCGGCAATGGCAACATGGGAGTGGCGGCAAGGATGGAGAGAAGCGGCGACAACGGGGAGCAGCGCAGAGCATCGGCCACGGTAAAAAAGATGCGGTGAAAATTGAGCAGTAATTGTTCTTTAACCTAGATATGTTAGAAGTTATGTATTTAAGTTTTAATTGTATTTTTAGTTTTAATTAAAATATCAAATACCAAAAATAGCCTTCGAATTTTTTTATTTTATTTTATAAAAAAATGTTGACTAACCGTTGACTGACGATTTTTTTAGTGGAAGGACCATGTTTACGAAAAGAAAATTGATTGGGGATCATGTCTGCAAAAAAAATTTGGGGAATATATTCACCAAGAGTAAATAGTTTGGGGACCAATTATGCCTTTTTGCTTCTCTTTTTCGTCTGTCGCACATTACAATTGTTCCATTTCATTTTTAGTAAGAGAATATTCCATATAATTTAATGGGTTTCACTACATTATTATTTATTTACAAACAACTAATAATTTTTTTATTCTTTGTCTCGGAAAAAAATTGAACAATGAGAATAAGTCGGAGGGAGTAATGTGAAATCTTGTTCCTCAATTAAATTGTGTGTGACATTCGTGGTTGATGATCGGAAATTGTAAGAAATTATCGAGGAAGTCGTAGATATAATTTCGTCGCAAAACACATGAAATTTAATAGAGGCGAAAAATTGATCTGTTTAGGCAAAATACATCATGATGTTTCGAATATTTGAATTGTTGTTAAAATCTAAATCTTATAGTATTAAAATAAAATTATTTGGTAAACGCATTTCTTCATTGCTGCCTATAGTTACGTGTCTTTGTTAAGGTTATAGTTTCCAATTTCCCTATATCATGTCACATTTGTTATTAGAATGTAACATATCTCTCGATCTCTTTCTAGATATTGATTATACACCCCCCCCCACCCCCAAACTCACACATTCTTATATAACATTCTTTCTCACAAGATTATATTCTGTTCCGAACTTAAAAATTTATGATTTTTAATTTTTTAAAAACTTTAGATTATTTCTTTAATTACTGCATGAAAAAACAATAGAAGAAATTGTCTCAACTATGCCTTGTAAAAATTTGAATGAATTCTCGTTTTTTTGACCAACCACTCCTCGAAAGCTATGTTCCTTTATTAATAAAATTAGAACTCATAAAATACACACTTAATAAAATTTATTAACCTCCTTGCCAAAAAAAAAAAGGTGACGGTAATAGCAGGACGGAAGGAGTATTATTTATGGTTACCGTGGCCAACAAAATTTAGTTTTTGTTTCTTTTTTCCCACCTTTGTTCAAAAAAATTCAAGACAAAAGTAAGAAAATCATAATCTGATCAGTTTGTTTTCAACATTAGGAATCAACAAAAGAGTTGATCAAGATATCCTCGATAAATAAGATTTAATAAGTATATCCATCAATTAAGTAAGGGTGACTATATATCTACGTGAGATCAACGTGGTCATTTAACCTAACTCAATCTTGTTAATTGTTATTTACATTGTATATTATAGATTGTTACGAGTAAATGTGCACACATCAAACACCACAATATTGTACTCCCTCCGTCCCATTATTAATGTCCCGAATGCCATTTCGGGACGTCCCAATATTTATGTCCCGGACCAAAAAAGGAAAGTAATTAAATGTTAAGTAAGGACAATTTGGTCATTATGCAAACCCTAATTACATTCCATTTCTCATTTGTTTGGGGATATCTCGAAACATTTCTGTCTTCGTATCTCGTCTCTCTTCCTCTTCCCCGCCGCCCTCAATACCCTAGATCCGCTCTCTATCACCGCGATGACGAAGTCCGAGGTTGCAGACGGCCGAGAAACGGTTCCGAGCGACGTCCAACCTCTGGAGCCATTCACGTCAACGACAGATACGAACACACACGAAACTGTGGTCGACGATTCTGCAGATCCGAGCGGTGAGGAGATTGTCGCCGCGTTCTTGCAGAGCGACTTCTTCCCGAGAGTAGAGAGACGGTGGCCGGAATGTTATAGTCGACGGTTTCCGGGCGCGGAGGAAGCACAGCGGATGAAGAGACGATGATTCAAGGAGGCTTTAGAGCGGTATGCTTTTCCAAATAAGCCGTTTTCCAGATCTGGTGATGAAACAGCCTTTGAAGCTTGTTCAGTTTGTCCTTCGAGTCCCCCATCTGGTCCGGCTAAGGCTTTTGAAGCTTCCTCAGATCTGTTGGAGGATGAAGGCAGTCAATCAATTCTGCAAATCTGGTTGCCTCGACTCTTAACTTTGGTCAATTCTGAAACCCTTTATTTTTTAAATGCAATTGCTATTTCCTTTAAGAGCACTTGACGGGAATTGGTTAATTGTGGTCTAAAATGATAATAATGTCTCTACAACTAGATAATTTATCAAGTCAATGATTAAGTTGTAGAATGAGACTTGTTAAGCTGCCTCTGTGTTGTTGTTGTTGTTCATTGCTTGCAGCAATGTTCAGTTGCCTCTGTGTTTTTTTTACTGGATCTTGTTAAGCTGTCTCGTTGTTACTGGACTTGTTCAGCTGCCTCAGTGTTAAGCTCCCTCTGTGTTGTTGTTGTTGTTGTTGTTCATTGCTTGCAGCAATGTTCAGTTGCCTCTGTGTTTTTTTTACTGGACCTTGTTAAGCTGTCTCGTTGTTACTGGACTTGTTCAACTGCCTCTGTGTTAAGCTCCCTCTGTGTTGTTGTTGTTGTTGTTCATTGCTTGCAGCAATGTTCTCTATTGATATAAAAAGAGTGAATCTTATGAAGCTTAATGTGTCTGTACACAACTAGAATGATGTGTAAGCTGCACAATTATTAAGCTCATAAGGTTTACACAGCTTAAGCTGTGTACACAAGCTTTAATTATCAAACTTTGTAAACATTTCCTGTAGCCTTTACTAGTTACAAAAAGAGAACATTTTCTGGCCTATAGTGGTTACAAAAAGATTACATTTCCTGGCCTATAGTGGTTACACAACTATTTCCAACCTTTACTACTTACAAAAGGACAACTGTTTCTGCCCTTTACTACTTACAGATTATACAATGCCCAACATTTGCCTAATGTTTACTGTATCTTCAATTATCCCATTCTCTAGCATGTAGTTTATGCACTCCACAACCAGATTCATTGGAACTTGTAGATCTACTGGTAGTGCCTCTTGAGAGAGAAGCTGATTTTTTTCATATGGGGAATCTTATATGTGTTGTGACCCCTAACCTTCATGATCTCAACCATGCAGCCTTGTAGAGATATAAACACCTTGTTTAATGTCATAAGGGACAAGTCTTCAAAAGACCTTATCACTGCACCCACCAATCGATCAAACATTATTAACTGTTTGATTCCACTTGGATGCTCTGAATAGCTCTAAACCATCCAAGATCATTCACATTACAATCATGGGAATTAGGAGGTTGATTAATGATTCTAATATCAAAACCATCAGAGCTTGCAGCAGCTCTGAACTCTGCATCTGTGTCTTTAATGTGAGGCCTTGCATTGTCTTATTGTATGAAAATTGTTTTTGATGCAAATGCAGGCCATTTTTCTTTAATAGCAGGAATTATCTGCACATTTAACATATTTCTCCTTAAGAAAAACAAAATTTCAGAGCTGTTAGGCTCTAAACAAATGTGCTGAACTGTTAAATTACAACAAATTTGTTGAACTACTATATTATATTCCTAACAACTCAGTCTTGCAATATTGGCAAGAAAAAGTAGAAGACCATACCTTGGTGATCAAGCAGTCCTTGATCACCTCCTTGGTAATGGACTGTATTGCCTTTGTTTCTAATGTCCCTGCTACTCTATTTTTTGAACTTCTTAGAGCTGCCTCTTGCCTTGTGAATGGAAAGATGCCTATCTTTCCATCAAATAGAACATTGCCATCTTCCCCAAATAGGGGGCGACAAACAGCACACATGAACATTACTTTCTGTATGAATCTTTTGTTTTGGCATGATCTCTGTGGCTCCATTTCACCTGGTGTTAAGTAGAATCTGTGCGCTGCCCTAGTGATATAAAACCACTTTTCATCAATGTGTACTGTGTTGTTCATACTTTTGAACCGTAGACTATTTAGAATCCTATCAAACTCTAATGCTTCAAGTGAAAACTGCAACCGCAACAATTTGTTTGGGGTAGTGAGGCTCGGTTTAATAGCACTTGTATGAGCTTTGATTAGACCTGCTTTAACCCATCTCCCCACAGTGCTCTTACTTGTGTTTATCCCGCTTGCGAGTCTTCTAATTGTGGATCGCCTTACGAACTCCAAGCCCTGGATTAATTCAACGTCTAGAATAACTATTTTGCTTCTTGGTGTGTTTGGTTTGGAACTTTGTAAATAGATGGCTTCACCATTTTCTCTCTGTTTTTTTGCTGCAGCCCAAAGACGTGACACGATCTTCCGACAGCAACCCCACTGATGAGCAGCTTCGTTGATCTTGCCTTTAATCGGATTCCCATCAGCCTTCAAATTGCAGAGGAGGAGTTGGACGATTTGGTTCCTTTCTGCTGTAGTTAGGTCTTTCCTTCTTCTTGTCATTAGCTGAAATTTCCTGAAAATCTGTTTTCTTTTTTGCTCTCTGTTTATTGGCTTTTTTTGGTTATGGTGAAGAAGAGTGAAGGGAGCAGCTTTGATGTTTTGTAAATGGTAGTAGAATTGACTTAGTGGAAATATGCACTGGGGGCCAAAATGAAAAAAAAACACAAATATAACCTAAAACTTAAACAAAACACAAAAGTAGCCATTTTGTCTTTATCCGACGGGGCCGATGAGAGGGTCGATGGAGGGCCGATGGGTCCATCGGCCCTTCATATTTTTTTATTATTTTTTTCACTAAGGGCCGATGGCCCTCTCCTCCTTCATTTTTTTTTTGTTTTTTTTTTCCTTTCTTCTCTGAGGCCCTCCTTCATTATTTTTTTTTTTTTTTTCCATCGGCCCTCCTTCATTTATTTTTTTTTTTTTCACTGAGGCCCTCCTTCATTATTTTTTTTTCTTTCTTCTTTGAGTCCTTCATAATTTTATTTTATTTTTTAATTTGAGGGCCATTTTTTTTAATACACATGAGGGCCGATGCCCTTTCAATTTTATTTTTTTTTTATTTTATGGAGGGCCTATGGACTCCATCGGCCCTCCATCGGCCCTCATCGGCCCTGCACCGTTGATGAACAAATTATAATTCTCGCAAGTGCACGAATCAGTATATTACCTAATCTAGCAACTCCCGAGGTCGATCTCACAAGGACTCAGCTGGGTTCTAATTATCCTAATTATTTTGCTATCTACTTGGTCCTAAACTGGGTTTGATTTACTTAAAAACTACTAAATTAAAATAACAGGAAGATAAAAGAGCAAGTAAAAGCAAAGAGAATTGGGTTAATGGGTGTGTTTCAAGTTTAATGAAGGGTGCGGAGGTTTAGCAATCACTATGCCTAAGATGATCGATTCATTCCCATTCTCTAGCTAGCATTTATGAATTTATTTTGTTGGTTCATCCATTAAGGCTCTAGGGATTCCGTATGATGGCGGGAGATCTCTAACTTATAATCCTAAGGGTCAATCAAGTGATCATATCATGAACCTAAGGATCGTATCATGCTCAAGGATTTAAGGAACCATCTAAACTATCCCAAACCAATGGTGACAATCTAGACACTTAAATGCAGGTCTAAATAAATAACCGGGTATGATCCGCCGTATTATCTATTACCTATATTCTCTATAATTATCTAAGATGATGGCCAGTCACATTAAAGAATCATAGAGAAATCAAAAGCAGGCTCAACAATTAAGAAACAAAACAATTCATTCATTGAAAAACTTGGGTTTGAATCAATTCATCAAAAACATAGATCCTGCTAAACCCTCACACAAGGGGATTTAGCCATCATATTCGTAGGAAAATAATCACAAAAGATGCAAAAATAATCCATAGAATTCAAGTATCAAAAACCCTAAACAAAACTGAGAAAGAATAATACAACCTAGAATCTAGCGGATTGATCCTCGCGCTTGGTTCTCGGATTGTGGTCTTCAATCTTCGTCTTGAATCTTCAATGGAGGGATGCCTTGGGTGTTTCTCTGCCTTGGAGGGTGGAAGAAGTCGGAATTATGGTGTGTCGTCCGAAGGAAAGAAGTCCGGAAGGGTTTATATAGGTTTCGGGCCGAAAAAAGCCGATTTTGGGCTCTAGACGACGCGGACCGCGGTCCAGTGCAAATGCGGACCGCGGTCCGACCCCTACTGACTTTGCAATTTTTTTTGGGTCAGAACGCATCGGACCGCGGTCCCTCACAAATGCGGACCGCGGTCCTTAACAATTCGGCCGAACAGTTTTTCTGCACTGTCGCGTTTTGGGAAAAACGCGATATCTCCTTCGTTAGCCGTTGGATCGCCATGAAACTTTGCCACGGTGTTCCTAATACATGGAACTACGATGTGGACGGTGGAGATCGGATTCTAAGATCGTTAGATCCATCGGCCACATGATTTTCCAAGTGCCTTGATACAGGAGCTCCGAAACACGATTTCTTCAACATTCGGCTTCAAATCCTCTCCATTCTTCATCCAAGAAACTCCATCTTTGCCAAAAATGCATCAATGGTCATGGTTTATTTTATTTTGGTGCCAAATACCACCAAATATGCTTAAAATGCGCGAGAAACCTACAAAACCAAAAACCATCGAAAGTATACGATTCCAAGCAAAACAAAAGCTAAAAATGAATGGAAAACGATGTAAACAAGCTTAAAAAGAACATGATGAGATGGTATAAAAACCACTCATCAAATCCCCCCAAACCTAAGCTTTTGCTTGTCCTCAAGCAAAGAAACAAGATAAAAGAAAGACTATGACTAAATATTAAAAAGATGAGAATAACAATTCAAGCCTTATTCAATTTTTAGAAGAACACATCATTAGCATGTGAAAATCATTCAAGTTTGATGCCACCTTCAAAACAAAATAGAACATAGAAGTAGAGTAGTCCCTCTCCAGAAATCTGTATCACTCAAACACACAAGTGTATAAGGGTAAAATCATCACTCAAACTCAAACCTAGGAGAGCGTCTTCATAAGCTTGCAGATTGTCTAATTCTACTCATAATGAACACAATTCATGGCAAAGATCTCGAAGGTCTTACTTTGGTAGTAATGGGGCTAAGGCATGTAATAAAAAGGTAGGAAAGATATAAGAAAAGTGACTCATAATGTACGAACAATCAAGGGATCTAGTAGAGCAACCAAATTATGATATATCAAAATAAACCTCTAAAACCAATCACATTTGAACCACTCATAATCAAACAAATCAAGTCACCCCGAAGTTTTCACCTTTTTTTTTCAAAATATACTCCCCTTTTCAATTTCCTCCCTTTTTCTTTTCACCTCTTCTTTTTTTTTTTTCTCTTTTTTTTTTTTTTTTTTTCAACACCTCCCAACTCTAACATATGTCATCAATAAACCCCTTTCAATCGAAGTTAGGAGTACATGCACAAGTCTCCCATATTCTATCCAATTGTTTACCTGCCAACTCTCTACCAATAATTAGATAAAGATTTCAGTATAACACGGTGTCATCAAGTTCGGTACCAGGCTAGATAGAATCAAAATCAATTCACACCTATCTCGAGCCCACTTTTTTTTTTTTTTTTTTTGGCTTCAAAAATTTGTCCCTTGATCACTAAACCCTCACAAGCCTCCATTTCCTTCCACAACACTAATGACTCTACTAGATCCTCGGTTAAGGCTAGTTAGGTTAGGCAATTTAAGTGGAGGAACATGAATAAAAAGGATACATTAAGCTCAAAGGGGCTTACTAGGTTGATGTCCAAGGTATGAATCATATTTGGCTCTGGCTAAAGAACGAGATAGTGCCTAAGATCATATCAATGCCATATACGAAAAGTGTTCAATAAACTTCAAACAGACTCAAAGCAAGTTCTAAATGTTCTCCCTAAAGTGAGTATCACACATGAAAGAAATTGAGACCAACATAAAATTTCGTCAGTTCACAATAGGCTCAAATTCTCACCAAAGGCTTTTGGACTACTATACTTTTACATCCTACATGTTCGAAAATTTTATCATGCTCAAATTCAATTCAACAATGCTTCAGTAAAGAAAAATTTTAAGGCAAGAAATGCATAAACATCAAATAACATAAGTCATACTAGTTCAAATATCAAGTACATGGAGAATCATCGGAATCATAATTATACGAGACCAAATCGGTAGGGTTCAAGATTCGACATACCCCCCCCCAAACCTATCTACGAGCTAGTCTCTAGCACGAAAATAGAGTGAAATAAAGAAAAATGGGTAAACGAATATTCCCCGATGTTTAGGTGATGTCCGATCGATCTACATATGCGAAGTTTGATCCGCGAGGCTCGGATCCAAAGTTAATCCCGACCGTATCGGCTCCCCCTGTTTGCTCCGATATAGCTTATTATGCATTAAAAATCAATAGGTGATGCATATATGTCAATTTTTCTCCTCGGATTTTTTTTTCAAGTTTATGGAAAGCAATAAATCTAACTAAGAAAACTAGAAAAACTCACAAACGTGGGTTGCCTCCCCACGAAGCGCTGTTGGTTAGAGTCGTTGGCTCGACTTTTGCCGAATCACATTAGAAACTTGGCGACTTTGGACGCCCGACTACGACTCGTCGAACGCCTCCTTTGATGATGCTCCACAAACATCCTTCACCTTGAAATGTTTTTTGGTTCGTGGATTCATCAACTTCACCACACCATGCGACAAAATGTCCACCACATGAAATGGTCCGGAGAATGTAGAAATTGGGTATCCGGGAAAAACTCTAGAACCATCGTCATATAAAAGAACTTTAAGACTAGGATAGAGTGTTTTACCCAACGTGCTCTTCCCACAAGCAGCTTTAGTGCGTCTGACATAGATGGTTTTCTTCGGGAACATGTCTTTTAGATCTTCAACACATTCATCCAAGTTCGGAACACCGACATCTGTTGACTCCTCATCGAATAATGAGTGTATTCCTAATCCATCTGTACCATCAGAATCCTTCACTACATCATATGTAGGCTGTACTACAAAGTTAACTTCAGCAGTTGAGGCATTAGTTCCCAATGTGGTTGGAGCTAGTGCTTTGAATTCTGTAACCTCCCCCAAGACTTCCATCCTCACGGTTCGTGATGATACATCAACACAAGTCCTAGTGGTTGCCATAAATGGCCTCCCTAGGAGGATAAGTCGGTCACTTAGCCCTCGAGAAGTATCATCACGCATCAAGAACAATAAAGACAACGAGAACAATAAACTTGTCTACCTTTACCAACAAATCTTCTACAATCCCCATTGGGGTCTTCACCGAGTTATCGGCAAATTGAAGCCTCACGGGTGTAGACTTCATATTGTTAACTCCCAACGTTTTGTAGACGAGTAGGGCATGAGGTTGATACCCGCTCCAAGATCTAGCATTGCTCGTGTAACTCTATCCTTGCCCATCGAGATAGTAATGTCGAATCTTCCAAGGATCTGCTAACTTGGGCGGTAGAGCCGATATATCAACTACAACACCCCCGATTCAAGTGTAGGAAGATTTGTACTCTGCTCGTAATCCTTTTTGTTGGTAATGAGCTCCTTGAAGAACTTGGATTGCCTTGGAATACTCTTGATAAGGTCTAAAAGGGGAAGATTGATGTTAACCTTAGAAAGCATATTGAAAAGGGTAGATCTCCGTATGATGGCGATTTTTTTAATTTGAGGGCCATTTTTTTTAATACACATGAGGGCCGATGCCCTTTCAATTTTTTATTTTTTTTTTATTTTATGGAGGGCCTATGGACTCCATCGGCCCTCCATCGGCCCTTATCGGCCCTGCACCGTATAAGGACAAAATGACTATATTTGTATTTTGTTTTAATGGTGGGCTATAATTGTATATATATATATCTACTGTTTGGCTACAGTAAAAAAAGCCTCATTGACTTATATAGATGTGTTTGAATTTGTTGTTCCAATTCTATTCTGCCGCCAAGTATAGGTGAACAATTTGAATTTGTTGAACACATAAGTAATTCATTTCTGCCGCCACATTGAAATTTGTTTATTACTGTATTCTGCCGCCAAGTATAGGTGGACAATTGAAATTTGTTGTTTCCATTCAATTAGAACTCATTTCTGCCGCCAACGTACAAACCAATTCATTTAGCAATTCAATTTGTTTATTACTGTATTATGCCGCCACATACAAACCAATTCATTAGTTTTAATAATGTGTTGTAGGGGAGAGGAGAGAGAAAGATGATTAGTAATTAATTAAGTTTATTAATACATAGGGACCCACCACTTAACCTAATAACTATCCCTTCCTTAATCTACGTGCCAAGTCCATCCGGGACATTATTATCGGGACGGAGCGAGTATTTAATAGTACATAATACATGAAAAAAGTCATGAAAATTGCATAGATATATATCATATGATTATGACCATATACATATAGCTTCATTCACAAATAAAATGTGCATGTATATGGTTTTTTATTTATGTGTGAAACCAATCTAGATTATTTATCTTACTTAGTTGAATGGTTTGTCAATGATGTTTCTGCGTAAATTACATAAGATTACTGGTTTTCATTTTTTACCTAAAGTTTGATTCCTATGTGAGGGGTGGATCTAGGATTACGAGGAAGGGGACGAAATTTAAAAATTCGATTGAAAAGAGGACGAAGTATAGATTTAGAGTGACAAAATACAAAAAAATCCGAAAATCACACATAAAAAATTGAGTTTTGACATGAGTCACCCCTGGATCCGCCCCTATATGCGAATAATATCTTTATATATATAGATTGATGGTCATGTATATATCCATTCATCCTCTTATGCACATAATATTATGAATTAATTGGATATTCTAGTCCTACATAAAAACTTGAATTTCATCATGCATGCACCATACTCATGTGTGTACATAACATGTGCATGTGGATACACACATCGCATACTCCACAAATTAAGACTTTTTTATCGATTTTTGAAACTCAACATCTACGTTTTCTATTTCTACTGTTATTTCTTCTCTAAGTTTAGAAAGTCACGTTTCATTAACTAATAAATAAGGGGATATATCTTTCTATCTAATTAAAAAGATTAAGTTCAACCCCCTTGTTATTATTTAATTTAAGTTCTTTTTTAATTTAATTAAGATAATATCATCATAATACGTAATGAGAATCGTAGAAAACGTGTGAGTCAAAGATAGCAGATATCGAAAATGAGAGACAATAAGATTGTCATTGTTTTTTAATTATATTTTAATTAAGGAATTATTATAATGGTTTTACTTTGATTAGAAGTCCCTATTATAGTAACTAAGTAATTCTGTATTGGTAAAAAGGATGGTCCAAATTGTGTGCAATTGGGGCAGGTTGGATGGTCCACAACGCAGCGCAAACGTCGACACGTACTAAAATCTAATTGGTTGAAAAGTTCGTGGGCGATGAGTTGGAAATGTCGACGAGTTTCAAATATTATGATTTCGTAACATATCTTGAAAATGTATAGTTGTCTACTTACATATTTTGAATTATTAATATGATGTTACTTTCTAATTAAGTAAGATACTAATAATAATATAATATGAAACAAAGCTATATTCTCTATACGTCTCTCCATCTCTCTCCATAGATATTAATAATTTATAATTTCCATTACGTTGAAAGAATTAAATTTAAGAGACAAAAAAGGTTACAAATTTCCTATTTAGTATCTCACCGAACCCAATCTTAATTATGTCATTAACATTGCTATATACTCCACAAAATTGTATATTTGTAACTAATTACAAACATATAAATAAACTACAACTAATTTGTATAAATCAACACCACAAAATTATATATTTGTATCTAATTACAACCATAAAAATTTGGGTTCGATCTTTTTATCAAAATTACAAAATTTTATTTTAAAACAAAGATATACAAAACATTACCCACTATCAATTTTTTGAATTCAACATATACATGCTATATTTCAACTTGTATATATCTTCTACTATTTTGCAATGTCACGTTACATTAACTAATAAAAAATGGTATGATAAAATAAGTTCCAATGTAATAATTTCTTAGAAATTTATATGCGTGTATTCTTATAATTTTTACAAACGATTTTTTTTCATTGGGCCTTAAAAAATCATATTTGTAGTAGGCTTAATTATATATGATCGAGCTTGAGATTGAAGGCCCATTTACAAGGGTATCCCATCACACCCTCAGAGAGGGAGAGAGAGGGCGGGAGAGGGAGAGAGGGAGAGAGAGAGAGAGGGCGGGAGAGGGGGAGAGGGAGAGAGGGAGAGAGGGGGAGGGAGAGAGAGAGAGAGAGTATCCAAATTAATACCAACCCGCTTGGATAAGATGGCAATGTGCATCGCCATGCTTTGACATTTTTTACAAATTGTATAATGAAGGGAGGAAGAGAGAGAGATTATAACAAGAAAATAATGAGATTTATTTCAAGGAAATTGATAGCTCTAGGTTACATGAATCTAGCTGCTACCAAAAACTCGAGCTCCATCGTATTTAGATTGTGGCTGGTTGGAGTAGGCCGGAGCTTGGTTGTTGGCAAACCCATAATCTCCAGCTCCACGAGTCATACCACCACCACCACCACCACCACCACCGTATTGTGTAGAATGAGAATGAGCGAAGACCGAATCGGCTTGGGGTTTTCCATTGGAGTGATTGTTAGTAGGGTTGGAGGAGGAAGAGTATGATGAGTTGCCCCAACCGAGTTTATCTGCCATTATTATATGAATGAAACTATGAAAGGATATGTTAGATGAGAGAGAAGGTTGATGTAGTGAATTTATTGTTTGGAAGGGGGTGTATTTATAGTGTTTTTTTAGAGGGTATTACGGTAACATTGAACAAAAATGTTGGACGTGAAGAGGGCTACTCTTGATGGATGAGGTGGCGTGTGGTGGTGTGGTGGTGGTGGTGGTGGTGTGTGTGTATACGGCTGTAGTAAATGAAAAGACGGTGGCGTTGTTAGGCTTATTTGTGGCCAATGTCAAAGTTGGTCATACTCTCTCTCTCTCTGACTCTCTCTAAGTTGGTCATACTCTCTCTCTCTTCTCTCTCTCTCTAAGTTGGTCTCCCTGTCGGACTTTCTCTAAGTTGGTCTTACTCTCTCACTCTAAGTTGGTAATTCTCTCTCTCTCTCTCTCTCTAAGTTGTAATTCTCTCTCTCTCTCTAAGAGAGCCGTAAAGCATGCAGCCACATCCTCAAACCCTTGGCTAATTTGTTCCTTAAAAGGGTGGTCGATCATCGATGTCACAAGTTGTATAAACCAGAGCCAAATCTTAACACGTAATCAATTAAATTGTGTAAAAATCAATTAAATTGTGTGTAAAATTCGTGGGCGATGATCCGAAATTATGGAGTCGGCGCAGGATATAATACATAAATGTCAACAAACTTGTAACAAATTGAACTATTTAATTTTTTTTTCAATCACCGCCCGACTCAATAGCTTTTTCATTATTATACGCTATAAAATAATATTATCTTACTTCCCAACTCTAATGAATCAAATTCATTAAATCTTTACTCTCTCTCTCTACATTAACCTATTCTAGAAGTTGTGCTATTTTTATTTACGGTTATATTTGTGTTTTTATAACTATATTTGTATTTTTAGATATAAATGTACTTTATGATTATATTTGTATTTTTAAAGAATAATAATAAGTTATTTTTTTATTTAACTTAAACTATTTGGTTAAGACTAAAAATGTCTCTTATTAAAAGGTTAAATAAAATAACAGATAGGCTTGAATTGATAGGATGAGAGAGAGAGAGAGAAGGCCACATGCAGCCGTACTTTTGAGCACTATCCGGCGACCAAAATCATATCTTCAATTAGTGGTTGAATAACATGCAACGTTACGTAAAGGAATAATTATTACGCAAATTAACTACCGACGCAAAACAAATTAGCTATGCAAAAAAAAAAAATTTAAAAATAATATATATATATATATATATATATATATATATATATATATTTAGTCAAGATTAAGGTATGCATGAAGGGTCCCACCCAGCCGCAAGGAAGCAACTTTTCAGCACTACCGGTCGGCATGCAAAATCTTACCGTCAATTCCACGTTGAAAAAACATGCAACGAGACGTGTGAAAGGTTTATTGTTACAACTTGCAGAAGCTTGTTTCTTGAGTAATAGTTTTTCAATTATATTTGTTTCATTTCAAGCTGACGTGGCTAGATTGAGGAATTCTTGTGTTACCCTATTTTTATTTTTACGTTGATTTTGATTTATGGAAGAGTACAACTTGATGAGAGGTACAGTTAAACCTCGATAAAGTAATAACCGTAGGACCGAGAAAAAATATTCATTTAACGATGTTATTATTTTATCGAACATTATTTTAATGCATTGACCCATATCGGGACCGGAAGAAATTATTATCTTAGCGAGATTATTACTTTATCGAGGTTTAACTGTAATTATCCCGAGTCGAAATTGGAAAGCTAACATCTTAATTCCATTAAGTATTCTCACCTAATTAACTCAATCTTATGTCATTAACATTATATATTAATACAACGAATGTGGGTATATCAAAAACCACAATATTATCACAACCATATAAAGTTTTGTACGATTTTTATCTTTATTGTAAATTTTAATTCTAAACAAAGATAAAACTTTACCAACTTGATCAATTTCTTCAATTAAATTCCACATATATGCTCTATTACAATTTATGGAAGTTATACATTCTCTTGTTCTAATGATATTGCTCCGAGTCGTATGAGTGGCAACTTTATCATGTGTACTCCCTCTTTCCATTATAAGTGGTTCACTTTCTTAATCGATATGTTGCATTACAAGTGACTCGTTCTAAAAAAACACAAAGAATGTATGGACATAATTTAGCTATTAAAAAGTCAAACAACATAAACTACAAAACATAACTTTCTTAATTCTCATGCCGAAGAGAAGTGAGTCAGGTATAATGGTCTTGTGCTTCCTCGCTTCTGATTGTGAGTACCTTAGGTGTATCAAAAGTAGCAGTTGTGGTTTTCCTCTTCATAAATTTAAAAAAAAATTATTAAAAAAAACCTAACTATCCAAAAACTAGAATGGGGATATCTCACTTTTAATCTCGTTTAATATTAATAATAACTAATTAAATATATACTTATCATAGAAGGAAAATTGAAAGAAAAAGGTTTCTTCATATAAAACCATCAACGTTCTCGAAATATGCCTTTGAACCTTTTTTTTAGTATTTATCTATTTTTCAACGGTAAAAATAGTTTTTTAGAATTTGTAAAAATTTAATTTCTGCAGTAACTTCTCTCACGTTTCATTAACTAATAATTATTACACAATAACTGTCACGATTAAATATTGTTGGTCCGGAGACGATAGTCAGGTGTAGGGGGGGTGAATACACCTGATCACAGTTTCTTTTCTCAGAACGTGAAGGACAGCTGAGCTGTAGGTTGCGACTGAACAGTGCCAGATATAACCTTCGATCACGGGTCAGAAGTGTGCCAACTACTGAGCTCTCCTACTGACTTTTGTCAGTACTTGAAACTCAGTCGGAGACGTTGTGCGGATAAGTGTGTAGGGCCCGGAGATTCGTCTCAGTTTTGAAAACGTATTTTCGCAAGTTAAATACTTTTGGCTAGTGCGCTTTGGAAATACGTTTTATGCAAAGATATGATTTTGAGTCAGTAGGTATGCAATGCAATAAAATAGTAAATAACACAAGCAATTTAACGTGGTTCGGATACGCAAGATCCTACGTCCACGGTCCTGATGAGACAAGAGAATTTGTTGATTTATCTGAGCAAGTCTCAGCAAGGAATCTGTGCACTGGATAGACCCTTCTAAGTTATAGTCTTTAGCGACTTTACAACTCAAACCGAAATTTGAAAGGGAGTGGATAATCTCCAACTAGGAAGGAGTTCTTACAATAAGAACAATTTACAGAAAGTGAACTCCTTCGAATTTCAAAGCTATAAATTTGGCAATGAGCTTAGCTAGAGAAGAAAAGAGATCTAAAGAACTCTAGAGAGAAGAACTAATGATAATCTATGAAGGCAAGTTCTTCGCTTGGATGATCTATTAAGTTTGCTAGAGTTGTTCGGAGTTTGAGCGTTTCCCTTGTGAATCCCGTGCGTGGAGCTCGGATTTCTTCTCTATTTATAGTTGTGAGCAGGCATATGTTCGTTGGAGAAGACGATGTCACGTGTCACAAGCTCCAAAGAAAACGGTCATATTTTTGAATTGATGCGGCAAGGCAGTTGATATTGTACATGAGAGCAGCTTTAGTTGGTCAGAGTAGGTAAATCGTTGTCGGCTTCTCATTGGTCGATGTTTGTGGTAGGTGAGAATGTGTCAGTCTTCAGAGTTGACTATTCCTTAACCTCGTATAATCTTCTGCTGAGTTCGAAGTGACCTTTAGCGACTGGGTCGTTTTCTGTCGGATACAGTAGACTTAGGACAGTCTCTGTCTTCTTCGTCTGAGTCGGCTGACAAGGAATGTATATACTGAGTCGGGTCAGCTGATGACTGCGAAGGTACTGAGCTTTGCATTATGTTCTTCTGCTGATGACTATCAGCTGATGTGCTGTCTTCTACTGAAGGTAAAGATCATCTACTGACTGAAGAACGCAAGCTCTTACACTGATGACGTGGGGTTCTGGAAAGTAACTTCGATAGAAGATCAATCCAACATTTACCCCGTACAGGACTTAGACAGAAAAGATAATCTATTACGAAAAGTCTAACCTATACATCAGCTAATCTAATCAAGACACTACACTACTGATATCAGCTGGGTTTTGGGATCTTCAATTCCATAGTACTACTATGATTTCCCCCAATATTATTTTAACAGCTAGCAGCTGAATACCATCTACTGACTCATAACCCAACAAATATTTTTAGCCCTTAGCTAGCCAGTGTCTAGGTTCGCATTAGACCGATTAAGTAGTAAAATCAATTTATATTGAACAAATCCACAATTAATTATCTTTATTTGTTGTTGGGCTAACTCGAGATTGAAGGCCCATTTATAATCTATATATACCATCTCATTTAATATTAGAAATTTCTCTTATATTATTATATTATACAAAGGGTCGAAGATGATGTAAATATAGTATGCAAAGATATTATAATCTCCATTTTTTGCAAGTTAATTGGCATTCATAAATATTACTCTTCTTTCTTTTATTTTTACTTTTTTACCGAAGAAATGCATTGGCACGGTTGCTCGATTGCCCGAACTATGAGAGAGAGACAGAGAGAGAGACAATCATATTTATTCAAAGAGAATATAGAGAACATGAGAATCGAACGACATAATTTACATAAAAGTATATACAAACTGAATATGCACGTGATATATATAAATAAACAATATATATAGCATATATGGTTAACTTAGCTGCTACCAAAAACTCGAGCTCCATCGTATTTAGACTTTTGCTGGTTGGAGTAAGTCGGAGCTTGGTTCTTTGCAAAAGCGTAATCTGCAGCACCACGGCTCGTATTACTACCGCTGCTACTACCAACACCACCTCCATAATGAGTCGAATGAGCGAAAACCGAATCAGTTTGTGGTTTGCCATTGGAGTAAGTTGTGTTGGAGGAATATGAAGATGATGAATTCCCCCAACCTAGCTTTTCTGCCATAATGATATGAATAAATGAAGATGTGGATGAGAGAAAGTTATTATAGATAATATGTTAGAATGAAATTAAGAGGGTCTATTTATAGGCCGTGATAATATCAATTTTATATATTATATAATCACCTCAAATTCAACGAAAAAAAAAAAAGGTTGTAGCCTGGCGTGTAACGTGTATGAGTAGGCTGATAATAACAGAAATACAGTGGTAATAATGTCAAAGACCAATGAAGATAACATTATTTATGATCTTGTTTGAATTTCCAATTTATAATATGAAAAAAAAAGTACTATGTTGTGGAGATTCTATAACATCATAAAACGAAACAGTCAATAATAAACTCATCAACTATACCACATCGAAATTTATGAGGATTTTCGATTTACTTTTGAAGTATCACTACATCCCACCAATCAAATGGTGGGATATGTATTGTAATTCCAACAAATTTAAATTAATTACTATTAATACTCAATTTAACAATAGAAAAGAAATTCCAAAATAGGTAGTACATGTAGTATATAAATCATGTTTTTAGGCACTATATCATATTTTGACTTTTAGTTTGGTTTCGAATTAATTAATAATTACATAGAAAAGTCAAAACAGGCATGTTAAAGAAAATGGGGCCTTTTGACCAGTGCAAATCTTCTGGCCCATTTATTAAGGACCACTCGGTGGCCCACCAATCACGCAACGCCACGCGCGCATTGGTGAATCACCCTTGTATTTAAAAAATATTTGAATTATAATAGGGTGGCCCACCAATGCACGCGGGGCGCTGCGTGAGTGGTGGGCCACCAAGTGGTCCACCCCTTTTCTGGCCCTTTTGACAGCCTTAAACGACTGCGTTCACATTCTCAAACCTTAGCTAGTTTGTTCCGTCATAGGGTGATCTCACGTCTACACAAACAATACCACGTTAATATTAATATAATATAATAATATATGTGTCAAGTTCGAATTTTACTAATATGATTAATTTGATTAAATTATATGTAAAATTTGTGGGCGATAATCAGAAATTGTGGACGAGGTTAGGATATAATTTTATCGTAAAATGCATAATTTTTCAAGAATTGGCGAAACATTGATCTAAAGACTTTTTTCATCAACCATATATGTGATGCGTATCACACCTTTTTCATTTGAAATATTTTGAATTATTATTATATTGTCTGAATCTTCCTTCCTAAGGTAAGTGTATTGAATTAGCTGACGTGGAAATTTTAGCATTGATTTGGTATTTAGGTGTTTCTACGGACATGAAAAATGCAATCAAAATTACATACATGTGACATATCTATATGACTAACCATGTATGTATATAATCAGAGGCAGATCCACAATTACGAAAAAAGAGGAACAAAAATAGAATTATGATACAGAATGTCGAGGCATAGAACTTCGGAGGTGAAACGTGACAAGTTAGGAGAACTATATATAAAAATTGAATCTCGACATAATTTTGGAATGTAGTCAGCCGTGTGTTCTTCTTGTATCCGCCTATAATATTTCCTCGCTAAAAATAAAATATGCATATGTGATTGCTTTGTATATATTCACTACATAGATACATGCATGCATCATCTTCATCTTATGTACATATATATATAACATCAATAATTATTAATTAACCATAGTCTTTAGAGTAGTATTCGACGGTCGTACAAGAAACTTGAATTTCATCATCAAAGGTTCATGCTCCATAATCATATACATAATAAATATATAATTATGACATGAGGATCATACACGTACACTACATTACATCAGATAATTAAACATCTGTTTTATCATTTACTTAATTATCGTTCCACTTTAAGATAATACGCGACAGAAATTCTAGAAGACGAGAGGCTCAAACATAGCCGACGTCATTACGTAATTAATTTGTTATTTTTAATCATTTTCTTTTTTTTATTTGACCAAGTATGAAGGAGAGCATATCTATATCATTATTATATTAAATAAATAAATAAACCTCATAAAAAAAAAAGAACCGACATATTGAAATATGACTCAATTTGCCGTGTCCGAACCGTGTGATATCTTCAAATCATATCTTCAATTAGTCGTAGAAAACATGCAACATTATGTAAGGGAATATCTATTCTTACAAACGCTTGTTTTTTATATTATTTTTTTCAATTATACTTATATGTTAAGGTAATGCGGCTAGTATGAGGATTATTGTGTTACCCTATTTTTCTTCTCTTTCATCGATTTTGATTTATCGGAGATTATGAATTGAGTTAGTTATCTTCGATCGAAAATTAATATACACGTGCATTACAATCGATATATATCTTACAAAAAAATTTCATAGAAAGCCGATTTATAAATGAGACAAAAATAATATTTATAGAAAATATAAATGCACTACCAAACCGCATGGATAAGATGATACATCACTAACTTTGACATTTTTCACATTTTGAACAATGAGAGAGAAAAAATATTTATTCGACGCAAATCAATGGATTAAATCAAAGAAAATCAGGTTTTTGACTTTAATTTATTTTAGAATTAATTAATACCAGGTCAAAACAGACAATATCAAGGAAAATGGGTCCAGCCCACGACAGCCGTAACGGCTTCCGACCACATTGTCAAAGGATGCCGTCACAGTTACACAAACAATACGATACTCTAATTTAATAAATCTCAAATCAAATAAGATTAAATCTTGTGACTCAATTAAATTGTCTTTAAAATTCGTGGGTGATGATTCGAAATTGCGAGAAATTGTCCAGGAATTCGTAGATATAATATTTGTAGTATTATACTAATATACCCATCTACACTATATCAAATACAAAATTACCCAACTTTATAAAAATTATCCACTATATACCCAAGTTTATTAAAATACCCCCACTTTTTCACTTCTCTCACCTAAAAGTGTCAGGTCATGATCGGACATGATCGAACCATGTCGGATGTGTCCGACCGATCGGACATGACCGATCATGGCCTGATAGTGATCGGGCCACTTTAGAGTAGTGATAGGGCCCCTTTGAGATTTGTGATCGGTCATGCCCTACCATGGCAAATAATATATAATACCATCCACTTTTTAGAGTAGTGATCGGGCCCTCTGGTTGGATGTGTCCGATCGGTCGGACCGTGATCGGACCCTCTGTTCACCGTGATCAGACCATCTCATAGTAGGGGTATTTTCGTCTTCTTGGGTATATAGTGTAGTTAAATATAAGAATTGGGTATAAATGTGTTTGTCTTTTCCCAAATGGGCATTTCGCCGCCGGACTCATCTAATTTCGTATCAAAATACGTGATTTTTAATAGAGGCGACAATTGATCTATTTACTATTTTTTTTATAACCATACTCAATAAATGTCGTATTGTATTTTTGATATAGTAGTAAAATCTCTTTTTCGGAATTATTAGGAACGTGTTTTCTTTATTACTTTTTTTTATTTCCTTCTTATTTTTCCTATTTAAATTACAAAATAATTCGTAAATCACTACTGTATAGAATATTCAAGTATATACTTAGGTAGTGTTTGGAAGAGCTTTTATAAATAGCTTTTAGTAGCTCCGTACTTTTTTCAATATATTTTGAATTATTATTATTATTATCTAAATCTTAGATCCTAAGTCAGGTAATTTTATTTAAATAAAAATGAACCTAATTTATTGGCTGTTGTCGGCGCCTAGCATTGATTTGGTAATTAATGCATTTCTTTATTACTGCTTGACTTTGAATTAGGTAGCCGTCGATTAGAAGGATATCATTATCACATCATGCCAAAAATGGACATGTATATGTTGTCAACATAATTCAAATCAAATTAGAATTAAGAAATTCATAATCTTATCATCCGTTATTTTCAACATTAGGAATCAGCAATGAGTGATAATTGTTCGTTATATGAAGTTTATCAAAAAAAATAAGGACTTATTAATGCGTTTGGGAAATCTACTGCCGGTAGGAAAAATAAGCTAAAAAGTTTACAAAAGTCGATCCTCATACGAAATCCCTCTAAAAACAATTTTTAAACTATACTATACTGTATTTTATTTTTTTCTTTATTTTTAAACTTTATCTTATATTTATTTTAGTTCTCTATTTAATTTCTTATATATAACTGTACACAAACGCAAAAATTATTTAACTTAAGTACTTATAATATAAATATTTAAATTATAAATTTTTATTTAAATTATTTTTCCAAACGGATCTTTTAAAAGATTAAGTTCAACCCCCTTGGTTCGATGTCTAGGTTCTTGCTCAATCTAAGAATAGTGCCATAATACGTAATGCAAAATTCTAGAAGACGTGAGGGTCAAACACTCAAAAGTTTGTCGATATTGACAGAGAAAATAAGGCTGTGATTGTATTTAGTTTTTAATTATTTTAAAAGGGAAAAGGTTGATTAACAGTCCCAATTAAATTAATTGCGCAATTAAAAGGTTGTCATCGACACGTAATAAAATATAATTGGCTGTGAAGTTTGTGGGGGATGAGTTGGAATTGTCGAACGAGTTTTAAATGTTATAATTTCGTCAGTCGTCATAAAATCTTGAAAATGCAAGGAAATTGTTATATTTTTTTTTATATTATGAATTATTATTATGACATAATGTTACTTCCTAAGTAAGATACTAAGATTATAGAAAAACAAAGCTAATAATAATTATTTATAATTTCAACCATATAAAATTTATAAAAAAAATTGTAAGTTTTTATCTAATTACAACCATATAAATCGTTGCTCGATCTTCAACACTATTGTAAAATTTAATTTTAAAACATTGATAACTTTTTCAATTTCTTGAAATTCAACACCCACATGCTATATTTCCACTTGTATTTCTTCTACTGTTTTACAATGGCATAATTTCATTAACAATAATCATTGTTATCCTTCAATATGCAATTAAACCTCGATTAAGTAACAAATCCACAATCCTTTCAAATTATAATAACTTTTATTTGTTTGGTTAGGTCAAGTTTTAGCCTTTCTTACTACAAGACATCTTCATTGAAGGCCAACTTAAATGAGGTCAAAATTGGAGGCCCGGCCCATTTAGAAAGATAACAATCACATTTAACTACTCTTTATTACATTAACAAAATAAAGAAGGGGGTAGATGATGCAAAAATAGATAAGATGGCAATGTATATCGCCAACTTTGACATTTTTCACATCTTGTAGAGAGAGAGAGATTATAACAAGAACATTGAGATTTATTGAAAGACAAAAGTAATTAAACAAGAGATTATAGCTAGATATGTCACATGAATCTAGCTGCTACCAAAAACTCGAGCTCCATCGTATTTAGATTGATGATCGTTGGAGTAGGCCGGAGCTTGGTTGTTGGCAAACCCGTAATCTCCGGCTCCACGAGTCGTACCACCACCACCACCACCACCACCTCCGTAATTTGTAGAATAAGAATGAGCGGCAACCGAATCGGCTTGTGGTTTGCCATCGGAGTGATTGTTAGTAGAGTAGTCGGAGGAGGAGTATGATGATGAATTGCTCCATAATTTATCCGCCATGATTATATGAATGAAAGGATATATATGTTGATGAATGATGGGGAAAGTTGATGAAGAGATAATGTTGTACTTGTGTCTATTTATAGCCTCTAAATAGGGTATTATGGTAATAATTTATATAATTATTTATTTAATCACCTAATTAAGATTAATTCAACAAAAAATGTCGACATGATATAATTGAAGAGGTGGAGTGCGGTGGTGTGGCATGGTGTGGATATACATACATATCGCTAGTAGTTGATCATACTCTCTCTCTCTCTCTCTCTCATAAACGGCGGTAAAGCATGCAGCCACATCCACAAACCCTCGACTTGTTTGTTCCTTTAAAAGGGTGATCCATGGCACAGCTAGCCAAATTTGGACACGTAATCAAATTCAAATTGTTTGAATGCAAAAACATATAAAAAATCGATTAAATTGTGCGTTAAATTCTTGGGTGACGAATCGATTAAGTTTGAAAGATGCATAATTGTCAATAAAGGCGTTACAAATTGAAGTATTACTTTTTCAATCACCACCGACTCAATAGTTTTCTCATTATTTATTATTTATTGTATATAATAATATTATTATCAATCACTTCCCGAACTCTAATTAATGAACCAAATTCATTACATCTTTTATCATCGCACTCTCCCTCTATATATTGCTCCATTTGTCTATTCATCTTATTTTTCTTCCCATTTTATTTCTCACTCGGTTCTCAAATGAAGATAATTACATTTTAAAACAAAAAATCTAGTAATTTTTTGCGGAACTTAAAATAATACGCCATGGAGATTCTAGATGACCTATGTCCAAAAATGGACACATGTTGTCAAAAATTTAAAACTAATTATAAACAAGAAAACATATATATAATCTTGATCCGTTACATTCAACATCAATTTCAATCAATAAATGAGGGATGAATGTCACTTCCATCAAGATTTTATTGGACGAGAATATTGACTTTGGTTAGGGTGCATTACTACATGTCTACGTGAGATGTACATAATTGGTCATCGCACCTAACTCAATCTAGTTATTTACATCATACTCATCCGTCCCGTTTTGCTTTCTTATTGCTTTTTGGTACCTAAATTTAATTACAAAAAATATATAAAAAAAATTGGTAAAAAAAATAGTATGAATCATTTGTTGAAATTAATTTTGGTATGCTAATGAGATTCTATGAATGAAAATAGACAATAATAATTAAACAATTTAATTTAATTAAATAAAAAAGATAATATTAATAGAACAGGAGAAATATATTATTTTAGTACATTCTCATGAAGGAATGCACATATCTTACGACACGAATAATGTATTGACCAAATCTATGCTCTAAATAAAATAAAATAAAATAAATTTGTTAATATTACGCAAACCGATCTATTTAGACAGAGAATAATCATATGACGTATCCAAATTGTGTGAAGGTGGGCTGGTTCTCAATTTCAACACGTACTATAATTCGTGGGCTGGCGATGAGTCATAATTATGGGACAGGTGCAGTTATTATTTTTTTTCTAGAAAATAGAATTCATATTATCATATTTCCTCCATCAATTACTAGAGTTTTGTATTCCGAAAGATGTGTCTCGTTAGTAATGTTTTATTTTTGAAAAGGGCAAAGAATGTTGGTCAGAAATTAATTATTTAAAAATCAAACAATATATAATACACAATATCTTTTTCTTAAACGTCTTTCCAAAAAGAATCAAACAATACTAATAAAACAAAGGGAGTACTTCCTGAGAAGGATAATTAAGAAATATAAAAATTGTACATATTTATTTAGAAAATATAAAAAATTGTTTGCACAAACATGCATGCATTTAAAATATCATAACGCGTCTAGGATCGACCTCACGTACAATCTTTCTTATTTTCTTTCGGCATTTCATTCTTTTTCTGTTATCTATTTTATGTCCGTCCCTAGGTTAGATCGATAGTACGTCTATTTGAAACTTAAGTCATCTAGAAACAAATTAACTCTATAAGGAGGTTTTGTTATATTTGGTATTTTTATATAAAGTTTTTATTATATAAAACATAATTCAAATAAAATTTGTGGAAAGTCATGATTTTATTAAATTAAAGGTAAAAGAGAGAAACGATTGGTTAAGAAGCCGTGCATGAAGGTCCCACCCAGCCGCAAGGAAGCAACTTCTCCGCACCACCGGCCGGCATGCAAAATCTTATCGTCAATTCCACGTTGAAAAAACATGCAACGTGAGACGTAAAGAAATGTTTATTGTTACAATTACTTGTAGAAGCTTGTTTCTTGAATAGTAGTTTTTCTATTATATTTGTTTGATTTTAAGATGATATGGCTAGATAGAGGTGTACATGTTACCCTAATTTTTCTATTTTGTTGATTTCGATTTATGGAAGAGTACGATCCGGGGCGGATCCAGGGATTACAAGAGAGGGGCGAAACTTAAAAATTCGATAGAAAAGAGGGTAAAATGTACATTCGGAAGTGGGGCAAATACGAAATTTCATAAAAATTACATATAAAAAATTATGTTTCGACACGAGTTCGGGGGGCCGTCGCCGTCGGGCGCCTCCTGGATCCGCCACTGGTACGATCAGATGAGATAGTTATCCTGAGTAGAAACTCGAAAGCGAACATCTAAATTCCATTTGGTATTTTCACCTACTTAACTTAATGTAATTGACATAAGATTGGGTTAGGGAGATTACCAAATGGGAGATATGTACACCTCATTTCCTGCTGTATTATAGGATGAGGATTTTTATGTATTTATTATTTCAAATATATTATGCTTGTATTTCATTCAAGATAACTACTTCAAATCGTACTCTTTCATAAATCGGAATCGGCTAAATAGAAAAATAGGGTAACATTGTAATTCTCTATATAACCACATTATCTTAAAAATATATATGTCATTGAAAAAATACTACTAATGTTTGTATCCTTTTTTTGTCTCTTAAATTCAATTCTTTTAACATTTGGTACTGGAAATTATAATTAATTATTATTCATCGAGAGAGATAGAGATATGTATAGAGAATAGCTTAGTGTTTCTATTATCTTGGTATCTTACTTAGGAAGCAACATTATGTCATAATAATAATTCAAAATATAAAAAAGAAAATAGAACAATTTCTTCGCGTTTGTCGACATCTATTGCATTTTCAAGATTTTGTGAAGACTGACAAAATCAAAACATTTAAAATTAGTTCGATAATTCCAACTCATCCCTCTTAAAATAATTAAAAAATAAATAAAATCACAACCTTATTTTCTCTGTCAATATCGACAAACTTTGAGTGTTTGACCCTCACGTCTTCTAGAATTTCCATTACGTAGTATGACATCATTGAACAAGAACCTAGATATCGAACTAAGGGGGGTGAACTTAATCTTTTAACTAGATAGAAATTAAAGAATAAAGATCCCTAATTAATTATTTAACGAAATGTGACTTTGTAAACTAGTAGAAGAAAGAAAAGTAGAAATGAAGCATAGATGTTGAATTTCGAAGAATTGATAAATTAGTTGGTGATGTTTGTGGGGTAGTATGTGACATGTGTGAATCCATGATAATTTATTCATAATGTTCTAATTAGCTTGTAACAAATAATATTAAAATAGCTAAATCTTAATAAAGTAATAACTTTTTATTTATAATAATTTTTCAGTTCCAATTTAGATTAACGGACTAAAATAATATCATATAAAATAATAGCTTCACCAAATAAATATTATTATTTAACCGTAATTTGACAAGATGGAGTTTGGCGAGATGACGACGTTGGCATATAATCACCCCTCACTTTACATCCAATTTTATCCAATTTTATCTAAAGAACTTTTTTTTTAAAATTAATAACAACTAATTTATCATTTTTAAATGAGTAATCCGCAATTCTATCTTTGATATACAGATCATTAACTCGACATAACTGGCCGATTCATCACTCATTGTTGATTCCTAATGTTAAAAATATCGGACGATCACATTATGATTTACTTCTAATTTGATTTGAATTACTTTGACAAAATGTAAATGTCCATTTTTGGCATGATGTGCGCTAGAAATCCTCTGTCCCAACATTTCGTATCCCATTCGGTGGCCCACCAATCACGCTCCGCCATGCGTGCATTGGTGGGCCACCCTTTTATAATTAAAATAGTTTTTTATTGCTAACATGACCCACTAATGCACGCGTGGTGGAGCGTAATTGGTGGGCCACCGAATGGGACACGGGAAATGGGCCAGAGGAAGCGGATTGCATGATGTGATAATATTATCTTCTAATGACGGCTTCCTAATTCAAAGTCAAGCTTTCCCTTTTGACCTTAGGACCTTAAGAACTGGACACGTGTGATGATAGATAGATTTTACTTTCTATAAACAAAAGAGAAGTATTTCAGCGCCGACAACAGCCAATTAATTAGGTTCATTTTAATTTGAATAAAATTACCTGACTTAGGATCTAAGATTTAGATAATAATATAATAATTCAAAATATATTGAAAAATGACGGAGCCATAAACTTGAATTATGGGGTCCAACTACGTATATACTTGAATGTGTGATTTTACGAATTATTTTATATTTTAAATAGGAAAAATAAGAAGGAAATTGAAAAAATATAAATAAAGAAAAGTGACCGAATGGCAGTAATTAAACCCGCACCTAATAATTCCTAAAAAGAGATTTTACCACTATATTAAAAATATTCCCACCGTCCCACCGAACTTGTATTGTATTCTTTTTCAGGTTGTCCTACCGTACTTATATATATATATTTTTTTTTATTCATGGAACCCGCAGCCGGTACCTTCGGTGCGCACTGGGTAAGCCTGCAAACCACACAGGAGGGTTCAACCACTCTTAATGTGACAAGGTGACAAGTGACAAGCAAATCACATAGCGGTCTTGGTGGAAATTGAACCCAGGACCTATCGTGCCTCGGACCACCCACTTCAACCGCTACACCATCCCATGGGCCTACCGTACTTATCTTGTTTCTAAATAAGGAAGTAGGTCATACACGCTACCAACTCAAATCAACTCAATAACATTAATTTATTAAATAGGTCTCACATCTCTAGGGGTGTTCAAACTTTGGCCAAACCGCCGAACCGACCGAACCGAATTGAGTTCGGCTTATGACCGAATCGAACTTTTAAGTTCGGCCCGGTTTTCGGTTTGTCAAATCTACCATATTCGGTTTTCGGTTCGGTCCGGTTAAAGTTATCGGTTTGGTCGAACCGAACCGAAAACCGGTTTAAATTAATAAATTAATTATACATATTTAATTAGTTAATAAATTAATTATACATATTTAAAATAAAATAAATTAATTATAATTAATTAATAAATTAATTATACATATTTAAAATTAAATTAAAAAAATTAAAAAAAGGCTAAAGAAGTAAATGAAACGTTTATAAAAATAAAATAAAAATAAAAAGATTGACTAATCGGTCGGCCCGGTTAACCGGCCGAAATTGACCGGTTGAAACCGATAACCGAACCGGTCACTTCGGCCCGGTTCTAGGTCAAAGATTTTGTAGCTTTTTCGGTCCGGTTAACTGGTCAACTGGTCCGGTTTTTCGACCGAACCGACCGATGAACACCCCTACACATCTCTACTTCACAACCCAATTCTAAATAGTTAATTAATTGTATGAGTCACATACATTTACCAACCTACATCCACTTTCTTAAATAACCGCGTCGAAAAAAAACAGGACAAGTTCGGTGGGATGGAGGGAGTACAATACGACATTTATTGGTGATGAAAAAAAAATACTAGTAAATAAATCAATTTTCGCCTCTATTAAAAATCACGTATTTTGAGACGAAATTATATCTACGAATTCCTGGACAATTTCTCGCAATTTCGAATCATCACCCACGAATTTTACCGACAATTTAATTGAGTCACAAGATTTAATCTTATTTGTTGTGAGATTTATTAGTTTAGAATCTCGAATTGTTTGTGTAACAGTGACGTCATAATTTTTGTGCTCTTCTTACAAGAGATTACAAATTGAAATAGTGCATATATGTTGAATTTAATTCAAGAACTGATGAAGTTTGGTAAAGTTTTATCTTTGTTCAAAATTAAAATTTACAATAAAGACAAAGATTGTGCAAAACTTTATATGGGTGTGGTGTTTGATATATACCCACATTCGTTGTAATAATAAATAAAATATTAATGACATAAGATTAATTACTATATATTATACTTTATTACAATTAATGTGCATATCTCAAACACCACAAAATTGTATGTTTTTATCTAATTACAACCATATAAATCGTTGCACGATCTTTATCAATTTCTTGAAATTCAACACCCACATGCTATATTTCCACTTGTATTTCTTCTACTATTTTACAATGGCATAATTTCATTAACAATAATCAGTGTTATCCTTCAATATATAAGGTTCGGAATTCGGAATAAGTATTAATTCAATTTAAATAAAACAAAATCCTTACAAATTTTAGCCTTCTTATTACAAGACATCTTCATTGAAGGCCAACTTATATATGAGATCAAAATTGGAGGCCCGGCCCATTTAGAAAGATAACCATCACATTTAAATATTGGACTACTCTTTATTACATCAACAAAATAAAGAAGGGGCTAGATGATGCAAAAATAGATAAGATGGCAATGAGAGAGAGAGAGAGAAAGAGAGAGATTATAACAAGAACATTTAGATTTATTAAGACAAAAGTAATTAAACAAGAGATTATAGCAAGATATGTCACATGAATCTAGCTACTACCAAAAACTCGAGCTCCATCGTAATTAGATTGCTGATCGTTGGAGTAGGCCGGAGCTTGGTTATTGGCAAACCCGTAATCTCCGGCTCCACGAGTCGTACCACCACCACCACCACCACCACCTCCGTAATTTGTAGAATAAGAATGAGCGGCAACCGAATCGGCTTGTGGTTTGCCATCGGAGTGATTGTTAGTAGAGTCGTCGGAGGAAGAGTATGATGAATTGCCCCAACCTAATTTATCCGCCATGATTATATGAATGAAAGGATATGTTGATGAATGATGAGAGAAAGTTGATGAAGAGATAATGTTGTACTTATGAAGGCTTATGAGGGTGTCTATTTATTTATAGTCTCTAAATAGGGTATTATGGTAATAATTTATATAATTATTTATTTAATCACATAAGATTAATTCAACAAAAATTGTCGACGTGATATACTTGAAGAGGTAGAGTGTGGGGGTGTGGTATGGTGTGTCTATATGGCGGTAGCCATTGTCAAACTTGTTCATACTCTCTCTCTCTCTCTCTCTCTCTCTCTCTTACATAGACGGCGGTAAAGCATGCAGCCACATCCACAAACCCTTGACTTGTTTGTTCCTTAAAAGGTGATCGATGCCACAGCTAGCCAAATTTGGACACGCAATCAAATTCAAATTGTTGGAATGCAAAAACAAATAAAGAATATCGATTAAATGTAATTAAATTGTGGGTAAAATTCGTGGGTGACGAACCGAAGAAATTATGAAGGAGTCAGCACAGAAGGTTGAAAATACATAATTGTCAATAAAGATTTAAAAAATTGAACTATTTTCTATTTCTATTTCTATCTGTTCCATTCATTTTTTATTTATTTTTTTGGAATAGTCCCATTTTATCTCTCTCGGTTGTTAAATAAAGATAATTACATAAAATTTTTATTTGCGGAACTTAAGATAATAAGCGACGGAGATTCTAGAAGACGTTGAAAGCATGGGTAAAAAACTTCCTCTTTTTATTGGAAAATCAAAAAGTTTGTTATTAGTACTTGATTACCAACGAATTGATTAGTTGTATGGGTAATTGATAGATCGTCAAAGTTACTATTATTGATGTTTTATTAAATAAATAAATAACCCATCAAATACATGACATCGACATATGCGTCATATCATGTAGTGGGGAATAAAAATAACTAAATTGAATAAACGAAAAAATGGCCGATCTAAAAATTAGAAAAGAATTGTTGCGAATTAGGCATAGCATTAATTAATTCCCAAAGGACATCATGCCAAAAATTGACATATGTTGTCAAAATCTCAAACTAATTATAAACAAGAAAATAATATAATCTGATCCGTTACATCAATTTCAAATCGATAAATGAGGGATGAATGTCAATTCAATCAAGATTTTACTATTAGACATTAATATTGACTTTGGTAAGTACAAGTAATAATATTGGGATCGAAAAAATATTAATTTAATTAAATTATTATTTTATCGAATATTATTTTAGTTTATTGACCCATATCGGAATCGAAAAAATTTATTATCTAAGCGAGATAATTATTCTATCGAATAGGTTTAACTGTACTTGGTCATCGCACCTAACTCAATCTAGCTATTTACATCATACTCCCTCCGTTCCTCGTCCCGTATTGTTGATGTCATGTTGCTTTATGATACGTAGATTAAGAAAAATTATTAAGAGTATTTAAAATAGTACGAACCATTTGTTGAAATTAATTTTTTGATCCGCTAATGAGATTATATGAATAAAAGAGACAATAATAATTAAACAACCTAATCAATTTGTATAGTCTTTTTTACGAATAAATGCTAATATCTTACAACACGATCTTGTATTTAATCAAATCCATAAGAAATTGTGCACGTAAAATGTTCAAGTGCGCATCATCTATGTACTTAATTTATTAATTAATCAATTAATATCCTACGCCTACACAAAATACTCGATACTTGAATTGTAGCTTTTCATTACCAAATCTATTAAATGTTCAAAATCTATGCTCTAAATAAAATAAAATAAAATAATGTGTTAATATTATACAGCCCGATCTATATAGAGAGAGAATAACCATATGCCGTGTACAAATTGTGTGAAAGTGGGCTGGTCCACAATTTCGGCACGTACTATATAATTCATGGGCTGGCGATGACTCATAATTATGGCGAACTTGCAGATATTATTTCTTCCTCGAAAATACATAAAGCCAAACAAATTGATATTTTGAATTTTTTTTCCTAAGAAGGATGGGAGCCGCTTTTATGTACCATTTTTATATACATTTATGTGTACCACACTATAAGGATATTGACATGTGGCATTTTTCATTAAAAAATACGGGTCATATTTAATATAAGTCAATACCCTTGTGGTATAATATATACAAAGGTATACAAAAATGGTATACACAAACATTTGTGAAGAAGGATAATTAGGAAATATAAAAATTGTACGTATGTATTTAGAAAATATAAAAAATTGTTTGCACAAATGTGTATGCGTTTAAAATATTAAAAACACTCGTGTTTTACATACAATTTTCCATGTTTTCTTCATTCACTTCATTATTTTTGTTGTCATTCACTCCTTTATCCTCCCCTATCTAGATTGATAGTGCGTCTATTTTAAACTTAATTCATCTAGAAATAAATTAACTCTATAAGGAGGTTATGTTATATTTGGTATTCTTATGTGAAGTTTTTATTATATACAGTTAAACCTCGATAAAGTAATAATTTTGGGATCGAGAATTTTTTTTTATTTAACGAGATTAATACTTTATCGAATATTATTTTAATGTATTGATCCATATCTAGGTCAGAATAAATAATTTCTTAATTAAATTATTACTTTAATAAATATTACTTTTATCGAGATTTAATTGTAGACCCTAACTCAAATCAAATTTTTAGAAGTCTTGATTTTATATTAAAGGTAAAAGAGAAAAAAGATTGGTTAGGAAGCCATGCGGTCCCACCCGCCGCAAGGAAGCAACTTTTCAGCACTACCGGCCGGCATGCAAAATCTTATCGTCAATTCCACGTTGAAAAACGAGGCATTTATAGTCGTAGCCACATGCACTAATAAAATAAAAATATAATCAAACTTAACTCAATAGCTAAGATAATTAAAAAGTCCCTCAATTTTTTGTTAGATGTATACTGCATTGAGTGCCGATGAAGTGTTTATGGAGGGCTTATGTGTGCTGCGGAGAGCATAAGATTTCTATCAGCATCATAGGCACCCATAGACTCCCCTTAAGCAATGGAGCGAAACACCACAGCCTAAAATTTCTATTAGAACCATAGGCATTCATATGCTCCCCTTAGGCACGGCCGCACGGGAACGAAACACCACACAACTGATTGGAAATTTTGAATATCAGTCTAAACTGACAAGTAAATCATGAAAAGTAAGGGTATAATGGTCAAATTGGACATTTGGTGAACATAACTATATAAAGTTTTGCGCGATCTTTATCTTTATTGTAAATTTTAATGGTAAAACAAGATAAAACTTTCCCAACTTCATCAATTTCTTGAATTAAATTCAACATATATGCTGTATTTCAATTTGTAATCTCTTGTAAGAAGAGCATGAGACATTACGGTTATGTACCACCCGTTAAGTGGTTCACTTTCTCCCTCCCATTATAAATGTCATCCTTTTTTAATTGAATTGTCTTTTAAAAATGTCCTCTTCTTTTATATATATATATGAACATAAATAAATTAGTAAAAAGTTAAACAATATACACCAACAAATATCATTTTCTAGATCTCCGCATCGAAAAAAAAAAGAAACACTTATAATAAAACAAATAGAGTACGTTCCATCATAAGTGGCTCATTTTAAGGGGAAAAAGTGTGGATAGAATTGAACTACTAAAAATCGAACAATATACACTACACAAACTCAACTTTTTTAATCCCCGTATTGACGAGAAGTGACCCACTTATAATTGAACGGAAGCAGCAATCCTCAATTTGGTCTTAGCTTCTGATTTGTTATTTCATTACAACTTATAGAATACATCCAAACTCAATAATAGTCTATTACAGTGACATTTCACAATGATTCTGGACTTGTTGAAGGTCTGATCTTTGAAGGCATTCTCCCCCCAAACCTATGGCTTGAATCTCTAGGCGTAATCGACATCTTATCGAGAGAGCACGCAAATTCGTCGACATCCCCACAATCATCGTCGTCTTCATCATCATCGTCTTCCTCGTAAATACTTCTCACCATCGACCAGTAGAAGTAATTCGGCCGGATGTATCTTCAAAACGATACGAAGCTCGTAATTGAGTACAACGTTTAGAGGAGCATTTATGGGAAACAAGAAGCTAATACAAACCTGTCACACTTGCTTAACAGGCAGGGATCAAATGGGAAGAACATGTCCAATCTTTCTCTCCCACCAAATACAACAGAATGTTGCGATTCCTGGTCGACAAGCATCGCGGGCAAAGAAAATACGTCGTGGTTCGCCTTGGCCAGCCGTAGAAATTCTCCTACTATTGATGGCAGGCATACCTAAAACAGGAAACATCCAGCTACAGTTAAATCTCGATAAAGTAATAATTTTGGGACCAAGAAAAAAAAAGGAAAAAAATTTATTTAATGAGATTATTACTTTATCGAACCCTATTTTAGTGCATTGACCCATATTAGGATCGGAAAAAATTAGTATCTAAGCGAAATTATTACTCTATCGAATATTATTTTATCGAGGTTAACTGTACAATTAATCATATTGCCAGAATGTTACGGTGGTTTAACGAAAGATGTAACCTGTAGTGGCCTCAAACGATGCCCGATTATGTCGTTGATGCGCATGCGCTGCAGTTGGGACTTGAGTCGGGGAATAACGAGCATTTGTTTCATACGAAAGCAAAGCACATACATTGTAGCCTACATTAAGATGAAAAAAAAAACTCCATATGAAAATAACTCGGAAATACGTGATAATATATATCTCTATTCATCACGCACCTGGCATCCGGCATAGAATACTTTACGAGCTTTCGGATCAACGTCGCCTTCCTGCTTTTCGCAATATTCGAAACATGAGTTTACCACACTGGAATCATGCATAAGAAAAGTTTTCAACTAAGTCAGTGCATTCTTCCTGGTTTTGAAGGATAGGGTGAATGAGATCCGTAACAACCTTTCCACAATTTCAGCGATAAAAGAGACGGGAATAAATTTGGCACGAGCCAGATAACTAGCAAGGTACGCCACAGCACTCATTCTGCAATACAGACAACAAAGTCAGCACGATCCCTGAGAAAATTAAGGGAAGCACGAGTGCAAGATGAGTTCAGTTCATGGTCATCTTGTTGTTAAACTAGGTAAATATTTAGGGGGTGTATGGTGAATACACAAACGGGCAAAGTAAAACGCAAATCTACCCGATCCTTATATTTTACTACATTATCTACACAAAAAGACCCAAACACTCTTTACTTTTTGAGAATTTTTGTGCAAAAGATAATTGATTTACAAACAAAAATAAGTATTTTCATTGTCCGATCAATGTCCCACCGATCATCACAAGTCAGATAAGGCACGTGCTCTATCATGTCCGATAATGTACCCTGTCATGTGTCCGATCAATAGGACACGTGCCATATCATGTGCCCAGTTGATTGGACACATTTTCTCATGAATCAATGCATCATAGTGTCATATCACTATAGTGTGCCCTATCACGTGCCCGATCGATAAGGCAAACTTTCATGTGAAAATAACAAAAAATTAAGGGAATTTTTGACATATTGGGTAAGGTTGGGTAGTTTTGTGTTTGTTATATTAGATTTGGGTAGATTTGTAGCGGATCTTAATCGACGTGTATAGCCTAATCTTACTAGCTGATAAATAAGACGGAAAATTTTTAAGATCAATCTCTAAATAAGAAAGCAAGTTAATAGAGCACAAAGAGTTGAGCCGTACAAATCCTTATGTTTCCTTACCTCCATTCAGGATTGACACCACTCACAAAAATGTTTAGGAGGGCATAAGCAAACATCTTTCCGCAATTCTCGGGATCAATGGAGCAAGCGTAGAACATGACAAACTACAAAAAGGGGGTGGGAAATTGCATGCCAATTAGAAAAAAAGAAATTGCAAGCCAGCAAACTTCTTCACACACAATACCTGAGCGAATTTCGATTTGTAAGCAGTCAAAACTGTTTTCTGAAATGATTGGAGTAGGACCTCAAATACCTGAAGCGTCGTTAGAACGTAAGCAAGTCGTGAAACTTAAACATCTCAAACCAGACCAAAAATGCGTAATTAAGATTTTACCTCAACAAGACGACCGTTCTCTGAACAGGAATTAAGGTATTCAAAAGTAAGCGCCATCAGACTATCCAACTTTTCAGCAAACTGGTTTCCACTTAGAAACCTTTGTATCAAAGCTTCTCTAGTAAGCTGAAACAATGAATTTTATTATCAAATAAAAGAAACGGAGGAAAAGCACACGAATTAAAAACGTCGAGTCTATAAAACCCAAAACTACAGTCAAATTATGAGTGTATCCGAGCACAAGGAAGAAGACCCGCTTCAAAGCAAGAACTTTGCATTCAGCCAAGATAAAACGATCTTCAGCTACAAACATCTTAACCTTCCATTATTATACGAACTTCGTACCAACACGAGGGGAAGAACAGGGGAAAGACACTACCAAGGGAGGGAAGGGGGGAAGTTTAGAGAGGAAAGATTCCCCCCGGAAGAAGGACCGAGGGGTGGGGTGAGGGGAAGGAAGGTTTATACTCACAGGAGAAAAAGGGACGTGGGGGAGTAAGGGGGAAATATTTGTCCCCCCTAGGGAGAAGCCAGTAATTACGCCACCTAGAGTTGGTGTATAAAATAAGAGGTGCTCCTCATGTAAAGGGACATCGATAGTTCTTATAAAAAGCGTGTGTATTAACTTAGGCTCCATGTTATCTCTTCATCATCTATGAATGCTCTATCTTCTCTCTCTTATAGTTTCAAAGTTACTTTCTCTCTCTCTAACATACTCAGGAAGGGAGCCTAACACATTACTTTTGAAAGAAAATCTCAATATAATTTTAATGGTAGTGATCTTCAAAATATGAATTTCTTTTACCATTTAGTTCCTAATAGGTAATTCAAAGCTGAATGCCTTCTTATCGAAGTGACAGTTTGCATTCGACAAGAAAGAAATGGGAATATAACACTTAAATACCTCATTGCTATCTTGCTCAAAATTATCTGCAGGTCCCTCAAGGTCTTCTAGTTCCAAATCAAACATACCCTTTTGGAAATCATCCTCCAATATATCGTCCCATGCAATTTCCACCTATAAACAAAATACAAAAAAAAAAAAAAGGTAAGGACACATTAGAGTCTCTTCAATTACTAATTGTGAAGAAACTTACGTCGAATTCTATTAGTCTGTCCATCAACGCGACTAGAACCGTGCTCCCAACAAGTTTGCCCATTTCACCACTCTCCAATCTTAAAATATTCTCCACGTACATCACAATGACCTGTTGGAGAATTCGGAGTAACATTTAAATAAATTTCAAACCATGCACCTTTTCTTTTATATCCACAATTCAAATGGAAACTTATTGCAGGCGAAAATGGTCAAAGTATCTTATATGCACTCGGTCCCTCTTGATGTACAAATACACATGATAGCATGCATTTTACATAACTTAATCCTCGTTCAATGATATTCATAATGGGAATACAAGATATATCACAAGGATCAATAACACTAAATGGACCAACCCTTTCCTAAATTCTATTGAAAATTAATATGCACACACAATAACATGAATAATATGCACACGGAATATAGAAATTTTGGTTAAATGTACAGAAACCCAAGATATGATCTTACCGTTTCCTGTTGGAATATCTTGGGCATCTTATCCCTCACTATCTTCTCAAGTCTCAGCGGCGAAAGAGGAACTACGTTTGAAATGTCTTTTAGAGTTGAATGGACACGGTAAAGAACTTGAGTCTTTCTCGAAAGACCCCATGGTTGCTTCAGTAATTCCAAAAAACGAGGATAAGTTGGAGGCATGAAATTGTTTACTAGCATCTCCAAGCATAAATCAACATACTCCCCATTCGCTGAAGCCTGTGTACCAAGGTTCGAACAAGAAAAATGAAAATACAGAATTAAAAATAAGAAATAAAAAAAGGATATAAGGAATGGTATGGCACAAAACTGCATACCAAGGAAACGAGTAATTCCATCAATGCATCCATCACATCGGTTCCGTATTCCCACAGATTCATCCTTAGTATCTGCAATGCCGTGAATATTTTTAAACGAATATGCCGCTAATGAGATAAGAAATTCAGCCGTGTTTAGGGAACTAACAGCTGCAAGTAGAGAGCGATGATGAACAATGTGTATACAAGAGACCGCTCCAGTCACAGCTTTCAAACAAGTCTGCCACGTTATTACGAACGGATCAATATAAAATCCACTCGATGAAGTGGGAGAAATGAAATTGTTAAACATACCACAAGAAGGGCCACCTCCTCGGCAGCAAGGCGTTCTTTATGGCTTATCACTTCCACGAGCTGGTTATAGAAGTTGCAGTCCCCCTTGAAATGAGAAAAAAAATAAGAATAGAAGAAATTAGCAGAGACTAAACGAGTTCATCTATATGACCAGGCCAGATAACTACCTCTACAGCAGATTTGAGTGCATTTCTGACATGGAAATCGAGCTCAGAATCGGTAAGATTTAGTTCGTCCATGTCACGCACTCACGTATATCACTTCAGCTCCAAACTTTTCAATGCTTTTAAAGTATACACCCCTGAAAAATAAGCAACAAATACAGACTAGAATCTCTTTACTCTCCACTCCCGTGAAGAATGTTATCTTAAGAAACGCCTCGTAATTGCATCAACCGAAACGCAACAAAACCATTACTTAAGAGACATAAACTACAAAAACATACCAACAAAGTTATAAATTTTAATAAAAATAATATATTCCAGGCTGAAACATATACAAATTTTTAATGATCAACATCCGTAGATTCTCATGATATTATAAACAATTTAACAAAATATATCCAACTGAAAACAAAGAATATTGACGCACTTAAGCAGCTCATTGTAAACCGTGTATAGAAATCATGAACTGCCCTCACAAATGTCAAAATTTCTCTATTTCTTGTGCTTGCTACACTCAGGCAATCAATTTTCTGAATATTTGAAGCAATAATAAAAAGTCATTCAGGCAGTCAACAAAGAAAGAATAATGTGAACACAATTTTCTTAAACAAATTAAATACCTGAAATCTTAAAGATTGATGATAAAAATTCTTGAGCTGTGCTTATGTAGAGTGCTCTTTCACATACCCTGCAACACATGAATCCATTTAAGGGATCACTAAATTGACGGGGAAAAACAATTAAATACCATTCCAGTTGGTTTCTCTTACCAGAGTGAATTAAATTGGAGAAACTTGCATCTTCCGGTTGGTTTTAAGACCAGTTAACAATGTCGGGAGCAGCGGCTGGTGAGGGAGAAGCGGCGGCGGCGAAAGAGGCGAGAGGCAGGGACGCGCAGTCGGCTTGCCGGATTATTGGAGTTAATAGCGAGATTTTGATTTTCATATTGTTAGGTTTTTCTTTTTTTGCAACATTTTCAATTAATTAGATATTGGGTTCAATAAAATGGAGCCCAGATTAATTGAAGCCCAATTTAATAGCATCTGGGCCTCAGCAAAATTGTTAATTTTAGAGTTGTTGTAAATATCCAAGTATTTATTATTGCAATATTAGTGGGATATGAGAAAATGGAATTGAGGGTCCGAATTAGGATGGCAAAATTATAAGTAGGGTCCAGGTACTATACTATCCGGATCCACCTCGCTTGCAGGAACCGCGAATCTGCACCGCCCCCACAGATCTACACAAGTCTGCTATTTTGGCCTCGGAATCGAACTCGCACGGGGCGGGTCCTACCTGCCCCCGCGGACAACCCATAATTTTATTTTATTTTCATTTTTGTCACCAATAAACATGACATATATAAACGGAGCGGGGCGGGGAGAATCCGATGCAGGAACCAAACTTGTCCCGAACAGGTACAGGTCGGATTTGGAACCACCCGCGCTCGTGCGGGATGGGTATTACCCCATCACGTGTGTGTCTGAAGCGGGTCTAACGAGTTCGGAGCCTTTTGCCATCTTAATCCGAACTATTATAGATTTGTAAGAATTAGTATATCATATAGTATATATAGGCAACTTTGACTTAGGCATATTTTTACATTCGATAAAAATGCACGTGACTTTGTATATGCACGTGAGCCTGTGCCGATAGAGACATGAAAAAAAAAGCAAGTCAATCCCATTACGCCTATAACTAAAAAAGGTTTATCAAATCCAAATGAAATGTAATTAGAATTGAAATTAAGAGAGAGAGAGTTTAACTAAAACATCCATATTTATTCAAAGATAATTCACCAAAACAAGAGGTGACACGATCCACACAATTTAAACAAAGATGCATAACAATAAACAAGAAATAGCTATTTTTTTTCACCCAAAACTCGAATTCCATCGTATTTAGATCGCTTCTGGTTGGAGTAAGGAAGAGCTTGGTTGTTGGCAAAAGCGTAATCTGCAGTAACACGATTCTTCGAATTCTTCGTAGTAGTACCTCCATAAAGCGTAGAATGAGCGAAAACCGAATCGGTTTGGGGTTTGCCATCGGGGTGATTAGTGTTACTAGAGTTGTTGGGGGAAGAATATGAATTCCCTAAACCTAGATTTTCTGCCATAATTTAGAATCAAGCTAATTTAATTGAAAGAAAGTTGTGTAGAGAAAATGTTGTATGAATGTGTCTATTTATAGGCCACGGTATTAACTTATTTTATTGATTTATATAAGAGTTGGGCTGCTGTACATCCGGTTGCAGGTGCAACCGGACGATTACACTTAAATATGTACAATTTGGAATATTTAAACAATGGTAACGTAGTGCAGTTGGCTAAGCTGCTAGGCTCAAAGCCCATTAACCCGGGTTCGAGTCCCAGTAGCATCTTTTTGAGTTTTTTTATTTTAATTGATATATTAATTTTAAAAAATGATACATTTGTTCATAATAATTCATATTTTTATTATAATTATTTTTTCAGAATAAGTTTGTCCCTTTTTTTTTGATAATATTTTTTTTTCATTTTAATTGATATATTAATTTAAAAAAGTGATAAATTTATTTTAAATAAATAATATTTTTATTCCAACCAATTCATATTTTTTTCAAATCAAGTTTGTCCCTTTTTTCATTTTAATTGATATATTAATTTAACAAAAATGATAATTTTTTGTTTATAATAAGTGATTTTTTTATTCCAACCAATTAAAAAGTATCATTTCTCCTTAAGAAAAGTATTATTCTCGCTTTAAGAAAAGTATCATTCTTCCTTAAGAAAAGTATCATTCTTATTGAGAATAGTATCACATGTTGTTAACAAAAGTATCATTCTTCCTTAAGAAAAGTATCATTCTTATTGAGCAATAGTATCGCATGTTGTTAACAAAAGTGTCATTTTTTACTTAAGAAAAGTATCATTCTTATTGACGAATAGTATCACATGTTTTTCTTGTACCTGTAGAGGGAAGTCTAAACCCTACTTTTTTTCCTTTGCCTTTCTTTTCATTTATTTTTTTTCTTTTCTTTTCCTTTCTTTTAATTTTATTTTTTTCCTTTTTTTCATTCCTTTCTTTTCTTTTCATTTTATTTTTTTATTTTCCTTCATTTTCATTTAAATTGATACATTAATTTAAAAAGTGATACATTTTTTTAATAATACATTTTATTTTATTTTTTAAATTTTTTTTATGTAACACTTTTTTTTAATAATAATTTTTTTAATTTCTTAAGAAAAATATCATTCTTTTTTTTCCTTTTCCTTTTCCTTTCTTTTCATTTTATTTTTTTTCTTTTCCTTCATTTTCATTTAATTGATTTAAAAAAAGTGATACATTTTTTAATAATACATTTTATTTTATTTTTTTAATTTTTTTTACGTAGCACTTTTTTTAATAATAATTTTATTAATTTATTAAGAAAAATATCATTTTATTGAGCAATAGAATCACATGTTGTTAACAAAAGTATCATTCTTCCTTAAGAAAAGTGTATTCTTCATTAAGAAAAGTATCATTCTTATTGAGTAATGTATCATTCTTCCTTAAGAAAAGTATCATTTTTATTGAGCAATAATATCACATGTTGTTAAAAAAAGTATCATTCTTTTTTAAGAAAAGTATCAATCTTCCTTAAGAAAAGTATCATTCTTCATTAAGAAAAATATCATTCTTATTGAGCAATAATATCACATGTTGTTAACAAAGTATCATTCTTTCTTAAGAAAAGTATCATTCTTCCTTAAGAAAAGTATCATTCTTTCTTAAGAAAAGTATAATTCTTCCTTAAGAAAAGTATCATTCTTATTGAGCAATAAGTATCGCGTCTTTGTTAACAAAAGTATCATTCTTCCTAAAGAAAAGTATCATTCCTATTGAGTAATAGTATCACATGTTGTAAATAAAAGTATCATTTTGCCTAAAGAAAAGTATCATTCGTATTGAGCAATAATATTTTTCCTTGTTTTTACTTGCACCCTAGAGGGGAAGTCTAAACCCTACTTTTTTCTCCAGGTTAAAAATGCCCGCGTTCCTTCGAACACTCGCATTTTTAAATGGTTTTGGAAAAAAAGCTAGCGTTCCTTCGAACGCTAGCATTTCCAAACCCTTTTAGTCGTGGAACCGCTACGGTATTTTTTCTTGTTTTTAGTGTATCCTAGAGGGGAAGTCTAAACCCTATTTTTTTCTCCTAGGTTAAAATTTTTAATATATATATTAATATTCTTTGTGTCATATATTTTTTTTAAAAAAAATAAGAAATTAAATTTATTATTTTTCGTGTCATATTGTAGTTGTTCATACAATTATAATTTTTTTAAAAATATTATATTTTTTAATATGCTTTGTGTCATATATTAAATTTCTTAAAATAAGAAATTAAATTTATTATTTTCGTCTCATATTGTAGTTATTTATACAATTATATATTTTTTTAAATATTACTATACTTTTTTAACAAGAAATTTTTTTAATATACATATTAATATTATTTGTGTCATATATTAATTTTTTTAAAAATAAGAAATTAAATTTATTATTTTTCGTGTCATATTATAGTTGTTTATATAATTATAATTTTTTTAAAAAAATATTATATTTTTAAGAAGAAAAAAATTTAATATTACATATTAATATTCTTTGTGTCATACATTAATTTTTTTTAAATAAAAAATTAAATTTTTAATGTTAAAAATAAAAAAAGGAAAATGCTGTTGCTGGGTCTCGAACCCGGGTCTCTCGGGTGAGAGCCCAGCAACTCACCACCTGCGCTACAGGAGCGCTTATGTGAACTTCTATATTATTATGCTATTTAGCTGGGTGCAGCCGGTTGCACCTGCAACCGGTTGCACCAAAGTTTTTGCGTTTATATAATCATTAATGAGTAAACATTCAACTACAAAACGATCTATCGTGAAAAAATCGTGATATTTGAAGAGGAAGTGTGTCACAAAAGTAACTCATCAAAATGCATGAAAGGTGGTAATGAATCTGGCATTGTAGTCAAAAATGCATGAAAGGTGGTAATGAATCTGGCATCGTAGTCAAAGTCGGTACGTTATTCCCTCTCCCTCTCCCTCTCTAAGCCCGCTAATAAAGATAATTACATAATAGAAATTAGTTTTTTTAGTTTATTGGTCTCCAATGTATGGAAGTTTGGATAAACTGGTCCTTCTGTTAAATTTTAAGTTAACCAACTGTTAGTCATAGGGGTATTTACGGAATAAAAGTTTCAGAAACCAATTCATCCAATTTTCTAAATTAAATTTGAATTTTTTTAAAAAGATATTTTTTAAAATTACAATTCCTTAACCGTTGTGTTGACCCGCTTCCCTCCTTCTCCGTGAAACGCAAGATTATAAGTTAATCTAGATTTACTTAATTTCTTATTTAATTAAAAATTTGAAAAAAGTTAATTCAAAAAATTATTTGAGAAAATAGTTAAAAATTAGATGACTTGGTCCTTAAAATTATTATTATTAATTATTTTTTTAATTTTTAATTACATTTTTTTCTTTTAACAAAAAAAATATTTGAAAAAAAAAAGCGAAAAAAAAACTAATTTTTTTATCAAAAAGAAAAATTAGTTGAAAAAAATTTATATTTTTCGAAAAAAAAATTTTGAAAAACTTATTTTTTTTTGAAAAAGATCACAATTTTAAATATATTTTTTTAAAATAAAAAGTTCAAGTTTTATTTAAAAATTGAATGAATTGGTCCCTGAAACTTTTATTCTGTAAATACCCCTATGACTAACACTTGGTTAACTTAAAATTTAACAGAAGGACCAATTTATCCAAACTCGCAAACATTGGGACCAATAAACTAAAAAAAAAGTTAGGGACCAATTCATCTGAAGTAGCAAACATTGGGGACCATTTATGTCAATTTGCCTTTTTTCGGACTTGACAGTATTTGGAACAACTTTTAGCTACTTATGTTTAAAGTGCTTAAAGTTCCTTTTAAGCAAAAATTGTTAGTGATTGAATCTTGGACAAAAAACAACTTAATTTTGGAAAAACCAGTTATGAAAACACTCTCTGCTTTTCAGTTTATTTTGACTTCTGCTTTTTAAAAAGCACTCTCTGAATAAATTATGAATTCTGTTTATTCTGATTTATTTTAAGCTATAAAAAAATAGATACTTACATTCCAAACATTAAAAATAATACTTCTGCGGTGAAAAAGCCCAGAAACGGTTGTTCCAAACACTACCAATATTTTTTTTTTCAATTTTTTTTTTTGCTTCTCCTTCTCAAAAGCCCCCTACCAGCTTATGACATCTGTTTATTTTAACTTGTTTTAAGCTACAAAAAAGTAGAAGCATATATTCCAAACATTAAAAAATATTTATATGGAAAAAAATCTAAAACAATTTATTTAAACTATTCCAAATTAAGTCTTAAGATAATAAGGGATGGAGAGATTCTAGAAGACATTGAAATCATAGCAAAAAATTTCCTTTTTATTGGGAAAGGAGAAAGCTTGATTACCAATGAATTGAGTAGTTGTATTAATAAAGCGCAAATTAGCAAATGGTCCCAATGTTTGTTAATTTGGATGAGTTGGTCCCTAATCTTTTATTTTTAGTTTATTGGTCCTCAATGTTTGCTAGTTTGGATAAAGTGGTCGTTCTGTTAAATTTTAAGTTAGTCAACGGTTAGTAATAGGGGTATTTACGGAATAAAAGTTTTAGGGACCAATTCATCCAATTTTTAAATTAAATTTGATTTTTTAAAAATATTTTTAAAATCATAATCTTTTTCAGAAAAAATAATTTTTTTCAAATAATTTTTTTTCGGAAAAGTTTATTTTTTTCAAATAATTTTTTTATTTTTTTTCAAATAATTTTTTTGTAATGAAAAATTTAATTAAAAATAAAAAAATTAACTAATAATAATTTTAGAGACCAATTCATCCAATTGTAAATTAATTTTTAACTATTTTTTCAAATAATTATTTGAATTAACTTTTTTTCAAGTTTTTTTAGTTAAATAAAAAATTAACTAAATCTAGATTAACTAAAATTATTAGTTAATTTTTTTTTAAATTAATTTTTTGTAAAAACAGTTAATTCAAAAAAAAATTGAAAAAATAGTTAAAATTTGAATGAATTGGTCTCTAAAACTAGTATTAGTTAATTTTTTTACTTTAAATTTAGGTTTTTTAATAATTTTTTTCGTTAAATTTTTTTTAAAAAATTAGAAAATTTTATTTCAAAAAAAATTATTTTAAAAAACTTTATCTTTTTCGAAAAAAATTAATTTTTTTTCCGAAAAAGATTATAATTTAGAAAATATATTTAAAAAAATTCAAATTTAATTTAAAAAATGGATGAATTGGTCCTGAAACTTTTATTCCGTAAATACCCCTATGACTAATAGTTGACTAACTTAAAATTTAACAAAATGACCAATTTATCCAAACTAGTAAACATTGAAGACCAATAAACTAAAAAAAATATTAGGGACCAATTAATCCAAACTAGCAAACATTGAGGACCATTATGCCAATTTGCCATTGATAAATGACCATCAAAAGTTTCTATTTTTAATATTTATTGAATAAATAAATAAACCCATCAAATATAAGACATCAACATAGACGATAGATCTTGAAGGCGTGTTGGAGTCACAACTCACAACCCTTCAAATTGTGTAGTTATCCAAATTTTTTGTATATTCTACAAAGTTTACTACTTCCTCCGTCTTACTCATACTGTCTTGGATTTTTTCATTGATATTGTTTCCTTTTCATAAAAGAAAATAAAATAACACTAAACAAAAAGTCATGTGGGTCCGCATCATTTACACACAAAAGTCAAATTCCATAAATTTTGTGTCAAAATCCTACATGAGACGGAATGAATATTTCACTCACTTCTCTCAAAAAAATGTTAGTATTTCTTAAATTTCTAGATTTTCGTTCCTAAATATCAAATTTGCCAACCTTTTATAGATTTCCCCCCGCATCAATATAGAAATAGGAGTATCACAAAGAATTAGGAAGCACTAGCACGACATCATGCCAAAAATGGACCTACATGTGTGGTAGAATTCAAACTAAAAGTAAGAAAATTATATATATTTTATTACAACTAATGTGATATATCAAACACCACAAAAGTGTATTTAATCACTAATATATAAGTTTTTGCACGATCTTTATCTTTATAGTAAAATTTAATTTTAAACGAAGATAAAACTTTACCAACTTTATCAATCTCTTGAATGAAATTCAAAACATATATTCTATTTCCATTTGTATTTCTTCTGCTATTTCACAATATCACGTTTCATCAAATGATCACCGCATATTATATGCCTATTAACGTATATTTTATGTCTATTAAAGGTCTTATACTAACATTAATATACCTAGTTTTTTTAGAATAATTTCAAATCAAATCTTAATACAGTTAAACCTCGATAAAGTAATATTCGATAAAGTAATAATCTCGCTAAGATAATAATTTATTTCGGTCCCGATATGGGTCAATACACTAAAATAATGTTCGATAAAGTAATAACCTCGTTAAATGAAGATTTTTTCTCAGTCTCAAACTTATTACTTTATCGAGGTTTAACTGTAATGCATTAACTCTTTATTCAATTTCTTCTATAACTAAGTAAATATATAGGTAACTTAGGTAACTTTTCATTTACTTACTCATATTTCAATATAAACATTCTGTCTTGCTATTATGAAAAATGAGAATTATAACTCGAATAAATCCCTTCTTAATATGCGTCAAAAATAGAATGGGCATATAAAAAAGGAACGGAATGAATACGAGAAATATCAAATATATATCCACACGCCACTGAAATTTCTTGTAAATCAACCCCACCGAAAATACTCATCACATTTATTCAAGGACAATAGCAAACAAGAAATAGATATGTTACATGATCTAGTTGTTACCGAAAGCTTGAGCTCCATCTTATTTAGATTGCTTATTGTTGGAGTAGTTTAGAGCTTGATTATGATCTAGCTGCTACCGAAAACTCGAGCTCCATCGTATTTAGATTGCTTAGTATTAGAGTAGTTTGGAGCTTGATTGTTGGCAAAGCCGTAATCTGCAGCTACACGAGTCGTATTACTACTACTAGTAGTACTATTACCTTCATAATGTATAGAATGAGCAAAACCCGAATCGATTTGGGGTTTGCCGTTGGAGTGATTGTTGCTAGGGTTGTGGGAGGAAGAGTATGATGGGTTGCCCCAACCGAATTTATCTGCCATGGTTATTTGAATGAAAGGATATGTTGATGAGAGAGGGTTGAAGTAGAGAACATGTTGTATGAAGGTGGCTATTTATATGTAGTTTCTAAATGGTATTGTAACAAATTTATTAATTATTTATTAAATTGGTGACCTAACATTCCACAAACATTGATGGTATATTATTAAGCTTGAAAATATTGAGTATAAAGTCTGAAAGTACTGAAAATCCAACCATGATATCATCGATACAATTAATTTTAGGCTCAAATTCGTTTTTATTTTGGACTCGGATTATTGTACTCAGGGTTTACTAATTAGGGCATTTATTTTCTTGCTATATTGTACGGACACTTCGAAAAACATGATGTATCGTATCTGACACGTGTCAGACGCTTGGACACAACACGACACTCCAATTACCGTGCCCAATACATTTTATATACACATGACATCTAATTCTAATAAAAATATACAAAATTAATTTATTTTACACTTGATTTCATATTTTTTAAATAAATTAGGGCCCGTGTCGTGTCCTAAGATTTCTTTAAAATATCGTATCCCGTATCCCTTGTCCGTGTCGTATCATATCACGTATCCCGTATATGTGCAACCTAGTTTCCTTTGTTTCCCTATATTCCGCGTTCTCGTTTCTACATAAAAGGCAGTAGTATTTTGCAACAAATGTAGATGCATGAGGTGGTAATAATAAGTCGAAAGACTTACGGTCGCATTGTAGGCTTATTTTGTAGCCAATGTCAAAGCTTCCCTCTCTCTCTCTATTGGTGGACATAATCACATCATGCATACCAAGATAATATAATAAAATCCTAAAATGTCTCATCTGGGTTAAAGGTTTGTAAACCGACTAAAAAATAATAATAATAGAGAAAAAGATGTTGACGTTATTTCTTTATGGGACAAAACAAGTTATGTTTGTCATCGTAATGTGATAAGCAGGTCACAAACCCACAATGAATGGAGCTAATCAAAAAGGAAATAACCAATCGGAGGTAGAAATATGAGATTCAATAAAATACCATAAGGAAATCCTCTTTAAATTAGACACTATTAAATATGTGAAGAATATATACCTATTTTTGATAAAGTTCAATAGTCGTGCAAAATTAGATGAAATTCAATTTTTTGCCGATAAATTTATGTGTGGATGAATATCTCTCGCCAATTAAGCCGTCGCTCGGTTAGATTCAATTTCGTCGAAGTTTTTTAGATGGTGTGCACATTTTAACGAGTTGAAAAATCACCTATGTTTTAAAAGTATGTATAAAATTAAATTTTATATATTTACCAATTAATATCCCTAATAGTTATATCTTATTACTTCCTAAGATAGGTAAGGTTGTGACAACTACTACAAATACCCACTAAATGTACCTAACTTAGTTTACTAAATCTTATCATCATTCTCTCTCTTAATCTATCTTCTTATATTTAATTAATCATATTATCTTTAATTAAGTTTAATATTCTTGAAGTAGTGGTGCACATGAAAGGTTAAAGAAGATAGAAGATTTGTTCCGAATTGACCACCTGCCACAATGAAACTACTTTTCAGCACTATCGGCGGCGACCAAGAATCACATCTTCAATTCGTTGTATGAATATTTTATTATGTATGAATCAATTAGTATTGATGTTTTATTACACTGTCTGTTATGTGATGATCCATAAACTTTTCATATTGGAACTTTATATCAGTGATATTCTTTTTCTATCTTTCTCTCATCCTTCAATTTATTTACACATTTTTTTTTTGTAATTTTGCTTTAAAAAGGTGAAAATTTAACTATTTCAGTTGCTACAAAGATATGACATTTTAACATATCTTGACTGGTTCGTTAGATCCAGATAATATGAAGTGATGAATTGGTTTTCATAGTTTGGAATAGCTTAAATAAAGTACTTATGGATTTTTTTTAATACATAAGCACTTTTTTAATGTGTGGAATGTAGATTTCTATATTTTCTTTAGCTTAAAATAAGTCAGAAAAAACAGAAGTTCATAAGCCAACAAAAACTAAAAAATAACTTCTGAGAGTGTTTCGAATACTATTTTTTCTAAAATTAAACTGTTTTTTTCCCTAATATTGTAAACACCAACAATTTTACTTAAAAAAAAAATTTAAACAACTTTAAAAATAAGTAGTAAATAAAAACTATTTCAAACACAATCTTAAAGAAATATTTAATTTATTGCTGCAAATAGTAAATCTAGGATACTTAGGAAAGGACTTAAAATTTCTAAAATTGAGATGACGAAATCTATAATTTTGATGGTGCTAATTAGCAAAATCTCAATTAATAATATAACAAATTCTAAAATTTAACAATGCGAATCCATGATTTTTAGAGGCGAAGTCTCGGTTTTTTTAAGGATACAATTTCGAAGGGAGAAATCTCAAATGATGGGAAAATGATGGATAATTCCTATGTGGAATTAAATTAAACCAGCAACTGTGAAATTGTTATTATTATTATTTGTAATATATTATTACAACTGATGTGCATATTTTAGTTTATTTTAAATCTACTAAAGATTAATACAATGAAAATTATACCTAAAAAAATATTAACAAAACATGGACTCTAATTTATTAATTTTAAAACATCTAATTCCAGTTGTATATATTCTACTATTGTACAATGTCGCAATTTCATCAATAATAATCACTGTTACCCTTGAATATAAGGTTCGAATTAAACCGATTAAGTATTAATTCAATTTACAAAATACAAATCCAAAATCCTTTGAAATTAAAATAACCTTTATTAGTTGGATTTGGTGACGAGCTCCACAAAATTGCTTCCAGGTGGGATTCGAACCCATAATCTATTGATCCCGAGTCAACCACCTTCACCAACTTCCCCCCCTACTTTCGGTGCGCTGCGGGTAAACCTCAACTCCTTGTGCGGTGAGTCCGCAAACCACACAGGAGATTAAACCACCCTCAGGTGACAAGCTCACACAGAATGGCTTCAGTGAGGATTGAACCCATGACCTGTCGGTCCCGAGAAACCTCACCTCAACCACTCTGCCATCCCCTCTACGTAGCGGGACAAGTTTATCCTTTTTTTTTTTTTTTTTTTTTTGATTCATGGAACCCGCAGCCGTTACCTTCGCCGTGGCCCAGGTAAACCACGCTCCTTGTGCAGTAGCCTGCAAACCACACAGGAGGGTTCAACCACCCTTAATGTGATAGATTGACAGGCAACACCTAGCGGTCTTGGTGAGAATTGAACCCAGGACCTATCGGTCCCGGGCCACCCACCTCAACCGCTAGGCCCTGGAGGGGACAAGTTTATCCTTTCTTATTACAAGACATCTTCGTAGAAGGCCAAACTTATAAATGAAGTCGAAATTGGAGGCCCGGCCCATTTAGAAGAGTATTGGAGTACTCTTTATTACGTTATCAAAATAAAAAAAGGGGAAGATGATGCAAAAATAGATATCGCCAACCTTGACATTTTTTACACAGAGAGAGAGGGAGAGAGAGAGAGAATATAACAAAAACATTTAGATTTATTGAAAGACAAAAGTAAGCAAGAAATTATAGCTATAAATGTTGCATGAATCTAACTGCTACCGAAAACTCGAGCTCCGTCGTATTTAGATTGATGATCGTTGGAGTAGGCCGGAGCTTGGTTGTTGGCAAACCCGTAATCTCCCGCTCCACGAGTCGTACCACCACCACCACCACCTCCGTAATTTGTAGAATAAGAATGAGCAGCAACCGAATCGGCTTGTGGTTTGCCATCGGAGTGATTGTTAGTAGAGTAGTCGGAGGAGGAGTATGATGAATTGCTCCATAATTTATCCGCCATGATTATATGAATGAAAGGATATATATGTTGATGAGAGAAAGTTGATGTTGTGAATATGTTGTATTATGAAAGGCTATTTATATTTCTAAATAGGGTATTATGGTAATAATTCAATTATTTATTTAATCACTTGAACATTAATTTTTCAACAAAAATTGCCGACGTGATATATTTGAAGAGGTGGAGTGTGGTTGTGTGGCATGGTGTGGATGTTCAAAGCGGTAGTACCGTAGTAGTTGTTCATACTCTCTCTCTCTCTCTCTCTCTCTCTCTCTCTCATAGACAGCCGTAAAGCATGCAGCCACATTCACAGATCCTCGACTTGTTTGCTCCTTAAAAAAGGGTGATCTATAAACCACAGCCAAAATCTTGACATGCACGAAATCAAATTCAAATTGCTTGAATGCAAAAACCAAATAAAAATCGATTAAATGTAATAAACTTGATTGTAAAATTCGTGGGAAGACGAACCGAAATTACGAACGGAAGGCGTCGGCGCAGAACCTTGAAAAACAAACATAATTCATAATTGTCAATAAAGTGTCAAAAAATTAACTATTTACTTTTTCCATTCCAATCACCGCTGGCTCAATAACTTTTCCATTATTTTTCATTATATATAATAATATTATATTAATTCCCAATTATATGTAGAAGTCCATTACATTTCTCTCTCTCTAGATATATGTAGAAGTTACTTTTTCTAGAAGTGATTTGATTGAAGGGTTAAAGGGGATGAAAGATTGGTTTGATTTGACCGGATGAGAGAGAAAGCCTTTCGCCACCAGCCGCAAACGAATTATCTTTTCACCACTATCCGGCGAGGAAAATCATATCTTCAATTAGCAGTTGAATACCGTGCAAATTAAGTTACGTAACGGAATATTTCTTGTGCCAATCCACCGACGAAGAGTAAGAAAAAAAGAAAAGAAAAAAAAGGTAAATATCTTTTCTTTTTTGCAAAAATATATAGATATTTTAACAGGGAGGTTCCCGTGTGAACAATACTTTTATTGTGTGAACACTGCATTTTAAAGACAAATGTACTGCACTTTCAAAGCAAAGATATTATATTTAAGTAATACACTTAAAGACAAAAATACTGCATTTTTGAAAATGCAATATATTTATCTTTAAAGTGCAGTGCTCACATGATCACAAGTCGTTCACATTTGAATCTCCTCCTATTTTAACATACTCAAATTGAACCTTATGGGTTAGTATCAAATTGGATCACACTCTTCTAAAAAGATCTAATTTAACAAAATACCATGTACGGGTATTTGGTGTATCGGGACCGCACGTGTAGAAGTCGATGGTGGCGTATATCTTCTAATCTATATCTATTTGGTGTTGATTTTATAGTCTATATACATATTTAGATAATTCTCCTTTAAAATCTTTTAAGGAAATTGTGTCCCAATTTAACATCATTCGTGTCCCATCGATCGATACCATCTTTTGCTATAATAAAATTTGAATGATGCGAAAATTAATCCAATGAGTTAGGTGAGACGAATATACTACGTGAAACTAAATTAAACCGTAGACTGTTTATCCAATTAATCTTTCTCACCTAACTCAATCTTCTGTCACTTACATCATAATCATGTTCTTTTTATTACAAGTGATGTGGATGAATCAAACACCACAATCTTGTATATGATCAACAACCATGTAAATTTCTCCACGATCTTCATCATTATTATTATAGCTAACAAAATTCAACATCCACACTAACACACACACACATTGACGGAGGCAGACATTTATTTATCTTAAAGAATCTAACTAGTTAAACCTCAGTAAAATAATAATTTTAATATTGATTTTTTTAATAAAATAATTATTTTATCGAATATTACTTTAAGTTACTTTTATCTCCGAACACCTCAAACACCCAACCATCTCAATATTTAATTACTATCTCACTCCTCTATATATTACCAATTTTAATTCAATCCAACCACCTCCACTACTTTTATCTTTTATCCCTGACTATTATCCCAAATATCCAAACACTCAATCACTCAATTATTAAATTATATATTTTTAATTATTTTCATTTCGAATTTGTTCATAATATTTATAAATTTTTTTCTATAATGTATTAGCATTTTGATTGGTACCAACAATCGGATTTCCACTAGTAGGACACCAGCAGACATTAGTGTAATATCTTCTTACACATTCCAAATATGTGGATTGTTACAAAATTTTTGGACATTTTCAAAGAAGCTTGGGGGAGTGTTTTGAGATATTTGGTGATATTCAGAGTGGATAGGATTAGGTGATAATTGATAATTCATATCAAAATCATTGTGAATTCGTCGGAGTTTTGAAATTTTTTGAAACTAGGATAATAGCCTTGCGGGTAAGGGAAGTTTTGAGAATTGTAGTTGTTTGGATCCATGGTTAGAAAACAGAATTTTTGTAGAATGATAACAAAATGAGAGAAAATTGTAGGATTTGAGTGTGTGAAAAAATATGGCAAAATTGGTCTCTATTTATAGAGAAAAAAAATGAATTTTGATATATTTTTTAACTTTTTTACGAAAATATGTAAAAGATATATCCGATTTTATCTGTTGAGAAAAATAATATAACCAACCAATGAGAAAGCACCACATGGCGCCATCTCATTGGATGACCTTTGTTGTGTCAAGTGTTTGCCAAATGCTTGTCGGCAAACATGGTTGGCGTACATGCCATTAATATTAAAGTATTCTTATTTATTTTTAATTTTGCAAATTCGACCCACCTTCATTAATCAGCAGCGATAAAAATGGTCTTAGTGCATTAACTCATATTGGGATTAAAAAAAATTATTATCTAAGCAAGATTTTACTCTATCGGATATTATTTTATCGAACATTACTTTAGTACATTAATTCATATCGGGATTAAAAAAATTATTATCCAAACGAGATTATTGTTCTATCGAATATTACTTTATCGAAGTTTAAATAAATTTAATTTCATTATATACATAGTTTTGTGTAAGTAATATTTTGAGATTTTAAAAGAATTTTCATAAAGATGATGTTTTTTAGGAGATATTGGATTCTCTCTTTCTAAAACGATCTCCACTTGTCTAATTGTATATTTATATATTATTTTAACAAAAATGCAAAAGGGGTATTCACCATTCACCAAGAGAGACCCTTCCAATCCCAAAAGGCCACGAATATAATTATAATAAAAATAGCTTCGATCAGCAATTATTAACCTTTATTTTAGTAAGTAAATACTTTTAAACTGTAGAAATATAATACTTCATCCGTCCCATTTTTTTCAGTCTTAATACTGTTATGTACGAATTTTAAGAAAGTGAATGGATGTGTGTTATAATGGGTGCAGATGTATTAAAATAATGAGGTTCATCGTTTAAATTGATTGTAATCCACAATTTTTTTCATTTTCTGGATAAAAATAAATAACGGGACATTCGAAAAAAAAAATTAAGACAACATTAACGGGACGGATCGGGTAGAAGATAACATATCAAAACAATTACTTTAACTGCAATCTGATTATGATTTGAAATCCACTAAAGAATAAAATGAAAACTATACCTAAAAAATATTAATAAAACATGCACTTTAATTTGTAGTCTAGTCATTGCATTTCTCTATATAATCAATATATATAATATTAGTTCTATTACAATCAATATAATTATTTTTCTTCGAATTAATACGGTGTTAATTAATTAATATTGCTTTCGCCAACAACCTGGTTGTACTTCCATCTGAGGTACAACACTTGAAAGCGTCATCCACCGCCGGAAAACAAGATTTTTTTTTCTCTTCTAACAGTCTTTTAAAGTAAAGAACACAGAACAACTAGAATAGAATACTTGCTCCGCATCCAACTCTCTTTTGTCAATACGGAAAGCAGAGAAAAAAAAATCAAATCAGGTCAGTTCTTCTTCCCATTTTCCGCATTTGATTGGGTCTACTTGCTTTCTACTGGAATTTATACGCATCTTTAGCTTTGCTGGGTGTGTGTGTTTATGTGTGTTAATAATGTGTTGGGTCTGGGTTTTGTGGTGCAGATTCGATTTTTGATGGTGGAGATCTAATCTCTGATTTAGGGTTTCTATTTTTTGATATAATCAGGTGGAAAGATGTTGGGGATTATTAGGCAAAGGGCGGCAAGCAAACTCAATCATACTCTGGTAATGTAGTGATTTAAAGTTTTATTGATTCTGCTACTTGATTGAAGTGAGTTGTGTGTGCTTGAGAGAGAGAGAGAGAGAGAGAGAGAGAGAGTTAACCCTTTCTTTAATTTTGGAAGAATTAACCCTTTCTTTAATTTTGGAAGAATTGCCCTTTCTTTAATTTTGAAGAATTAACCCTTTCTTTAATTTTGGCTAGTGATTTATGTAAATACTTTTTCTGCTTTTTCTTGATTTGTTTTTCGATTGAAAGAGTTTGGAGCAAGGAATTGGAGCAGTTGCATTGAGGGCCTTTTCTTCCTCAGCCAAGCAGGTAAATTGGAGTCTTCTACTTTTGATTGTGTGGATAATTATGAATTAGAACCCTATAAATCTAAAACCCTTACTTTCAATCACCATCTATTGGGTCTATCGAAAAGTCGAATTACGATCGGTAGGATAATGTATGTCTTCATTTGAGGAGCTTTCACCTTACATATCATTTAAGTCACATGTATGAGTAGTATATGCTGGTCGTCGCGAATGACGTTTCTTTGCCGCTCGGTGCAGATGACAGTTCGTGACGCTTTGAATTCTGCGCTTGATGAAGAAATGTCGGCTGATCCCAAAGTGTTTGTGATGGGCGAAGAGGTACCATTGAAGTTCTATTCTCTGGTTAATGAGGGAAGAAAACAAAAAAAAAGAATCACTTTCTTATTGTTTTTTTTCTTGTTTCCGGTTCCGCTATACGTTTTGAATTTGACTTATTTGATATCGTTAACAGGTTGGTGAGTATCAAGGTGCGTATAAGGTTCGTACTTCTTCAATCATCACCTCAATGTTTAATGAAAAGTCTCTATGTTGCTAACTAACATTGATTTACTTTTGCGGTGTAGATTACGAAAGGCCTTCTAGATAAATATGGCCCCGATAGAGTTGTAGATACACCAATTACCGAGGTTTGATTTTGTCTTGTATCATGGATTGTTTGTTGTCGTGCAGCCGTCACTATATGATGCTCAACTTGTGTCCTTTATTAGGCTGGATTTACTGGAATTGGAGTCGGTGCAGCGTATTATGGTCTAAGGCCTGTCATAGAGTTCATGACTTTTAACTTCTCAATGCAGGTAGGATTCCTTTCTCTTGATACTTTGTTTTTGGTGCCGACTTTAGGAATATCTCCTTCCGCAAATTATATCTGCAATTTACTTGCTGATAGAAATCGGCAGGTTTTTCTCTGCTGTTAGGTTGCTCTTTTCGATATCAAAACTATTTCCGTAATGTCGTAACTCTAGCATTTGTGCACTTAGTTCAACTGGTTAATGAGAAGCTTTCGGAGACAAGTTACGCCATATAAAACAAACTTATTCTGCATACTCCCTCCGTCCCGCCCGACTTGTCTTGTATCTTTTCGGCACGGAGATTAAGATGAGTGAGTGGTTGTGTGTAGATGAGTGGATGATTGTGTGTAGAGAGGTAGGCTGCACAAAGAAAAAGTGGGAGTTTGTGTAGTACTCCCTTCGTCCCTATTTTATATGTCTGTTTGTTTTTTCACAGAGATTAAGAAAAAACTTAATGATAAGAAAGTTAGATAAATGTTGGTATTGAAAATTAAATAAATTGAAGTAAATTACTAAAAAGTTAATGACATAATTGTGTTTGTTATTATAAAAATTGGATAAAATAGTCTTTTTCTATATTATCCTTTTAATTAGACCTATTAAAGTTAGTGAAACATTTAATTATGTATAAAAAAATTGTTAATAAGCATATAAATTTGGGACAGACGGAAAAAAGAAAGTAGGCATATATATTTGGGGCGGAGGAGTAATTATTTTCCATTTTAAGAAACAAGACAAGTCAAGCGGAACAACCCAAAAAAGAAAACAAGACAAGTCAAGCGGGACGGAGGGAGTATTTATCAACAAGAACATAATTGCATGAATTGATTTTTTTTTTCAGTAAAAGCCGAGTTGATTTTTTTAAATCAGGACACCATAAATTGATCGACAAGAACAACTGTATAATTTAGGAAAACGTGTTTGAATATATTGTAGTATCTTGCTTGTGATTTCCTTGTTTATGAAGTTTTATTATCACCCCGACCGCTACCGCCTTCACTGAGTTATGATGGGTTGAAGCTCTAGCAGTATTCCTAGATATCAAGATTTTGTTATAAGTATATTCAATCAAGATGAAATTGGTCGAAGGTGACTCTGATAATGTAACCTAAGCTGTTTATTTTCAGGCCATCGATCACATCATTAATTCCGCTGCAAAATCGAATTACATGTCGGCCGGTCAGATTTCAGTGCCTATCGTTTTCAGGGGGCCCAACGGTGCTGCTGCTGGTGTAGGTGCTCAACATTCGCAGGTACCAATTCGACTACTCTTCGGCTCCTCAACTCAATCCGCATATAAATTTCAAGTGGTTCTTTTTTTTTCTTTTTTTTTTAAAATTTCTTTTTAATTTTATATCGCGTTACTAGTCGAGATGTTTTTCCCTTTTCAGTGCTATGCAGCTTGGTATGGCTCATGCCCGGGACTAAAAGTACTCGCTCCGTACTCTGCAGAAGATGCCAGAGGCCTTCTTAAAGCCGCTATAAGGGATCCAGATCCCATTGTATTCCTTGAAAACGAACTGCTGTAAGTCATATCTCGTAGAATATGTTCGTATGGATACTGATATACTTACGTATAATACGTTCAATGAGGATTCGCCTATTGCAATTAGGCTATTTTCCCCTTATCGGGAGTATTATGAAGTTTTTCTCCTAACATCTTATGAAATGTTTAAATTTATTTTGGACTTTTAAAAATTCGTCATTTCGGAAGAAAAGAAAAATCGTGCATTTTGAATATTAGTTTTATTAACTCGAGTGGATTTTCTTTGTCTTAACCTAACTGAGGCGACATTGATATATGCTATTTAGCAATGTTATTAATACTATATACTTTTCTTTGTGATTAACTTTCAAGATATGGCGAGTCGTTTCCCATTTCAGCTGAAGTGCTCGACTCCAGTTTCTGTCTTCCTATCGGAAAAGCTAAGGTATATCGTTGAAGTACATTCCTCTTCCTCCCCGTCCATTAAATATTAAATTCTTTTCACTTAAACCCTTTGCAGATCGAACGTGAAGGGAAGGACGTAACAATCACTGCTTTCTCAAAGATGGTTGGATATTCTCTTCAGGTCCGTCATTTATCCGTCGATGTATTGAGTTTCTTAACTGTTGATATAACTTGAATTCATTTCATTAAAATTTGCTTCTTGAAGTGATTTTTTTTCTTTTATATGTTAGGCTGCTGATATTCTTGCAAAAGAAGGGATTAATGCCGAGGTATAACTCAAACAATTTCATCCATCCCTTGACAAATTCACAAATTAGAGTTAAATATAAAGTTTTATGATTCTTGATCCTATCGGGTTGCTATTCATATTCGTAGGTGATAAATCTCCGGTCCATCCGCCCTCTCGACAGAGCTACTATAAACGCTTCTGTTAGAAAAACCTCTAGACTTGTGACGGTGGAAGAAGGATTCCCTCAACACGGTGTCGGTGCCGAAATCTGGTCATTTTCTTCATCCATCTTACTCCTCTTAAGCTAAGCCTCCTTCCATTCATGAGCCTTTATATATAACCATATAATCACATCTTTGTTTCTTCAGTGCTAGCGTTATCGAAGATAGCTTCGAGTATCTTGATGCGCCCGTCGAGAGGATTGCTGGCGCGGATGTTCCCACGCCCTACGCTGCAAATCTCGAGAGAATGGCTTTTCCGCAGGTTTGGCTTTAGAATAACTCTTTATCTAGAAACCCTTTACGGCCCCGATTGGGGGAGTTTATCGAAATGGCTTAAAGCCCTTCTGTTTGGCTTATTTTCATAACGACTTTAACTTTGTTTGCAACTGCTTATTATAAGCACTTCTTATTTGTTTTTACTTAAAGTTGAAAATAATTGATTTTAAGAAAAATTAGGTAGTTTTTAGAATTGATTGTAAAAAATATATATTTTTGGTAAATCCGAAAATAAATAGGTGCTTAAAATATACTGCTTAATTAAGCAGTTGAACTATTTTAGATAAGCAAATGCAGAAAGCAGGTTTTGCAAATATCAAAAAATTGTTTATGCGGTAAAAAAGCAGATAAGTGCTTAAAATTAGCTCTTGCAAACACACCCTTAATAAGGTTTATATATTATATTATAAGCGCTTATTTAAGCTGTTTTATGTCTAGGTTGATGACATTGTCCGTGCGGCGAAGAGAGCCTGCTATAGATCAAGATAATCGGTAGCCAACGGGCTCTCTCGGTACGCGTCGATAGTGTTCTTATCCTTCGTATCGGATGATTGGTGCAAGATCAAGGGCTAAGAGCAAAACCCCAAGAAGAAATAAGGTTATGAAATTGCAATTTGTGTATTGTTACAGTGATTTTTGGGGAATGTTAAGGTGAAACAATTTGATTGAAGGAAGAAGCAGATGCTTCTGAACTTTTTGTGGATGGCTATTTTGTAACTGTCAATGATTTTTGTGTTAAAATTTGATTTAAAGATGAGATGATTGTTTTGTGATCGAATGTCAAAGTTTGAATTTCATACTGCCATTGGATGTAATGTTATGCAAGGTTTGTTTAGTGTGGTTTGCAAATTATTACGCAACTGCGACAATTGATTTTTCTTGGTCCGCACGATAGAAAAGAGTAAATGAGTATGCAAATTCTTCCACTCTTAAGGTTTTAGGGTTAATGAATTTGGGATTATATTGATATGTTAATAAAATGAACTTATATATTAAAATTGTAAATAATTAATTTATCCTATTTTAACAAAATAATGAATTTTTAGTATTAAATAAATGATTACATAGGAGTTTTCCACATTTACAAGTTAGATACAAAACAATGTGTCAATCACATGATACGGATTTGGTAAGAAGTCAAACTTATACCGAAAATACGAAGTACATTTTTTTAATACTTTTTTAATGTATTATATTCTTATAGAGTTGAACCTCAATAAAATAATATTTAATAGCATAATAATCTCGCTTAGATAATAATTTCTACTGATTCTAATATGGGTCAATACACTAAAATAATGTTCAATAAAGTATTAAACTCGTTAAATGAATATTTTTTTTCACGATCCCAAATGTTATTACTATATGAGGTTTATCTGTATATTTTATACATAAACTCTGTAATTTTACATGTATTCATGCATAAAACATACTATAAAAATAAAGATAATGATTACACATAACGGAATATTTCGGAGCATATTCGATGTCGCTATAAATTAGTAATTTATAAACGTAAACTGCAAATTAAAATCAGTGAAATTAATTTGGGATATTGGAAAATAAAAAAGTACTCCAATTTCTCAGTAATTATTTTGTGAAATCAGTATTTATTGAAAATAAATTAACAAAATTCAATTTTAAAAGTGCTGATTTAGAAATAAAATCGCGTTTGCCTGCGTGCGTAGAAAACCTGCGAGCAGGCTTGCGTCTGAGTTGAGGGGAAACTGAGAATGGCAGTCTCCAATTTCTCTCTCTTATCTTCTTGCTCAGTATGCAACAAGCTCAATCCGTTCCTCTTCTCCGCGCAACCGCGTCGCCGCGTCTCTCTTTCTCGCTCATACTACATTCGTTTCAGAACCAGCCGCTTCGCTACTGGTACTATGGTTTAAGTTAATGAAATTTGTAAATTCGTTTCACTATTCCTCTTATTTTGTTTGTGAATTTGTCAATGTTGCCAATTCTATGCGTAAGAAGTTGCTCAATCGTAAGTTTTGGAATTTTAGTGTTTTTCAGTTTTAGTAGAGGATTCAATGCTTGTTTGAATATGTTTTTAATGTAGCGTGATATTCCGTTTTGATCTTGTGGCTTCTGTATTGATTAATTTTCTTGTCCTTACTGTAAATTTCAGTTGCTTGTACGGGGGACAACAGTGTATTTACATCGCCGGAAGTAGCAAAAGTTTTCGATTTTACAGCGGAAGAAAGAATTTATAAATGGTAATCCATGCGCTTGTTTTCGATTTTGTATTGATTGAGTTTAGTTCCACATTACACTGGGAATGAGGAAATAGTGATCGATTATGCCATACTTAAATGAAAGGACACTAATGGAAAGAAGATGAAGGTTTTCTTGTTTTTGTATGCTTGAAAAAGAACATATAGTGTTTAAGACTAAAGATAGTACAATTAAACCTCGATAAATAATGTTCGATAGAATAAAAAGCTCGCTTAGACGATAATTTCTTCTGGTCCCGACTTGGGTTAATAGACTAAAATAATAACCTCGTTAAACAAATATTTTTTTTTCGGGTACCTATATTATTACTTTAAAGAGGTTTAATTTTATGTGCTAATGCTCTGGTTTAGTGGCTGTGATTATTAATTTTGGATTGTAATGCTGAGTCTTTTTCTCTTGATTCTTGAAAAGGGATAGTAGAGGATATAACTTGGTCAGAATGAATTTTTTTTTGACCTCTGAATAATGAATCTTAGGTGGGAGTCTCAAGGATATTTCAAGCCGAATTTCGAGAGGGGAAATGATCCTTTTGTAGTTCCCATGCCACCACCTAATGTTACTGGTTCACTGCACATGGGACATGCTATGTTTGTCACTCTTGAGGTTCGAAAATGCTGACGCAGTTGACTTATATTCGTAGTTTTGGTCCGTTTTCTGATACCAATGGTCAATTCATTTAATACTAGATCAACTGTAGGATGTAATGGTACGATACAACAGAATGAAAGGGAGACCTACACTTTGGCTTCCTGGAACAGATCATGCTGGAATTGCAACCCAGGTTTAATGTTATATCTGAAACTTCTTTTCTTCTCCCTATATTGAATTAAGGTAGACTAAAGAGTTTCTTCTTTTAGCAACAGTTTCCCTTTCTCAAAATAAGTTTCGATTCCAATTTGCTTTCCCTGACTGTTTAAATTTCCTGGACTATTGGGTTATTATATTTTATGAAATAATTTTGTGTCATAGACTATGAACGGATTATTATTTTTTTCTAGTTTGTATCAGGAGATAGTTTTTAAGGATCATGGTCTTTTATTTTTCAAGATGTTTCAATATGTTATATGGATGGTCAAAGCGGCTAGTTTAAGTCATGTGTTCTAAAGAAAACTGTTTTTCAGCGACTTCCCATAGAAGAATGTATGCTGTAGTATCCAGCCAGAATTTCTTTAAAAAATATTCCTAATGTGTCCCCTACTTGTTTTTCGGTTCCCAACTTGCATCTGGCTGTACTTTATAAAAGATTTCTGGCTTCATCTGTTTCTGTATCAAAATTGTTTGTATTTCTCTTCTCTCTGACAATTCCTTTTGAGTTTTTCAGTTGGTTGTGGAAAGAATGCTGGCCGAGGAAGGAATAAAAAGAGCCGACTTGGGTAGAGAAGAATTTACAAAAAGAGTATGGGAATGGAAAGAAAAGTAATATATTCCCCCTGCTTCCTCTTAGCAGTTTTTCCTTTTCTGCCTTTGTAACCTAAATATTAAATACGTGCAATTAGTCAAAACTTTGCCCCTTCTAGTTAAAGTTAATGCAAGGTTTTTTATATGTCTTGTGCAGTTGATTTGCTAATCTTGAACGGCTGGTTTACTTGTTAGAGCTTAAGATTTGAAATGCAGAATGGGCGACTTTTTCTTAGTTTAAAAGTTTAATATGGTCCCAGTTTTGCATGTTTATTTATCAGCTTTGAATCACTGTGGGATGTACGTCAAAAATAGGATAAGGATTTTCGGGTAGTATTCTTCATTTCGCTTCTATCATTATCTTTTTCCTTTCATTCTTTGTGCCATTGTGGTAAATAGCGCTTCTCTTTTTATTACAACTAGTCTTATGTTATGTTAGAGAAACTTGCTTGCATTTCAAAGTTGGTGATCCACTTTTTGTCTAATTTTATATTTCTACTTGATTGAAATGTTTGTCTGGTAGGTATGGTGGCACGATTGCAAATCAGATCAAGAGACTCGGTGCTTCTTGTGATTGGAGCAGGCAACGCTTTACCCTTGACGCTCAGCTGAGTCGTAAGGCCGTTTTCTATCCAGTAAATCCTCCATCAACCATGCATTATTGAGAATAATATTTGGATTGCGTGTTATAAACATCATGAACTGTTTGGTGCAAAGCTATAACATGGTGGAGATCTTGTTCGTTATCTTTTCACTTATCTCCATCTGCGGCGTCAAAGTTCGGAACCGCCTCCTCATCAACTGCATCTAGAGTTTCATAGAGATGCATCTTTTTTAAGCATGTACGGTTCGTGTACTGAATTCTACTCTTTCAACCTATGCAGGAGCAGTTGTTGAGGCCTTTGTTCGGCTTCACGAGAAAGGTCTAATCTATCAAGGTAGGTAAAGTTTAGCCTAATCTCCTTTTCTTTATTTTGTAGCGGACAAACCAGTCTACAATGGACGTCTTATAACAGTGACAATTAAAAAAACCTTCTGTCAATTTTGTGAAAGCTTTAGACTATTAGTTACTCCCTCCGTCCTGTTGAACTTGTCTCCTTTTTTTTTATGGCGCGTATATTAAGGAGAATTGTTTGTTGTGAGTGAAGGGGTAGGTCCCATAGACAGAGAGTGGTTAATTGTGTGTAGAAAAATTGTCATTTCTGGAATGAGATAAGATGAATGGGACAACCAGAAAAGAAAAGCAAGGCAAGATGAATGGGACGGAGGGAGTATTAATGAAGAGGCTAGTTGTTTTTTCTTCTTGTTTTTCACTTTTGCATTCATTTCTGCTAATTGGCCTTTTGGATTTATGTCAATAGAAATTATATAACAGATAGATTTCTACAGGATCTTACATGGTAAACTGGTCACCTAAATTACAGACTGCAGTTTCTGACTTGGTATGCAGATTTTGACTAGTTTCCAGTTTGTATACCTCCTATTAGCATCAAAATCTTAACTATCGTGCTTGACAAATCTTTCTCTTAGGAAGTGGAGTACTCGGAAGAACCCGGTGCTCTATACCACATTAAGTACCGTGTTGCCGGTGGTTCAAGGTATCTTCATAATAAAAGCTAATGGTTGATCATTTAAATTTATTCTTTGCTTTCAGCCTTATGATTCATGAGGTTCTCCTCGTAAAAGCCTGTCTTATGCTTCATTTTAATATCTCTGTATGTGTGTTTAACCTTATTGAAGTTGGGAACTGAATCTACTAATGGATCACCGAATTCTTGTTAAAGGAAAAAAAAATGGAAAAGAAGAACCTATGTTGAGAGCTTATTGCATTCATATGAAATTATTACTCAGCGGCAATCCTATATCTTGTAGCCAATAATTTCCCCTCTATGACATAGGGACGATTTTCTTACAATTGCAACCACTAGACCAGAGACTTTATTTGGAGATACCGCGTTAGCAGTGAATCCTAAGGTGACATATTCTGATTCTTCTTATGTATATCATCGAAAAGCTCCATGAATCAATCTTTGATTTTCCATCGTAGAATGATCTCATCTGAGTTGTGATTACTTTTGTTTTAAAGGTCTCATGTCATACGACTTTCCCTTTTATATTCCTTAGGATGAACGATATTCCAAGTACATAGGAAAGATGGCTATTGTGCCGATGACTTTTGGTCGGCATGTTCCCATACTTGCTGATAAGGTAAAGAAATTCTCCCCTGCTTGGTATCCTGCTGCCGCTTTGGTTTTCTTGCTTGTGAAATCTTTTGAAACCAATTGTCTGATTGACATTATCTTCATATTAAGTTATTTAAGCATATTGAGTAAAATAAATAAAGAAACTCTAGTATAATCTAGTCAATTTTGCTCACTTTTTTTTTTAAATTTATTTATTTAAGCAGTATGTTGATAAAGACTTCGGAACGGGAGTCTTGAAGATAAGCCCCGGACATGACCACAATGACTACCTACTTGCTCGGAAGCTCGGTCTTCCTATTCTTAATGTCATGAATAAAGATGGTACACTAAATGAAGTTGCTGGGTTGTACAGGTAGTTAAGATAATGGTGTCGAACTTCTTAAGTAGTCGTATATGTCTTCCTGATTTGCCTAATTGTTTCAGTAATTTTACTAAAATTACAGTGGTCTTGACCGGTTTGAGGCACGAAAGAAACTGTGGTCAGAGCTTGAGGAGACAGGGCTAGGAGTAAAAAAGGAGGCATATACTATGCGAGTTCCTAGATCACAACGTGGTGGAGAGGTTTGCAAAATATAGATATGGGTTTGTTTGAAGATTCACTTCTATCTTCATTTTTTTCTAATTCACAGTTGTTTCTAATCAGATAATTGAGCCTCTAGTAAGCAAGCAGTGGTTTGTGACGATGGAGCCCTTGGCAGAGAAGGCTCTCCAAGCAGTGGAACAAGGAGACTTAACCATCATACCCGAAAGATTCGAGAAGGCATGTAAATGATTTTCCTTTCTCTGTGCTCGTTATTTGTATTTAGACCTTATCTTGTCATTCTAACTTTCATGTGTATATTAACCAATTCTTCTACTAGCATTTGAAGCCATTTATTTTTTTCTTATGGTGACTCCTAATTAAGATTTAGCCTTTTGCATTTCAAGGCCATTGCTCTCTTTTATTTGTTGTCATTGGATTTTTTAAATTTAATTGTTTGTTTGAAGTTGGATTAGTATCTTACTTGTGTATGTGATGATTACAGATATATAACCACTGGCTATCAAATATCAAGGACTGGTGTATAAGCAGACAACTTTGGTGGGGTCATCGTATTCCGGTTTGGTACATTGAAGGCAAAGATTGCGAGGAGGACTACATAGTTGCTAGAAGCAGTGAAGAAGCCCTTGGAAAAGCTCGTGAAAAATACGGAAAGAATGTTGAAATATATCAGGATCCGGATGTTCTTGACACCTGGTTTTCAAGGTTCGTTGTTGAGAAAATTAATTTAATGTAATTGTCCATCTTAAACCTTTATTTCTCTTTGTAGTTCCGTTTCTTTTTATCAAATCAAAGCCTATCTTTAAGAAACAATATTTAACTTACAAATCCTCATGATTATGTCAATAACAAATGAGATAGTTTGAATAATACGATAGAAGGAAGATGAAAGTGCACGTATTCGTCGAATATTAATTTTCTCGTAAGAGAATTATCATGTAATGATGCTTGTTTTCTTTGGTACGATGGGTTTTGTTACTTCGGAGATGTTGTTTTCTTAAATGCTTTATCAAGTTACTTTGGTGCTAGATTACAAATCAATTTTGTGTTACCGAAGAATGTTTTTCTATATCTAGTTGTTGCCTCTACGGCTTGCTTATTCTTGATTCTTGATATGCCAACTAAGCTCGATGGTCTACTAACTTTTTATACTTTCTTTAGTGCGTTATGGCCTTTCAGCACTCTTGGTTGGCCCGACGTGTCTGCAGAGGATTTCAAGAACTTTTATCCCACATCAGTTCTTGAGACCGGGTACTTACATCTCTGCGTGTTCTATACTTTCTTACCTTTTTCATATCTCGCAATGGTGTAATTTTTACATGGAGAGGACGACTTTTCTTTATGGAACTTGCTTCATTTGAACAGGCACGACATATTGTTCTTTTGGGTGGCGAGAATGGTGATGATGGGAATTGAATTCACGGGAACCATTCCGTTTTCACACGTTTACCTTCACGGACTTATACGAGACGCTCAAGTAAGTAGAATACGATTGATGCACATAGTATGCCTTTTCTCAAATCCGGTATTGTTTGTGACGCTATTCATATTTTTTAGGGCCGTAAAATGTCTAAAACGCTCGGAAATGTTATAGATCCACTTGATACGATCAAAGAGTATGGCACTGATGCTCTCAGATTCACTCTTTGTCTAGGAACCGCCGGGCAGGTCGGTTTTCTGTAGATTTTCCCACCATTATTAGCTAATGTCGGATTATAAATTACGAATTAATAAATTATAAGTCCTTTAATTTATCCTTCTGATGTTGTAGGATCTGAATTTATCGACTGAAAGGTTAACTTCTAACAAAGCATTCACCAACAAACTGTGGAATGCCGGCAAGTTCGTGCTGCAGAATCTACCTCCTCAAACCGATTTATCAGCTTGGAAAGCTATTCAGGATTATAAGGTTCGTTCGTCACTTAATTTGCTCGTTCATCTTCGATTTTAATTCTACTTTGAATCATATAACTATTTTGTACTTCGATTTCAGTTTGATGTGGAAGCGTCCCTTTTGAGTCTACCTCTACCGGAATGCTGGGTGGTAAGATATAACCATTTCCGGCATTCTTATGATTTACAAGCCTTCTCTTAAATTTTCTAAGGAAAACGAGCTTTATGCAGGTGACGAAACTTCATATGCTAATCGATGCTGTCACCTCTAGTTACGACAAGTTTTTCTTTGGAGATGTTGCGCGGGAGATCTATGATTTTTTCTGGGCCGACTTTGCCGATTGGTATATTATTTGTTTCTGCTGTTATTTCTGGTTTCTTCCTTTTCGCCACGCTCATGCTTGCTCTCTTTGGTTAGGTATATCGAAGCGAGCAAAGCCCGGCTCTATAATGGAGGCGAATTAGTTGCTCCTATGGCACAAGCTGTTCTCTTGTACGTCTTCGAATGTATACTTAAACTACTTCACCCTTTTATGCCGTATGTAACTGAAGAGCTCTGGCAGGTAAACAAGTCTTAGGTTTCTCTAGAAACTTCTTACTCCCTCCGTCCCACTGATCTTGCAACATTTCTTTTCGGGCCGTCCCACTTATCGTGCAACGTTGCCTAAAGTAAAAATGAATGGACTACAATCATCTAAACAAGTGGACCCCATTATTTTATACTTTTACATCACTACTTTACACTTACTATCTTAAAATCCGTACCGGAAGCGAATGTTGCAAGATCAATGCGACGGAGTCCGTCCCATTGATCTTGCTATATTGGAGTCCGTCACGAATTTTAAGATAATGGGTGTAAAGTAGTGGTAAAAAAGTATAAAATAGTGGGGTCCACTTGTTTAGATGATCGTGATCCGCTCATTTATTTCTACTTTAAGAAACGTTGCAAGATAAGTGGGACGGCCCGAAAAGGAAATGTTGCAAGATCAATGGGACGGAGGGAGTATATTTTTTCACTCCGTTGTTTACCACATATGTACTTCAAACAGTCGCTGCCCAATAGAAAAGAAGCCCTTATAATATCACCCTGGCCATCGGCTTCTCTTCCGAGGCAAGCCGAATCTGTGAAGAAATTTGAGAACTTACAAGCTTTGGTAAGTCCCAATCTGTACTAATTGGCTGTTCTTGTGAGGATTAAATGATTGTTTTGAATTTTTGGCTGTGTGATTTCAGACAAGAGCAATCCGGAATGCACGTGCGGAGTACTCCGTCGAGCCAGCAAAGCGTATATCGGCATCAGTTGTTGCAAATTCAGATGTTATTCAATACATCTCTGTAAGTTGTCCTATTTGATTCACATGATTCGTTCTTGGTAATTACTCCCTCCGTCCCATTATTTCCTACTCGCTTCCCCGATTGGGACGTCCATTATTTCTAACTCGGTTTCAATTTGGCAAAAAATTAATACATTTTCTCCTACATTTTTTATCTTCTCTCTCTCCTACTTTATCTATTCTATCATTACCTAACTCATTTTCTCTCTCATACTTTATCATCCACTCGCTCATTATCTCACTCATATTCTTTCTCTTATTTTATTATCTACCCTCTCTCTCTCTCTCATACTTTATCATCTACTTTCTTAATTCTCATGCCGAAAAGATATGAGTCCGAAATAATGGGACAGAAGGAGTAGTAAAATGTCAGTCCGGATCATTTCATTTGATTCATGATGCAGAAAGAGAAGGAAGTCTTGGCTCTTCTCTCCAGACTAGATTTGCAAAATGTAAGCTTTACAGAATCTCCACCAGGTAATTAACATCTTTGCCATCAATAGAATCATTTCTCGAATCTCTTCGTCTATCCTCTTACGAACGAAATCGATTTGCAGGAGATGCAAGCCAGTCGGTCCATCTAGTTGCTAGTGAAGGCTTAGAAGCTTACCTCCCACTTGCCGACATGGTGGATATCTCCGCGGAGATGCAGCGCCTCTCGAAGCGTGTAGCGAAAATGCAGAGCGAATACGACGCGCTCGTGAAGCGATTAAGTTCTCCGAGTGTAAGTAGCTTCCTCACCATGAACAAGCAATCAAGACCTTCACAATCTGATGATTTCTGGTTATGTGCAGTTTGTTGAGAAGGCTCCAGAGGATATCGTTCGTGGGGTTCGAGAGAAAGCAGCCGAAGCCAAAGAGAAACTGAGTTTAACAAGAAACAGACTAACCTTTCTCCAATCCACAGTTCTTGTGTCAAATGAAGTTCAATGAAATTTCATCTACAGCTAAAGAGAGTGAACCAGTTGAGTCCCAATAAAGTATAGCTGGTAAAGATTAGATTTTTATGACATGGGTAGTCTGATTTTCTGCCAAAACATCATCCTTGTCAAAATTGAAACAAATGGGAGGCATAGTTTTGTAGTAACAATCACCTCTTACTGTACTGGAGAGTGGAGAAATTTGGAACTCCCTGAACTCCGATCTCTCTCTACCTTTTCTAATTCCCACATAATTTTATATCCCACTTTTTCGTGTCCTATTCGTGTCCTACTGTCATTTTTAACTGTAAGCATTTAGGTGTTTACGCTTGAATCTTAGGATTATCATAAGCACTTAGGTGTTCACGGTTAAAATGTGAGTGAAACAAAAGAAAATAGGATAGAGGATCCAGATTGATTCTAATTCTTCCCGGAGTTTAACCCACTCGAAAAAGGTACTTACAAACGGTAATGCATGTTGGCCAACTAACCAAAACGGGATGGGATCAGGTATCCTAAAAGTTAATTATGCCTCAATTAAAATACGTAGTTTGCATGCAAGGGAGAGGGTAAAAAGATTAAAAAAAAAAAGAACTAATTTACTATTAAAACTACGTAGTTTTTACGATATGATTGAGTTATTTGTTTGACTCTTCGACAACACCGACTTTTTTGCAGTTTTTTGTTACGATGGATCAACTTGGATATCCCAACTTCAAATTCCGATATCGTCCCCCTTGAAATCGGGATGCATTATTCATTCAGTAGCTATTGAGTTTTCTATAATTTGTTAGATCCATCTGTTTAGGCCTTTTTCGTATTTCATTTTTGGTTGTTCATTTGGGGAACGGTCACTTTTGGGCTATTCCTCTGGTTATACTTCGGTTTATTTTATATATAATATAACACATAATTTCTCTAGCATGCTAACAATTTTGTTCAAGAATCTATTGATAAAATTTATGTGAAGTCGGTTAGGGAAGATGATTGATGATGAGTTGATAAAGTAGTGGACATGGTGAACATCAATAATGCTGATCCGGTCCCACGTATACAATCATCTCTTCACTACGCGCGTTTAATTTTTTTGCTACTCTTCGTCGTCTCCGGTGGGTGTTGAATCAAATCTTCTTTACCATTTTGCTTAATCTATGGCTACACCTATAGAGGTTGACGATAATTGTTTCGGTTATCTTTCTTATCGTATCGAAAATCTCCTCAATGACTCTCCTACCACACTCTCTCGAGAAATCCTAGAATTTGCTTTAAATGAAATGAAATTTGTCGAGGAAATCACCGCAGGAATGGAATGGATAGGCCTCAAGAGTTTACAAAAACAAATCGACGAGCAAGCGCACGCATTAGCAACCGAAGTAGAAGCTGCAGCCCAATCCTCTCCCTCGAAACTAGATGGAGAAGACCTAAAACAAGAAATCCAACACTTGAGAAGATTGGGTGAAGAAGATAGAGGAGGAGTATGCTGACAAAGCTGAGTGTGAGTGGGTTGGGTTTTTCTTGGAAAGAAATGGAGAAAGATCGTTGAGTTGCCGAATCTTCGAGTGCTCAGATTGCAAAACTACGCATTTACATGGTCGTATTGGAGAGTGAAGAAACAAGGATTCCCTCAACTCCAGTTTCTTGTGATTGAAGACAGTGATCTAGTGGAATGGAGTCTTGCAGAGTCGTCAGTTTTCACAAGACTTCTTGGTCTCGAAGTATCCAGCACCGCAGGACTACGAGCTCCGGCGAATAGGACTTCCGGCGAGGACTAGAGCTTCAGGACAGCTTAGAACTAAGATGTGTGTATGCAGAGAGTATACTTGATGCAAGTGTTGCAGGTGTGTTGAAATGCAATGAAAATCTGCCTATTTATAGGCTCTTTCGCCCAGGTTATGAATCATTTTTTGGTTTACACCCCGTATCTCAAGTTTTAGATCGAACTAATCCATTGACACAAATAGTTCATGGGAGAAAATTGAGTTATTTAGGTCCTGGAGGACTAACAGGGCGAACTGCTAGTTTACGGAGCAGTTTTGTCCTCGCCGGAAGTTCAGTTCGCCGGAGCTCGTTGTTCTGCAGTGCTGCAATATTTCGAGACGTCATCGTTTCATCTTTGGGGACGATACGCCTGATCCGAGAGCACTATCCGGAGCATAATTCGTCTTACAGATAGAGATCATCCTCGACTCGACGAAGTTCTTATTCCGTTCTTCATTGTATTTTGTTTTCGAGACTTACCGGGTTTATTGTAATAGCATCTTATATCTTTATATTTAGTATAGTTGGTAAAGATGAGATTTTGATGACATGGGTAGTATGATTTTCTGCCAAAACATCAAAATTGACCAGATTGAAACAAATGGGAGTTCATAATTTTATATTAACAAATCACCTCTTACTGTACAAAAACGCTGTGTATCTGCCAATCTGCTATGTTGCCCTTGAAAAAATATACAGAAATTGAAGAATCACAAACACGATGGCTTTTGATGATTCTGACTGCAGAAAATACACAAACAAATCAAAATTTCTGTATACACATCACCTCTCTACTCTCTACTCTCTCTCCCCCTGCCATTCTCCAAAACTGTTCTTCTCCGGCTGAACCCGAAATCCCAACCGATGGAGGACGGGTACAAAGTATTCATGAAGCTCCGAGGAGGAGCCCTCTGCAGCTCCTCCTTATCATTCCTACTCCTCGAAGCACCGCTTTTCGTCGTGGTGCTTCTTAGAGAGCGGGAAGACCTACGATCGAAGATTGAGGAGAACGAAGTGGTATCGGCCGCACTGAACGATACCGGTCCGTTCCGAGTAGGATGCCCTGCTGCTGCATCTTGATGAGGTGGTGGGAATTTGTCACTCTTGCTTTTAGCTTTAGCATCTGACATCATTCGCAATCTCTGCAAGAAATGTGAATAAATCGAAATATATTACGGTTAAACCTCGATAAAATAATAACATTGGGAGTGGGAAAAAAAATATTCGTTTAATGAAGTTACTACTTTATCGAACATTATTTTAGTGCATTGACCTATGTCGGGACCGAAAAAAATATCCCACAATTGTTGCTCTATTTCCGAAGATAGTAAACTATTACACACTTTATTTGAGGGTCCGACATCTTTACACACAACCAACAACTCTCCGTAAAAATCGTAACGAAAAGTTTTGGAGCAAGAATTGTGGGACGGAGAGAGTATTATCTAAGCGAGATTATTACTCTATCGAATATTACTTTTTTGAAGTTTAACTGTACTACTGTCTGAGCAAATGAGATCGATTCAGTTATAGTGTAAGTTAGGGAGTTTGACATACATCTAAGTTGGGTTGGAGCTCCGCATTGGCTTCCGGAGCTGGGATTGCTTGACTGGCTTTGTCCCGGGCTCTGGTTCGTTTGTTGCCATCATTGACACGAGGCTTTTCCAACAAACCTTGTTGCCTATACGAACAAAATACGATTAGAACTTCGTGAAATAGTGGCTATAGCCTATAGGAAGTGAAGAAAGTAAAAAGTACCTTCTTGCTGCTTCATCTCTCAGTTTTATGTCCATTTCCTTGCTTGGAGGGAATGTAGGTAAGCTAGACGGCTCACACGCGTATGGTTCGGTCGTAAAGAACTGCTCATCGACGAAATGCCAGTTACAACTAAAGCTAACAATGCAGTACTTAAAGAGAGAAGCAAAGATCTGATGAGGTCTATTTGAAGCAAACATAACAAGTGGTTTTCGCTCAAATTGTAAGATACTACCTCCGTCCTGCTATTGTTGGCCACTTTCTTTTCGGCACGGGAATTAAGAAAGTAAATGATAAAGTAAGAAAGAAAAGATGAGTGAGAGCAAATGATAAAGCAAGAGTTAAGAAAATGATAAAGTATGAGAGATGATAGTACTCTCTTCATCCCTATTTTATATGCTCGTTTGTTTTTTCACACACAATAAGAAAGAATTTAAGGATATGGAAGTTGGTAAATGTTGGTATTAAAGTTTGAGTAAATTAAAGTAAATTACTAAAAAGTTATTGACATAATTGTGTACCTATTAAAGTAAATTAAAGTTGGATAATCATATTAAGTAGACCTATTAAAGTTTGTGAAACATTTAGTAAGGCAAAAAAATGCTAATAGGCATAAAAACTTGGGATTTACGTAAAAAGAAAATAGGCATATAGATTTGGGACGGACGGAGTCATTATTTACCAAATTAGGAAAGTGGCCCATATTAGTGGGACGTTCCATTCAGGAAAGGTGACCAACAATAGTGGGACGGATGAAATACTAATTATGTGCTCGAAAATCGCATGATTTGAGACAAAGGAAGACACGAGAATGCAGAATTTAACATCAAATATCAAGAAAAGCATTTACCATAACATTTACTTTCATTTCTTCTTTAGGTGGTTAAAATGTTACTTACTTCACTATTTAGTGCTTCGGTGGCAGTGCCTCGTGCATCGGGATCAATGGCGAGAAGGGTTTCTATCAGAGCGAGAGCGGATGGGGGGAAGTCCTTACACGATTCCGCTAAGCAACGCCTATACGGTTGTTGAGGCTTATAAAGAGTTGCATTTGGCAATCTCGATTTCTTCCAATATTCCTCTGGTGGAGAGCCACATAGTTTGAATATCTTATGCAGTTGCTCAACCTAATCGACAAACAAAAAACTACGATAAGCCCCTAAAATCGATTAGACAAAACTTTTTTTTTAAACGATTTTTGGTGAAAAATAGGGGTACCTCCGTACGTCCCCGTAATATGGGCTTTCCCGCGAACAACTCAGCTAGAATACATCCGGCGCTCCACAAATCGACACCAACACCATAACGAGTGGCTCCGAGTAGAAGCTCAGGAGGGCGATACCAAAGGGTCACAACACGGCTTGTCATTGATCGCTTGGATTCCGGGTCGAAAAAAGAAGCTAGTCCAAAGTCGGCTATTCTTAAGATTCCTTCATTGTCGATAAGCAAATTGGAGCACTTGATATCGCGATGTAGGATGCCGTTGTTGTGGCAGTGCTCTAGCCCGGAGAGTAATTGTTTCATATAGCATTTCACCTGCACTGGAAACGTAAGTGATCAGAAATCACGTAGTTACCATTTTTGTCGTAAATTAGGCCAAATACGAAGATGTTATAAGCACAAATGCCCCACCCCTATATACTCCCTCCATACCGTAATTCTTATCCCACTTCCCTTTTTTAGTTGTCCCACAATTCTTATCCCGTTTCCTAAAACAGTAAATTATTACACACACTTTATTTGATGGCCCCGCCATTTTTACTCACGACCAACAACTCTCTTAAATTACCGAGCCAAAAAGAAATGAGACAGCAACTGTGGGACGGAGGGAGTATGATTCAAGAAAAACTAGGTGTATAATTCAAGAAAAAACAAGGTGGATAATTCAAGAGAAAGAAAGGACGACTTGTTAATCATACGGAGAAAATCCTTTCACAGTGTTATGCAATGTCATTTCACAATCAAGTTGTCCGTATAGGAAAGTTTCACAATTCTGTATAGGAAAGTTTCACAATTCCCTCGTCTTAAACGAAAAAACAAGACAACACACAATCAAGAAAGATGCTTATCACTAATAGTTTGGAAAAAAACAAACGAAAGATTGAAAGTTAGAGCAATCGGAATCTTTTACACGAAACTAACTCACCTGAGGCTCCGTAAATTTGACTTTTTGGAAAGCGATGAGACCGGCAAGATCGTGCTCCATGTACTTGAAAATAAGGTAGAGACTGCTCGACACCCGGGAAATCGCCAGACCTTCGAGCTTAATCACATTGGTATGATTCAACTTTCTTAACACGAGTATTTCACGTGCCATGAACCTCACCGTCTCGGGCTCTAAGTTATCGAATCTCACTTTCTTTAAGGCCACTATTTTCCCGGTCATCAAGTCTTTAGCCTTATACACATTGCTGTAAGTCCCTTGTCCGATCTGCGATTTTTTTTTACGACACTAATTAATTGATAATCGAAATAAAAACTAACTTATAAACATAATGCATCTGTTTAACTACAAGAGAGGAGAAATTGAGCATTCTACATAATCAAGCAGCAGTGCATCAAATTGTTGTACCTTGGCTAAGAAATTCAGCATTCTATATAATCAAGCAGCATTGCATCAAAGTGTTGTACCTTGGCTAAGAAACTGATCATTCTACATTGCTTCAATTGCAATTTGCAACCCCACCCCTTCATTTTATATAAATATGGGTACCACATGCATTACATGATTGTACCCTCCCCAATTGACATAATAATCTTCCAAGAAAGAAGAAATTGAGCATTCTACATAATCAACCAGAAGTGCATCAAAGTGTTGTACATTGGCTAAGAAATTGAGCATTTTACATTCCTTCCATGCATTAAATGATTGTAACTTCCCCGAGAAAAAATAGAAATTGGTCCTCTAATGTGGCCACTGTCCGATTTTGGTCCTTTATTGTGGCGCCGTCCGATTTTGGTCCTCTAATTTTCATACTTGTCCGATTTTAGTCCTCAATCGGAGAGTAATACACACGCTCTTAATTCCGATCACATAATTCACGCGCCCCCCATTATATTATTATTATTATTAATTTTATTCTAATAATTTAAATATTCTATCAATTTCTTCATAATTAAAATATGAAATCATGAAAAAAGAACCGTTCAACCTCCAGAAAAAATCGAAAGCTCTCATCTGCTCCAAAACATAAACCCTAACTCTCTCATCTCCAATTTGAGTTTCCTTTTGATTTCGCTCCGTCTTCAACTTGGATTTTCGAATTGGAAGACATTTTCTTGAAGCCGTCTTCAAAAGAGGATCACGTCTACTTCGCTTGCTTCACGACCCCAAATTGTTGCAGCCAATTTCTTCTCTCTAAAAACCAATTAGAGGACTTAAAGGTATTCCCAAAACTCACTTGATTCCATTTGGTTGACTGAATGTTGTAGAAGCTATGAAATTGATTGTTGTGATGTGTAGGTTCTCTAATTTAGTAGCTTAAGAATGCTTGATAAAATGTCAAACTCGTGTTAAAAGGTTGAATTGAACTCCAGACACACTAAAATGCTTGATAACACACTTGGTGCCCAAGAGAAATGCATCTCTCGGCTATTGCTCTAAAGGGTCCACTATCCCTCCTTGGCCCAAAAGAAAATTTTGTTGCAAATTGATGTTTGTTAGGCCTTTGTAGTGTTAAATTATTAAATGTTAAATTACGTATTCGGTATCAACAATTCAAGCTTCTCATTTTGTCATGCGAGAAAAATAGGAAGCTATTTCATTTCAACCGAACTTCGCTCCCTTCGTAACCATACTAAGGTACGGGAAGAAACATGGCGGCCTAAACAGTAGTGCCCTGGCCAAAAGCTACAAGTCCAAATACTATTAATTGTGAATTTGTTAATAATTTTTTCATTATTTATTATTGTTCATCAGTTGAATAGGTATATAGAAAAGGAGATAGAGGTAATTTCAAAAAAATAACTTCAAAGTCGAGTGAGTTACAGGTATATTTTCGATAAACAGATTTGTTAGCAATAATATATTATGTGATATGTATAATTTACGTATCTCACTGTTGTAGGCCAAAGGACAGAAGAAAATATCTATCTCATCTGTCAGGAGTTCAAGAGGTACAAATGACAGTAAGAATGCTTCCTTCAATCATCCCCAAGGGAACCAGAACACGTCCAACACATTTTCTGTTGGTGGATCAACAGCTCCTATAGCAACACCAACAGATGCTGCTATCCCAACTTTGAAGCAACCATTGGTGCAAGGTTCTTCAATGTACCAACATTTAATTGGTGGAAACAGTAAAAATAATTTTACCCAAAATATCAGGATCGACAATGCAAGAATCCATGTAAAACAATCACTTGGCACTAGAGTAATATCCACGACACAGTTGGAAAAACGGAGGGATGAACAAAGGGAGAACATGAGGAAAAATGCACAGTAAAGACCATGAGTGTGTGTGTGTGTGTGTGTGTGCATGTGTTTTTAATGCTTTTTACTAATATTTTGTTTATGGTTTATAGGCCTTGGTGAAACTAGGAGAAGCAAATGAGGCATTTTGAGAATGGTGGAAGACTACTAATCTTTGATTACATACTCCCTCCGTCTCAACGAGTTGTGCTCGTTGGGACGGAGTGAGTACTATATAGGTTGCTAAACCTTTTATTAGGTTGATGATAATTGTGGAATTGTGGAATTTATGGATTTTGTGATCTTCATCTTTAGGTGTTGTGGATTTTGAATTCTCAGAAGATATGTACTTCTTTATCATTTATATGTTGGCATGTGCACTTTTCATTTTCCTTGTAATTTCGTAATTTATTGTTATCGAGACAATTTGTGGTTCTAAATTTAATTTAATGTTATGGACAATATATTTAAGGTTCGAAACTTAATTTAATTAGATATCACAAATTAATATTTGGTTGGATAAATAGAAAATTTTACTCAAATAAATATCAATTAAATGTTGCAAATCTCGGTCTAAAGAAACGATTTTATCATTTTTAATCCTTTAATCCCGACTTTGTCCATTTTTAGTCATTTAATTGTAGCTTTTCTTCAATTTTGGTCATTTATTATAGTTGTACGATTTTGGTCCTGTAATGTTTAACACTGACCAATTTTGGTCGTGTAATTGTGAAAAGTGTTCGATTTTGGTCCTCTAACTTTAAACAACGTCCAATTTTGGTCCTCCGGTAGTGAGTGTACTACACGCGCTTCTTTCCGTTTAGAATCTGGGTGATAAGACTAAAATCGGACAAGTATGAAAGTTAGAGGACCAAAATCGGACGGCGCCATTAATAAAGGGCCAAAAAATCGGACAGTGGCCACATTAAAGGACCAATTTCGATTTTTTTCTCTAACTTCCCCAATTGACCAAATTAACTTCAAGAAAGAAGAAGAAATTCAGTTACCTTATCAATCTTCTCGAAGGTGCTAGCTCGGCGAGGCTTCCAATCCCTAATTACGTGGCCGGCGACGTCGTTTAGCCACGACGGCCATTCCTCACCCCCGCTCGAGAGCCCCCTCTTCAGCCGAAACTCCACCTCGGCCGCCGCCGGTGCCGCCGCCGTCACTGCTGAAACAACTTCGATCTTCTTCTCCTTACCTCTCTCCGCCACACCGTTCGCCGCGGCGGCGGCGGCGCTTTCCGAACTCCGCCGCTCATCCTTCTTCTTAATTTTCCTCCGGCGATCGTCCCGCTTCGCCGAAGCTCCTTTCGCTAGAACACACCCCATAACCAGAGATTTTTCAGCTCAATTATCTGAATCTCCGGCTGCCATTTCACTGTGAAAAATTGGGGAAACAAAAAAGAAAAAGAAAAGAAGAATCTTTGTTGTTGTCGAAGTCTCGAAGAACTCAAACCTAACTACATAAAACCACTCCGCATTAATTGCTCGAGAAATTACAGATTTTTTCACCACGAATCACCTCAAAAACTAAACCCAAAACATCAATTTTGAGAAAAAATTGAGTAGTCAATTTGGTAGAGTGAGAAACAGCATAAACAATTAATAAACAAGTCGAGATGGAACCAATTGTACCGTGTCTGCCTGCAACTCTGCATTTATTGCGCTATCGTCCGACTTTGCTGTTGAATTTCGTTGAAAAATTGCTAGAAAATGAAAACCCTTTTTTCCCAGCTAAGAAAATTGACCGACTTTGTATGCATGTGTGTGTGAGTTGGAAGAAAAGTCGATATCATGGCAGGATTCTTGAAAAGGAAACTGAATTATAAAGAAACGAATTTTTTTACTTCTTTCTGTTCAATTCATAAAGTGGGAATTCTTTCACACGTATTAATATTTAAATATTATTTTAAATAGAAAATATCGATTTTTTTATTCTAATTCCATTTTAGTCCGTTAATGTGGTTATGTTCGATTTTCATTACGTGCGAGTTAAATCTCGATAAATTAATATTCAATAAAGTAATAATTTCGATAAAATAATAATTTCTTTTAATCTCGATATGAGTCAATGCTACTAAAATAATGTTCGATAAAGTAATAACCTCGTTAAATGAGTTTTTTTCTCGGTCCCAAGTTTATTATTTTATCGAGGTTTAACTGTAATTTTATAAAGTGTTCGATTTTGGTCCTATATAATGTATTCGATTTTAGTCCTCCGACTTAAATTATCGAACAAAAAATACGTGTGATGTGAACTACACTTTTCATCAAAGAATTAAAATCGAATACTTTGTAAAGTTAAAAAAGACCAAAATTTCCCAATTTATAAAGTTATATGACTAAAATTATATGCAATCATTTTAAAGGGGAAAAAATGAACAGAGACCACATTAAAATATCAAAATTGATATTTTCTCTATTATTGCATGTGTTGATAGTGGTCCTAATATTAATAATTAACTAAATAGTGCGCTTTAAATATGTGTTCTTGATAATTCGATTGGTGAAATTCTAATTTATAATTGTATCGATGTATAGATTATGAAATATGAATATAAATCTTTTTCAATTTGAATATCTATTGAATCAAAGTCTAACCAAATTCAAATAAAAAAGTTATAATGTTGAAGTTGATAAATATGAACTATAGAATAACTTTTAGTCTTCATTTTGACTTTGTACGCTCGACTGATTCTACCATAGAAGTCAACGATTGATAATAACTCCTCCCCCCAACACAGCTTATAACTTTCATCGTACTGTGCAAATGGGGATATTAAAGACTTTAAAAACTATGCTCATAAATAAGTTTCAACACAATTTTAGAGAGAAGCTTCCATTATTGACAGTTGATTATAATTTATTGCAACAAATAAATTCGCAACAATAAATTAACTATAATATTCAAATAGTTTGACATTGATATATTAATCATTTTTTTTATAATACATAATCCCATCTATGATTACAATTAAATAATTAAATTAATAATTACTCAGTGGTAAGAATATAATAAATTAATATTTGAAATATATGTAACACGATGTCCTCTAAACTCTACCCTATATTTTTTTTATTACACGGCACATGCATCGTGTATGTGATAATTACGAAGTCATTAATCAATATAATTGTGACAAGTATTCATATATATTAAATTCAATTCTAATCATACTTTTGAGTTCCGATAATCTTTATCTTTTCTAGCATTTGAGATTGAGTTATGTCTACTTTTACCACTATAAATCCTCTGACCCTACATGATCCACCAATCATGTGGTGTCATGTATATTTTGGTGGAACATGTAATTAATATTATATCAGTTGTTTGATTTTGAAAATATACATGTCACCACCTAATTGGTGGGTCATGTAGAGGTCCTCACATTTTGGTCCAGAAGATGTGCTTTGTACTTTTACTATATCCATTTTCGTATTTTTTTAAATGATTATAGAGTTTTATCATAATTCATAATACGTATTTAATTTACTAAACTACTTTATAATATTACTTTAAATAAAATTGAATACTAATCACCCTTTGTAAGTGGCCCAAGTCTAGCACGTGGTAATGAGCACAAACATCTAATCTAATCAACATAAAATCCACTTTATTTTGGATCTGCAAACCAAATAAATACTATTCTAATTAATCATTTCAAGTCCACAATCAACTTTTAATTAGTTATCATCAACTCATTAAACCTTTTCTTTTGAACCTAAAATTGAAGGCAGTGTTCGGAATAGCTTTTAAGCAGTTTTTTCAACTTATGCTTAAAATTGTTTAAAGTTTCTTTTAATCAAAAGTTGTTAGTATTTGCAATATTAGAAAAAAAACAGTTTAATTTTAGAAAAAACATAAATTAACACTTTCATAAGTTATTTTTTTTTTTTTGGTTCTACTTTTAAAAAGTATCCCTGATCAACTTATTAATTTTTATTTATTCTGACTTATTTTAAACTAAAAAAAAACAGAAACATACATTTTAAACATTAAAAGAAGTGGTTATGCGGTGAAAAAGTTCAAAAAACAGTTTATTTAAACCGTTACAAACACAACCTAAATATTTTTTACATAATTATACGCGAGAATTATCAACAAACTCGACCTAAACACGAACATACAATCGAGATTGAAGGTGGGGCCGAGAAGTGCTCTCGGTTGTTGAAATATTGTTGCTCCCCTCAAATTTGAGATTAGAAATTATGAACCACAAAAACTCTTCAAATAAATCCAAAATACAATTTATTAGTAGTTAAAACGTCCGATTTTGGTTCACATGTTGGTCGGGGACCGCCCTTTCTAAAGTCGAAATTAAAATGCTTAAATTAATTAAATTATTCTTGAAACTATTATATTAATAATAATCAAAAGATGACACTTAATTTCATTAATTATGGAAAAATCTTTTCATAAAAAGTTGACATGATTGTAATGGTGATTTTTTCTTTCAATATTAGTCTCTTAAAATTCTTAAATTAATTAAATTATTCTTGAAACTAATATATCAAAAGATACAGTTAAACCTCGATAAAGTAATAGCTTTGGGACCGGAAGAAAATATTCATTTAATGAGGTTATTACTTTATCGAATATTATTTTAGTGTATTTACCTATATCGGGACCAGAAAAAATTATTATCTAAGCGAAATTATTACTCTATCGAATATTACTTTATCGAGGTTTACTGTAACACTTAATTTCATTAATTGTGGAAAAATCTTTTCATAAAAAGTTGACATGATTGTAATGGCGACTATTTTTCTTTCAATATTAGTCTTTTTTTTTCTTCTTATTACCAACTTTATAATCATTTTCCACTAATCCATTTTACCCACCTACTTTTGTCAAGTCAATTATGATAAATTATTTTGAAAATAGCATCATTCCACCACACCTTTTTTCCTTGGTTGTTATTACATCAAGGACATATATACTAGAATGATATCTTAATTTGATTGTTCGATGCGTACCGACTTAAATAATCCTCCTCAAGAACAAGAAGGGGAGTGATGGGGAAGGATTGTTGCTGCTCCGGCGATGACGGCGGCTCGTCGTCGGGGCTGCTAGGGTTGGTGGTGGCACTGGCGCTGGCGATCATGCTCTTCTTCCTTTGCCGACAACCTCCACGTGTTAGAGCATACAAAGTTTGCTACCATTACTAATCCTAGTAGTTAACTCTTCTCTTACATGTATGTTGTCCTTTTTGCTATGATGAATCTATGAGCCTTTGCTTGTATATAATGAAGGATGCGTTTTGCAATTAATTGCATATGTTAAATGGATATCATGCATTCAAGTGTTGGTTCAATCTTAATTTCCTTCTTGTGATGGTGGTGAAATAATGAGCTTTAAGCTTTTGCAATGGGGTGTTTTTTTCTAGGGTTGTTCATCGGCCGGGTTGTCCGAAAAACCAAATCGGCCGAACCGGTTTGCTCGATTTTGAATTTTATCCGAGAAATATCGACTTGTTAATTGAACCGGCTACTGAATTACAACTAACATCGCACACTAAGCACAAGTATATAATTAACAAAAGATTAATCAAGGGAATGAATGATATAAGAAGAATCCTTAAAATAAAAAATACTAAAAACCAATTTGCATCCTTCATTTTATTATTGGATAGTTTGGATTGAATGTGCTCTGAAATATTTCTTACGCATATTCTTTATATGTTTTATGTAAAGGGCAAATGTAAAAATTATAAGATTTATACATAAAAAATAAAGAATACGTCAACTTTCTATCTTCTTATATAACTATATATGTGTTCCTACTGGATTCATACCTTTAAATATAAATACTTAAATAAATTATTTTTGGTTCAAAATTACAAGCCCTAATTTAAAGAAAACATGTAAAAACTTACCAATAAGTAATTACGGTGGTCGAAATAATCGGACCGAACCAAACTAAAACCTATGAAATCAAAATAATCGGACCGAACTAACCCAAAATTTGTGAAATCAGTAAACCGAAAACCGAACCGAACTCATTCGAGCCAAAGTGTGAACAACCCTAAATCTTTCTATGTTCATTTTCCATCTTGAATTCATTTTGCAGTTGTGTTAAGGCCCAAGAGAGGATTATAAGTGCATTGGTTTCATTCTGTGGACCCATAAATAGTTACTACTAATTTTGTGAAATCGATCAACACACTACTTGGAGTTAGGGTTGATAGTAAGAAGAAGAAGAAGAAGACAACGAAATTTATAAGAAAAACATGGAAGAGAAGATTTGATATTTCACTGCAAAAGGAAGCCGAAATGAAGACTGACAAACATCAATGAAGCCGAAATGAGATTATAGACACTGCAAAAGGAAGGGGAGGGATAAATATTTTGTGAAGTATAGTTTGGTAGGGTTGGTAGGGATCTCCTTTATGTATTCACTTCCAATGATCCACTTCTCCTAAGAGCAGAGCTTCTCAAGCGCCAAGTTCTCGTCGCCGCCGACGCTCTCGAGCGTACTTCTCACCAGAGCTTCAGCAAATCCCATCTCCACAAGCTTCTGCACCTGCACCAAGTTTCTCATTAAGGTTTTGTTGATCTGCAAGAGGCAAAGTAAAACAAGCCTATTTTTGTACTCCCGCCGTCCCAGTTATACTGTCTTGTATTCACGACTAGACCGTCCCGATAATACTGTTCTCTTTCGCGAAAAGGAAGTAAGATAACAGTAAAAACTTCATAAAAGTCGAGTGGGTCGACAACATCTTACATACAAAAACCAAACTTCTTAATCTCCGTGTTGAAAAGAAACAAGACAGTATGACCAGCAATGTCCCATTAATACTATCCCATTTTTTCTTTCGTCCCGATAATACTGTCCCATTACCTTTAATGGCAAAAAACATTCTACATTCAACAATGAGGTGGGCCCCTCATTACATACTACCCATCCCACATTCTTATACAACTCTCTTTCCAAAAGTTTTTCTCTCATACGATTCTGTTCCACTTCGAACTTAGAAAATTATAATTTTTATTTTTTAGAAACTTAGATTATTTCTTTAATGAGAATATGAAAAAAATCGGGAAAAAAAACAATTGCCTCAATTATGCCTTAATAAAATTTGGATGAATTCTCATTCCTTCCCACCAACCATTCCTCGAAAACTGTGTAAATTTATTAATACAATTAAAACACATAAAATATGCATCTAAATAAAGTTTTTTAATCTCCATGCCAAAAAGAAAGGAGACGGTATTAATGGGAAGGAGGGAGTACATACCTTTTCCTCTACACCAAGAGAGGAAGTCTTGGCAAACGCCTCGGTCCAGTAACGGGCCGTGCCAACGAAAGTCTGGTAGTCTCTAAGATACTGAATCATGCAAGTAGGATTTTTAAGACGAAGGAAATGTTTTCGAGCAAGAAGAAAGATAAACGAATTGTAACGTAATTTCATGAGCAAAAACCTGTTGTGCTACAACAGCATCCTGTGGATCGTCGGGTTCGGGAGAAGATAATAATGCTTGAACAGAAAGGAGAGCTGTTTTGAGAGTCAGTGCTGGGCTCCATTGGTCTTTGAGGATATCGAGGCAAATGGCGCCGCTTTGGCTGCTGATGTTAGGGTGCCTTCGATGGGTAGGAAGGCGTTAAAGAAATGGAAATGCAAGTAATTTATGAAGGCATTATATCAAAGCTTCAAATAGTGATGAGCAATGAAACATAAGATGATATCATATTCTCCATTCGTTTTCACGAACTTATTTATGTACATATCTTCTAGTCCTACCACCAACCTAGCTCTAATGAAGGGATTTATGATTTCATACTACCTCCGTCCCACCATTTTCAAGGCACTTCTTTTCGGCACGGAAATTTAGATAGTGTAGTTGATGTAGATGATAAAGTATGAGAGAGAGAGTAGATGATTAAATATGAGAGAGAATATGAGTGAGATAATGAGAGATTATATGATAAAGTATGAGAGAGAAAATGAGTGAGATAATGATAAAATAGATAAAGTATGAGAGTGTATTAATTTTTTGCCAAATTGGGAGTCACAAATAATGGGACGTCCCAATCGGGAAAGCGAGTCAGAAATAATGCGACGGAGGTAGTATTTGCTAATCAAAGTTCAGCTTGGGGTTTCTAACTGAATTACAACAATAATCGCTGTAATAAATTTAAAGAAATAGGACAGATAGATAATCCACATAAGCGATTCACTGATAAGGCGGGAGTCCTACCCGCACGATTTCTTGGGGAAACTCAAAACTGCATGCATCAAATCATCACACTTTCCTAGAGGCGTGAGATATACGGTATACAAAGTACGAGTGGGGACTCGGGATTTAAATGTTCATTTAAAGTCGGAAGCTCCATAAAAAGCTCGACAACAACAAGACTACTTACTCCTACATGCAAATATACGAGTAAGAACGAGCACAAAATGATTAGTTTCATCATACCACACTTTAGTGGCGAAGTGCATTTTCGGAGGCTCAAAAGGGTAGCCATCTGCAACATGGAAAAAACGAATAAAATTGGTAATAATTGGTAATAAACTTATCAACAAGAACCCAACTGCTTACGAAAATGAAGTTTCATTAACACATAGTTTCTAATCATCACCAAAAGATAGAATTGCATTCAATGCATGAATCGGACTTAATAAAGGGATGGATTAGACTAAGATAATTGCATTCAAATTGCATGAATCATCAACAAAAGGTAGAATTGCATTCAAGAGATAGAATTGCCAAATTGCAAGATTCTTCATTTCATGTCGAGATCGTTTGCTCTGTCAAATTTCACTCCCAACACATAAATTAAAATAAAAGCTTTCAAGGGTGAGACTTTCTAATGCATCTGAGTAGCCTTTATCATTCTGAAAAATTTAAAGCTGACCAAGAACAGAATCATAAAAGAATACGTCGACTGATTAAAAGGAATATTTAACATGATAGTAAACACCCAAAACATTATCTTGTACTGACATTCACCAAGAGTTTATTAATTGCAACATTCTCAAGAAGGATAGATTAAACCAAAGTGTTCCATGCTTTTGATAATCAAGATACTTTATTTATTGTTGTCATTTCTATGCAGAATGATAACTGATAAGCTGATCGCTACAAAGATAATCAAACACAAACATTATATATAGTAAATTCTAATAATGTAAAATCTGCATAAAACTCAACCAGCATTTCACAATGAGCTTTGAAGCTTTGGAACAATATACATGTAAAATTCCAAAAAATGCAAAATCAAATTCTTACAATATATCGTTTCTAAATTCCAGCAAAAACCACAATTGCGTTAGAAAGGGAAATCCGACGAAAATGAAATGAAAGATTACCAGGCAGAGTAATGTCGATCTTGAAGGTGCCGCCTTCGTAAGGTGTACCAAGAGGACCGGGAATTGTACCGAGCAAGTGGGCGAGATTAGTCTCGCCCTTAGGGATGACCTTTATCCCTGAAACCTCGAAATCCTTATTGCAATCCTGCAATTCCTTCTGAACCCTCGCGAAATCAACCATCTCCGATGATTTTTCGGTCGGATTTTGCCAATTCAATCGGAAAATGTGGGAAATTCTAGGTTTTTGTTGGGAGTGTCTGGGAGGGGTTTGTATAGGTTTTATGCAGCTCTCTTCTTTCTCTCTCCTCCCAAAACAGAGAATCGTACAAACACACAGTCAACCAAAAGATTCTAAATTACTATAGTCTATATGCCTAATTTTGGATTATTTGACTCACTTTTTTAAAAATACAGTTAAAATAATATTCAATAGAATAATAATCTCACTTAGATTATAATTTTTTCAGTTTTGATATAGGTAAATGCATTAAAATAATATTCGATAAAGTAATAACTTTGTTAAATGAACATTTTCTTCCGATCTCAATGCTATTACTTTTATCTAGGTTTAACTGTAAATGTTGCTTGTATTACTATATTTCATTTTTGTCACGAAAAAATTTGAAAATATTAGATGGGTGTGTGATATTTTTTGGGAGTAAGTAGACGGTTGGATTTTTATTTTTATGATGAAATTAATTATTTCCTCCATTTCATTGAAATAGTCCAATTTTTTTCCGCTATGATTATTGTTTTTAACGAGAGTAGTTGATCTGTGTAGAGTTACGTAAAGTTATGGATCCTTAGAAAAAAAATGATTCTACAACAAACCAGCCCAAAAAAAATATACTTAACTATTTTAATGGGACGAATGAAATATATATTTACGATCCCAAGTGTTCTTAGTATACATGTGTGATTACTATTCGACCGGTGAAGAAGAAGAGAGAATACATATTCTCAAAATGAAGTACTAATGATTTAGAATGCAAAATGAAATAACTTCATCATTATTGCATATTAGCTCCTATACTTTTAATATATATTGTTACAACCCAATGAATATAACATATATTGTATAATTACAAATTTTCTTCGTGACAAAGACTAAGAAATGACGATTTTGGCCCCACAACCTTTTATGCAACGATTTGAGCCCCATGTTTACGTGCAATTTCAGTCTCATAATTTTTTGTGTGCCTAATTTGATTCCGTAACTTTTCAATAGCATCGATTTTGATCGCGTAGTATCGATAGGTGGTGATGAAATTGGTTAAAGATTGGTAGAGGGGAATACGTGTGTGTTTTGTGGACACATTTTGTGGATTTATTCAGATTAAATGGAAATAAAAAGGCAGTCTTTGTCAATGCAGACCCTACAGTGGTTCCCCGTGATTGTTTGCAGCACAAAAATTCTTTGCCAGGATAAGAAATTTATTTAATTTTGGAATTTGCAATAATCTAAAGTAACTTTGTTGCGGGTCGAATCAGTGATTTTCGAGCACAAGATAAACCCCTCAAATGTTATGCCATATTACTTTGCCAAGATAAGAACTTTATTTAGTTTTCGAGTTTGCAACAATCCAAAGTGTTGTGATTTTAATGGAAATTGAATCCCTGATCTTCGAGCACAAGACAAACCCTTCAAACTTTATATCATATTGCTATGCCAAGATACGAACTTTATTTAGCTTTGAAATTTACAATAATCTTAAATGTTGTAATTTTGATTGAAATCGAACTCAGTAATCTTCGAACACAAGTCAAGTCCATCAAGATAAGAACTTTATTTGGTTTCTCGTAATTTTGATGCGAATCGAACCCGTAATCTTCGAGCACAGACAAACCCCTCAAAACTTTATATCATATTGCTATGCCAAGATACGAACTTTGTTTAGTTATGAAATTTACAATAATCTTAAATGTTATAATTTTAATGGGAATCGAAATCGTAATCTTCGATTTAAAGACAAACCCACCAAATAAGAACTTTATTTGGTTTCTCGTAATTTTAGTGCGAATCGAACCCGTAATCTTTGAGCACAAGACAAACCAGTCAAACGTTACGACATATTGTGTAATATACATGTAGAAAGAGTCTTATCTTAGAAGGTAAATTGTGATTGCGTTTTGATTTTTGTTTTCTAAAAACTAAAATAAAATATACCGTAGGTTAAAGAATGAAGATGAAGGTGATGAATATAAATATTATCCAAATAGATTTATTTGGAAGGAGAGAAACAGATAGAAACGCGAGGCGCCGCTGCCGTAATTTAGCATCGCAAGATTGACTGCATTATTTTCGTTTACCATTTCCACTTTCCCAAAATTCATCAATCCAATCGATTCTCATCACAATCTCCGATAGCTTGCAATCACAGCTGGTGGGTCTGTTTCAAATTCCTATCTTTTCACGGATTTTGATGTCAAAAAGAAACAATCTTTGCTGATTCTTGGCTTGATTAATCAGTTATGGTTGCGTTTGTGACAATCTGAATTTGTGGGGGGTTTTGGGTTTTTTGTTTGAAATCGTATGCCCAATTGAAGAGTTGTTTTAGATGATTTAGTGTTGGCCTCTTGAGTTTTTAGCATTTCTTGGATGAAAATTACATGGGTTCTTTTTTATTTATTCAGAATTATCATTCATGTTAGTCACTGGAAGCTGGGATGAATTTCTTTCCCAATTGTTGAAGATGATTGCTTTTTCTTTTTTAATCTATTACTATTATGTTTAATTAATCTTTATGTTATGATAATTTAGGTTTTGATTAGCCTTCTTTGAGCAATGATTTTGGTATTTTCTTGAGTTGAATGCTTTTTTTATTAGTGTAAGAGCAATTTTTATATCTATTTAGCTGTAATTCAGTAGATAATCACATGATTAACGATCCCCCCTCGTTTGTTTTTCGCCCCAGGATCGATTGTAGCTTCGTTGGTGAATAAATGATTTCGTGGTTTTTCTCCTTGTATGATAGAGAAGACAATGCATATTATGCTACCTGTTCTGCTTCTTACTTTGCTCTGCGTCTGAGTTTGGCTGCAAAGGCTTACCAACTCGGATGGCCTTGTGGCATTGTCGATAGATAGCCGTTTAGTGATATAGTGCAAGTAAGTTTATGTAGGATTATTGTTTTAACAGTTCTTGGAAACTCAAGAATGCGATAAGGGACGTTCTTTAGGCTCTTGATAGTTTCCGGGGATTTTGTGTTGGTTATGGTTATATAGTCGTTTTGTAGTGCTTGATTGTTGCGTCGAATTGGAGTTTGTGGGAGTTTAGTGAAGAGTAAAAACAAGTTTAAAGCTAATCGATTTAGTCATGGGGTTGCCCCAAGTTCCGTTGGGAAACGTAGTAGATGAAGTTTCGGCTTCGGTTAGCTCGATGATGAGTATTCCTGCACCGTTCGAGACGAACATTCCTTGCTCTTCGTTCGGGGAATATGCGAAGGTAGATAATAGTGCTTTGCATAAAGATGGAGTGCCCAATTTGCATAAGTTGAGGATTGATTCGGTAGACAAAAACCGCTACTTATCGCATCATGTTGGGAAAAGCATCCAAACTCCCGCTTCGAGAGTTGTGGGTTTCGAACCAAACGGGCTTAACAACTCGTTAACCCGTTTGAAGACAAACAACCCGACTCGTCTTATGGAAATGATATAGCTTGCTATTCGAGTGAGAACTCGAGTTCTTTGGTTAGGAAAAGGCTATTATCGCCCTTGAATGACATGCTTTTACCCGATCGTTTTGGAGGCGAGTGTTTAGAAATTGGGAACACGTCCTACCTCGATAATTTCCATTTACGAGGTGGTAGTTATAGCATTACCTTAAAAGATAACAAGAAAGCCCATATCGACAACTTGGACCAAGGTAGTTCTCCTAATTGGTCGATACCAATCTTCCCTAGAAGTAGTAGTCCGTCGGAAGAAGATTACGGAATCAATTACAGGATCATCACCGACGGACCTGTACTTGAAAATCACGATCTCCTCCCATCGTACCGTGTTGGTAAACGTAGTGGGGAAACCGAAACACCCTCTAAGAATAAGGCCGTGAATGCATCGCTGGACACTTTCATCTCTACTCCGTTATCTCTATCTCCGCTCGGGCCAAGATTTTGTGGGAGAATGAGAAATGCTCGAGGATGTACAGATTCCAAGAGAGAGCTCGATGAAGGGTGTATAACCTTTAAAGATATCGAGCAGTCTCTTGAAGGAACTATCTCAAGCTACGTATCGTCTCCTAGGGACGAGAACGTTGCCATGAGAAGCCGAGGGCTCGAAGATGAGTATTTCTTGCTCAACTTCGATCAATTAACACCGGAGAGTTTGATATCACACAATAGAAAGTCCACAACTCAAAATGCTAAAGTGGGTACATTCTTGAGTGGATTATCGGTCAAAAGGTCGTTAGTTGGTTCGTTTGAGGAATCGCTCTTATCGGGTAGGTTAGTTTCCGGGATTGCCAACCAGGTGTGTTTCTCTCCCTATAACTAATGTTTCCCATTTTGTTGCTTGGATGTTTAACTTCTGATTATATGCAGAAATTTGATGGCTTCCTTGCTGTACTGAATATCACTGGAGGGAAATTCGCGCCTATTCCGCAGAAACTCCCGTTTTCTGTAACCAGTGTCGACGGTGATAAGTACTTATTGTACTACTCATCTATAGATCTTTCTGGGAATTCGTCTTCAAACAAATGTGAAGGGCCAATATTGAAGAGAAGCCTTAGTGCTAACGGCTCATCGGACTGTAAAGCTCGACTGAAAATACCGATGAAGGGCCGGTTGCAATTGGTATATCTTCTTTGCATCTTGTCTCCTATTGCCATAATTTCTTCTTGTTATGATACTTTATTTGCAATTACTTCAAAGTTGGCATGTGATGATCACCGCCGTACCATTAGTGTTACCTATAATAAACGAGCTTTTTCGCAGGTCCTAAGCAATCCCGAGAGAACGCCAATCCACACGTTCTTCTGCAACTACGATTTGAGCGATATGCCAGCTGGCACGAAGGTGAAATTGTGTTCTTACTACCTCTTATCTCCGAATTTTTGACCGATACGTAATTCGTTCTCTCTCAACTTATAGACGTTTCTCCGACAAAAGGCTTCGTTACAGCAGGCGACTCTATGTAACGATGCATGCAGCATGTCGGAGAATAAATGTGGGAGCGTAGATGAGATTGCTTTCAACCTCTCTGGTGGGAAAGACGGTAAATCTTTGTGTTCGCCATCGAAGGTGAATAAGAATAGTGCAGGCTCCGGTGTGCTCCGTTATGCCTTGCATCTCCGTTTCGTTTGCCCCCACTCAAAGAAGAGTTCGAAAAACGGAGTAAAGTCCAAATCAGGTCCGTCCTCCCTACCGTCGAGCAACGACATTGATTGCCAAGGAGAACGCCGGTTCTACTTGTACAACGACATGAGAGTGGTGTTCCCTCAACGCCATTCGGATTCGGATGAGGGCAAGGTATGTATGCATTTCTTAATCACCATCTTTATGCTTGCAAACCCTATTCGATTTTATCGACTAGGAAATTAACCGACCATCAAGGGAAAAAATGATCGTGTTCACTTAAAATTATGTCAGACTACCATGTGTTTGTTTTATTGCAAAAATTCCCCTGAATTCTTGGTTGAAGTTGCACCAAAAACCCGTTACATGCTCTCAATTCTTTCATCCCATTACTTTGTTAATAAAATGCCGTTATTGTCCTTTTATTCATCATTTTAATTTTAAACCTTTTAAGGGTATTTTAGACGTTTTGTACCAGAAAAATCCGTAGTATCTTGTTAAGTGGCCTAGGCGCTTGTGAATCTCGAGCATGGTTAAAAAAGCGGCATGTGCAACATTATTCAAGAACACGGGTTTTTTTTGCAATAAAACAATAGGTAGATTCTAGTGAACACGTGGTCCGCACGTTTTCGCCTTTATACTCGTCGTATACTCTAAACTCGATTTCAGCTTAAAAACTTTCAAGATTTTGCATATTGGTTTATTAGCTCTTTGATCATTCAAGATTTTGGGATCAATTCTTATCTTCTTTGTGATGGTGCAGTTACAAGTGGAATACGACTACCCCTCGAATCCGAAGTATTTCGACATCACTCAATAACGATCGTTGGCTCGATCGCACGACCTTATTCGAACAAGATCTCTTCTATAGGATCATTGGTTCCATCATCCCCTCATTTGGTTGGTTTGTATATATTTCATGTACATACAGTTGATAGATAGGTTAGGATAACAACTTGTTTGTGCCGTACAGATTTTGCACATTCAACTTCTATTTATCCAGGAAATAAATTAACCCGTCAACCACAAATCTTGCTTGGTTTCGTTGTTCGAGTAGTATTCGTGTTGTCGTGTTTCAGTTTCGTGTTTTATTTATGGGGAAATGCCATGTTTGGTGATGGTATCATATTGTGACTAGAGTTGGTTTCATATAGCAACCAAGAGATACTCGATGAATTTAGTAGATTGTTTTAGAAGGCCCTAATCAAATGACTATGGATCGAACTTATCTAATTTTTACAGTACGATGGTTGGTCTGTTCACGGCCTAGCTGTACCTACCGTCTTTTTTGGGGGTCAATATCAACAATGCAGTTCATCCAACGATAAACCTAATCCCGAATTATAGAATAGACGGTATTAGTGAATTTCGAATTTGTACCTTCGGTCACGAGGCTATCAGGTTATTCGGATAACTTTCTCTATACCAAATCAAATTGTGTGATATAGAAATTTGTCGTTAGTGACAAACCATAAACTCACTACTAAACATATATTTATGCTTAGGAGATTTTTTTTCTTCATTTTTCCAATTATATTTATCAAAAACTTAGATATTAAAGTTTGAAAGTTGGCTAGGCTGTTTTGAAAGCTAAGTAGACCAACTAATACACATAATAAAACTATTTCAACACGTAAAAGGTCTTAAAGTGTCCAAGTGCCATGGTTTTATATTTTAATTTCATTAATTAATAATAATGAACTTAATTGGGGGTGTCAATACGATTAAACCGAATTTAATTTTCAATTCTCTTTTTTGCAAAACCAAATACCAAATCAAAACATTTTGATTCGGTTCGAGTTATAACCAAAATTTAAAAAAAATAATAATAAGGAATTATAAACTAATTTTTTAAATATAATTGTAATACAAAATGATTAATATTTTTGATAAAATTAATATTTTAATATAAAAATTTCAAGTATGTTTAGTTCGGTTTGATTCGGTTAATCAATTGGTTAAATCGGAAATAGCTAAAAACCAAAAGTATAAAAAATGCAAACCGAGTGTTATTTTTTGTACGGTTCGACCGGACTGATTGAAAGCCCTAAACATAACATAGTATTAGAAGAATTAAGCATGAGTAATAATTAAGAATTAATATATTAATATATGTCATAAACTATACACCTTTAAACAAAAATAATATTTGTAATATGCAAGAAATTACTTACTCCCTCCGTCCCGCATTATTTGTGACTCATTTTCCCGATTGGGACGTCCCATTAAAAGTGGCTCGGACTCAATTTGGTAAAAAAATATTATCTTCTTTCTTACTTTATCAATTATTTTTCTCTTACTTTATCATCCACTCTTATTATATAACTCATTTTCTCTTTTCTACTTTACCACCCACTCTCTCACTCTCTCACTATCTCACTTATCTTATCTCTCATACTTTATCACATACTCATATCTCATATTTTCTTAATAACCGTCTTAGAAAAGTTTTGAGCATCTGGATGAGGGAGTAATATATAATTATATATTATGAGCTTTAATTTACATGAAAAGGAAAGCTGTAACACACTTGTTACTCTAACAAAATTTTCGGACTTAAACAGGATATATGACTTCAAATTTGTTACATGATGGTTACATAATGACAAATAAATGATTTTCTGTCTTTTTTCGCACTCTATTTTATTTTTAATGAACTAATTAATCATTTTTTAATAAGATATTTTATTTTTCAATTTTGATAGAAGTTTAGTAAACTCTCCCAATTCTAAGTTATCAACATATTTGGTCTACTTTCTTAGCTTAGCATATATTTATTTATGTGGATAACATGATCACTCTACAAGTTAGAGATATAAATTAAATAACTAGCACCAAAATTAACAATTAATATTTAATCCAAATTAAATAACTAGCACCAAAATTAACAGCTAATATTTAATCTAATGATTAAATAAGAAGAAAATTAACGTCATAAAAAGTATAAAATAGTTTAAATTGCCTTTAATATGCTTAAAAACAATGTTTAATTTTGGAGTTTATATTTCACAAAATTCTAATCAACCCTACCATTTCTCTCTCTCTCTATCTCTCTTAATATATACCCATCACATCCCACCATTTCCATTCCCATTCCCATTCCCATTTCTTCATCAAGAGAGAGAGAGAGAGATGGCTACATCTTCCAAATTCCTCAAAACTTATTATTGGAGCCAAATTTTCTTCAGAATCTTGGCGATTGGAACTACACTATCTTCTGCATGTATCATGCTCACCAACAAGCAATCGACGGTCGTCTACGGTATCCATGCCGACGCCAGTTACACCTATTCGCCGGCTTTCAAGTAAATTCTTATTTCTCAACCACTTTAAAAAGTCGTGCAAATAGCTACGGATTTAGTTTTATCACCATTCCGTCGCTAAATTCGCCATTAATCTAAGCGACGGAATGCAATGAATTACTAGTTTATAGTATCTGCTTCAATAGTTTATTTTGTTTAAACATTAATTTGTCACCCTTATAAGAAATTCATCAGAAATATTATCAAATAACTACTATTTTTTTGCTTCTAAATACCTTATAAAAAATCCTAATGGAATCTTAATTTTCGTCATTTTAATATATTTATATCTTGCAGGTTCTTCGCCGGAGCAAATATTGTAGTATCTATACTATCAATTTTGTCCTTGATTATTAAAGTGTTCTTGATGAAGAAGAAGGGAGTGAATTCAACCCACTATTTCTTCTTGTTCGTCCTTGATTTGGTAAATAAAAATTAACCTCTTCGTTTATTTATCGAAGATATTTCATCATATGTAGCATCGATCTTTTTTTTTTTTTTTTTCTTCTTTCAGATGATGACGATTTTATTGATGGCCGGATTATCGGCGACGATGGCCATAGCCTACGTGGGGAAGTATGGCAACACCCATACCGGTTGGGTGGCGCTTTGTGACAACTTTGGCAAGTTTTGCAACAAAGCAAATGCCTCCATAATTCTTGGTTGTTTTGGAGTAATTGCTAATCTAATCCTTACTGTCACGTCTGCTTATATATCAAGAAAAATTTAATCTTGAAAATTGATGAAAATATTTCTATAATGTAATAATATGTTCGTTGTGTTTAATGTTGTTGGGAGATCCAATTGATTGTGTAATAGAATAATAGTATGTTATTATAATTAATGATTGTTTAGTGATTGTACGTGTATGAATTAATGTTATTTTCATTCGATATATGAGAGCCACTTGAAACTATAATTTCTTAATTTGTTGATGCAAATCACGTGAAGTTAGTGACCACGTAACATTACTAATGCATTCAAATGAATATTTATAGTGCTAAAATTAAATTATTAATTATGTATATAGACTATAGTGATGGATAAATTACCAAATTAATTAGGATGTCGAATAGAAGAATCCCACATCGTTTGCAAAAAGTTTAGGCTGGAGTTGGACCAGCAAATCCGGTATAAATCACTTCAAAATTTAGCTATAACTACACACTAAATAATACAGACAACACCATTAATTCCATCATTAAATTTTAAAATTACAAACTATAAATTTTTCTTTGAGAAAAAATCATACACTTAAACCTCGATAAAGTAATAACCTTAGGACCAAGAAAAAATATTCATTTAACGAGGTTATTACTGTTGGGATTTTGTATACTGGAAGCACTTTTATGCTTGTATACAATGTGTTTTTGTCCTTACCACTATTTTATTCTCCTATCTGATAAATATGTATATTTGCACATGTTATCCTTTATCTTGTATAAAAGTTAGATTTGTGTGGTGTGTCGGGTATCACGGAAGACAACACAAATTGGTTGAAGCGACAAGATATAAACGGTTAACACCAGTTGAGACAACTTAAGGATGAAGTTGTCGGTTTAAAGCTACGATTTAGATAAGAAGTGGCTTGTCTTAGGTTTGCTTGTCTTTTCTTGGTACACTTAAGGTGGTGTATTGAAGGATCACGGTGAGATGTGTTCTCCTAACCGACCTTAGTGGAGAACCAAGATCTCGGTGACTTAGCCGATCTTAAGCTTGGTAAGACTTCGTTGAGTGCATTTGGCTATCTATCACTTTGACCTACTATGGTGAACGTCCAATGAGCGGCCCGGATCTACGTATCTTGGGTGTTAGTAGTCATTTGTGGCTCGAGTGGTTGTCCGTATCTTGCGGCCGTATCCCGGGGAATGGGTTGATAATATCCCCCGAGGAACTCGAAAGGATTAGCACACTAAACCCGGTAGGTTGATTAAGTTCGGGTGTGTTAATAAGGTCGAGTGGTACTACTCGGGGAATACAAGATGTTAATTAATTTAAGCGGTCGGTAAGCTTAATTAATTAACGGATATTTCTATCTTAAATACGGAGATCGATTAAGTCTAAAATACAAGCCCTTGCTCAAATTGGGATAAAGGGGTAAGTCGGCACGGATTCTCTAGTGGAATGAATGCGTGTTAATTAATTAATTTTGCTCACAATTTGAACATGGATAATTAATTAATTGGAGGCCCGACTTTATTTCTTGTATTGGATCCACGATCCGGCCAATTAGTTGCCTAGTAATTTATTATCTCTCGAATTCATTATTAATGGATTAATGTATTTTACATTATTTAATAATGTTATTTATCCGGAATTAATTGGCTGGGCCAATTAATTGATAAATATTAGTAGCCCAATAAATTAATTAATTATATTATGGGCTGATTTAATAGAAGCCCATTGGATTATAATTAAATTAATGGGCTGCAAATATATTAATATTATATAGGTTTTTGAGGCCTATATATATTAGTATTCCGTTCGAACGGAATACGGAGATTCATAAAATTATTCACGCCGGGCGTGATTTATGAGAGAGAGAAAAATTTATTTTCTTCGGATCTCGACCACCCGAGAGGAGAAAAAGCCAGGGACACGGATCGGAAGATCGACACGGGAGCAACAATCGGAGCCGCGACAACACACCAGGAGGAAGGTAGCCTTACTGTAAACCCTATTACTCCTACAATTACTTTATCGAACATTATTTTAGTGCATTGACCCATATCGGGACCAGAATAAATTATTATCTTAGCGAGATTATTATTTTATCGAATATTACTTTATCGAAGTTTAACTGTATTAGACTGTAGCTTCATTCACAACCTAGATCCCCCCATAATCTCAAATTCATTTTTCATTATTCATTATGTCCCAATTGTATAACAAAAAGTTTGTTATTTAGGATCAAATTATATCGACTCGATAAAACCACCCGTCTCAAATATACTCTCTCCGTCTCGCTATTACAGTCTTCTTTCTTTTTGACACAAAGATTAAGAAACTTTGTTTAAATGTGTATTTTGTGAATTTTAATTGTATTAAGAAACAGACACAATTTTCGATGCTGGTGAGAAGAAATGTGAATTCATCCAAATTTTCGCGATGCATAGTTGAAGCAATTGATTTTTTTTTCTGTTTGTTTATTTTTCATATTGAAATTGAAGAAATAATCTAAAATTTCCAAAAAATTAAAAATCATAAAATTTTGAATTTGGAGGCGGAGCAATTGTGTGAAAGATATATTTTTGGAGATAGAGAGTATAAGAAACCCACTTCATTTTAGATTTAATTAAGAGTTAATTTTTGTCATTTTATGAACGAGAATAACAATAGCAAAACAACCCGATTAAGAAAGCAGGATATCAATAGCAGAACGAGGGAAGTATAATTTATTCAAAAATATATTTCATCAATATACATGATATATCACTCAGTAGCATCCCATGGGTATTTATATGTCAATTCTTTTGTAGGATCAGAATTACCAGAGAAATATATACCATCATGCTTGACTACCCAATTACAAACCCCATTGCAATGACCAATTATAGAGACATCAAATACATTAAATTGCTTAGAGAAAATCTTTCCCCACCATATGTGACAAAAGAAGAGAGTTCTATAAAAGAAATCTTCACAGAACTCCCAATTGAAATCCTGGTGTACGGTAAGATTACGGTACCCTAGATCGTCGTCGCCGGAAGCACAGTGCACGAGCAACGGGAGAGACGAGTTTGGACGTGGGGTGTCCGGAGAAAGTTCGTTTATAACATGAACGGAATATTTCTTGGTGATGGTACACTTCTTTTTCGTGAACGTTAACGGGTTTGTCTCGAGAGCGAGAGATTGAAATATGCATGTCAGTATGATGATTGAATACACTAGGGTTTTCATCTTGATTTGATTGAACATTTTTGCTGTTATTTTGAAGTCTATCTATATAATTGGATGCAATTAATTGAGTTTCCTTTTGGTTTATTTTAGAAATATACGAATTATTACTTATTTATTGTATTTTGTCAAGATTGCAAGGAGAAATTACATGTGATTTAGAGAAATTTATGTGAATTAACCGTACACACTATATAATACTATTGATTATAGGGATCGAGAATTTGGTTGGGAAAACAAGAACTGAATTATGATTATCAAGAAAAATTACATTTATTGCATTATGTTGAAAAAGTTATGTCCCAAATTTATATGCCTATTAACATTTTTTTTTTGCCTAACTAAATTTTCACTAACTTTAATACGTCTAATTAATGTGATAGTATAGAAAAAGACTACTTTATCCAATTTTTCTAATAACAGATACAATTATGTCATTAACTTTTTAGTAATTTACTTTAATTTACTCATATTCCAATACCATCATTTATCTAACTTTCATATCATTAAATATGTTCTTAATACATGTGGAAAAACAAATAAGCATATATATTCAGAAGGATGGAGTATAATAATTTGACTTTTTATCAATAATTTATAAATATAATGTTTAAGAATATATATAAATAAATATTATACTATATAAATATTAAAAAAAAATCAATTTCCCTTCGTGAACCCAAAAGTTACAAAATTAGCTAAAAGCAATCACTAATTTCTTGTCTTTTTTATATTCGTTCTTGATTCCTTTTCATTTTCCTATTTGAACCGAACGGCCTCCTAAGAATATTTAAAATCAAACTATAAAGACTCGACGAAATAATTGCATAAAACATATAATTAATTTAAAATATGTAACAAACAAGAAAATTACTCTGTAGCATCCCATGGATACATCTTGATCAAGTCTTTTGTAGGGTCCCTATTTCCAGAAAAATAGATTCCATCATTCTTGGCTACCCAATTACAAACACCCCTACCGCAATTATACGCCACATGAATATTGAACACAATAAAAGTCTTCGAGTAGACATCACCCCACGTTAAGCTACAATTGAAGACAGTTCTAAACAAATAATCTTCGCAGAAATCCCAATGAAAATCGTCGTGTACAAAAAGACTATGATACCCTAGATCATCGTCTTTAGAAGCGCAATGCACGCCCAAAGGGAGAGAGGAGTTCGGACCCGGAGTGTTTGGAGGGAGATCGTTTATGACATGAATTATGAATTCTCGAGTGAAAAAACATGTTCGTTTCACGTCAGTGAAGGAGTGTGAAATACCAACAAGTACGATAAGAAAAGATAGGACCATTTTCTTGAAAGAAAAACTATAAGTTGCTACAATACATTTTCGTAAGATCTTGAACTTTTATATTTGAAAAAGCTATCGGTAGGGATCTACGAAGTAGATGACCGTTGATTGGATTGATGATAAAATAGAATCCTAGGTCGCGAACAGTGATTCGATTGATGATGAAGAAAGAGAATTCTTGGTTCAGTTCTCTGCCTTAACGGCAGAAAAAATGATTGATCAAATTCTATTGAATTTGACTCATAGTGATCATTTATCAAAGAACAATCTATTTATTAATAGACGTGAGGGAAACTCCATGAGATTAATTACACCATTTTAGTGTGATTTTGACTGTAAATTATGTAGGTTTAGCATGAAGTACTTTTCCAACTCCAAGATATCACATGAAAACAATGTTCAAACTTCATATAAACAAATATATCTTCTTATTTCTATTTCAATGCATGTTACTTTCGCAATTTTTAAAAAAATAATATAATGACTTATGAATACTATATTTAAAAAAATTAAATATCTGGAAAAATATTAATTTAAAAGATTGATAAGGTTCATAAATAATTAATTTTGCCGATAAATATTAATTTAAATAATGAATTAGATGTGTCTGGCCGGCCCAAAAAATAGTGTGCTGCGGAAAATGCAGCCCAACTCTTCACGGCCATTAAGTCGGCCCAAACAATCTACTAATTACATTATTATTATTATTATTTTAATTTTTAAAATTTTTAAAAAGTAATTAAATGAATAACTCTAAATGGACTAAACACAACCTTTTAATTGAAGTAAAATCCACGACACTGATTTATAAAAAGAAGCTACTGGACCGGTTTAGAAGAAAACCCATTAAATTTCTAGTCCAAAGTTTAATTAATCCATCGAACCGAGTTATTTTTTGTCTCAATTATCATGTTCATTTTGGATGTGACGCGGTTTTTAAAGAGATTTGTTAGTGTTGTGTGGAGTGATGTAAAGTTGTGAATCCCCTAAAAAATAATTATATAAAATAATTTGCTAAAAAAAACGGAACAATATATTTAAGACGATTCGAAATGAAAGATAATTCAGACGGAATGAGTATTATTTTTAATCATATCAAGAAATATGCGTTGACCAATATATGATTTAAAGCGATATGCGAAGTGGCAAGTGTCAAGACAGTTTGTGAACTAATTTTGTGAACTTTTTTTACAAAGAAGCTTGGAATAATATTATGCATAAAGTAAAATAAAGCATAAATTAGATGTAATGGAATGTAAAATATAAAATATAAAATAATTTAAATTTGAATGCAATCTACTAATTTTTTTTTTAAATTAACTTGTTTCCTATATTTGATTTGATTTACAAATAATTAAGTCAAATCACATATTATAATCTCTTGACACGAACACCAAATTAGTGCTAGAACATTTTCAACCTAAGACTTTTTGCTACGCCTTATCTCGTGTGAATATAAGCCTAATAAACATAGTTTTCGATGTGGGATTGGCTAGTGGAAAGTAAAGTAAAGTTAGGCTTTAGTCGATTTCAAGTGAACAAGGTCAACTTAATTAGAATCTCTACTGCAAAACCATCTCATCTTTTGAGAACAATGGGAATTTAAGATGGTCCATTCCCAACATAGATAGAACGAAAATCGATACGACCCTCATCGTATCTCGTATTATATTTCACAATACGTATGTAATTAAATGTATGTACAAAGTCAAAATGCCACGAGCATGTAATTAGTAGCTGATTCAGAATTTACACGAGGAAAAAACTCACAATTTTGAGCGGCTTTTTCGATCTCGAGGAATTGGCAACACAGGTCGAAAAAACGCAATTTAGAAGAACGAAATAGAAATCTTCAAAAATAAATATATAGAAAAATTAAAATTGTATATAATTTTTTGAGAATACTTTGTATTATCCACCCATTTGAGGGTCTCATCTTAGTTAGTGTTTGTAAGAGCTTTTATCATCTACTTTTAGTTGCTTATGCTTAAAGTTGTTAAGCAAAAGTTATTAATATTTGGAATAGTAAAAAAAAAGCGACTTAATTTTAGAAAAAAATAGATTTGCAAACACTTTATAAGTTTCTTTTTAGTTTTTTTGGCTTCGCTTTTAAAAAGCAACCCGCCAAACTTATGGGCTTCGCTTATTCAGATTTATTTTAAGCCCAAAAAACGAAACACTTATTCCAAACATTAAAAAATGTGCTTTTGCAGTCAAAAAAGTATAAAAACAATTTATTTAAGATCCAAATACTACATTAGATTCGCCTATACATGTAATTGAGTTGTCAATGCCAATTTGAAGTAAAGTCAACTTATGTAGCTGGCTTATTCATCCATCTCCCATTTAGAATCTGATCTCTTTCACTTTTTTCCATTCCCTACCTATATATATTTATATATATAGTGTTTTAAGTGAGGAATTGTAGGGAATTAATTAAAGAGGTAGGAAGAAATGCCTTAGTATGTAGATGAAGAACCTATTTGATAGCCAAGGATGATTTGCCTAAATCGAAAGTACGATTTCTTACCGAGTGAAGAACCCTAATCGGGTAAGAGTCGTAATCGGATTTCTAGGCATCATCCGTTGGCTATTCAGATAGGTTCTTATCTTTCATGCTAGATCTCTTCTTCCATTTCGTCGGATCATATTAAGTGTCGTATTTCTTGTTTATTTTAAAATACGTTTTATCACTTTTTTACATAACCCTATTTAACATATTGTATTGTGAATTTTTTTTTTGGATGATGAGGGTAACCCGCATCCCTATCGAAGTGTGCGACTTGGTAAAACCCCTCTAGAAGTGTGCACTAGGTAAACCCCATTACGTGCAATAGAACCACCTTAGGCTAACCATATGTGACAGACAACACATAGTGGTTCAGGTGTGATTTGAACTCATGGCCTATCGGACCGGCAGCCACCTACCTTCACCGCTACGCCATCCCAATGAGACTATTATGCATTTAATTTAATATAGATGTGTACAAATTCAAAAACATACATATGAAAATGCCATTACACCTTGAATATTAAAAATTTGAAAAGTTGACCCATTAATAGAATCCAAATCTTTATTAAATTGGAAATTGGAAAAATCCAAACTCCATAATGACCAAGAAAATACAAAAATGAAATAAAAATAATATCAAAATCGAAATTAGAAACCCTGCAAAAAAAGAAAAAGAAAAAATTCAAAATCAGTAAATACGAGGTACGGTCAAAACCAATCTTCTCCCTCTCTTATTTGTCCTCCTCTCTGTCTTCCTCTCTCTCACATACTTTTCTCTCTCTATCGGGATCTCAGCCAAGGGGGCTCCGATCCTCTTCTCCGCGCCACGCGCAGATCGCCGCCGCCGCCCAATCCAAGATGATCACGATTCCTTACACCACCGCCCTAACCACATACTTCAGCTACGGTCTCCTCTTCGTATTTGGCCAGCTCCGCGATTTTTTCCGGCGGATAGTCGGCTGGTGGTCCAAGAGCAATCTCGAGGTATCCGTAGTCTATCTTGTGCGTTTAATTACTCGTATAGTAGGATTTGCTTTTGATATGATTTGTTCTTTTATTATGGAAGGGATACGCGCCGATCTGCTTGGGGCTGGAGGATTTCTACATTCGGAGATTGTATCTGCGGATTCAGGTTTTAATTAGCATCAGTGTTTTATTCTTCTGCTTGATTTTGGGGATCTTTAGTGATGAACATTTTGTGATTAGATATTTCTGTTTCCGTTAAATGCTGAATGAGTGCCTTTGTTTGAACTAGATTTCATGTTTTCCTTTAGTGGAGTATGATAGAAAGTAGAGACGATACAAAGTGTCAAACTCTGTAACTGGATTTGAGAACATGGGATTTGATCTTCATTAGTTGGAGTTGATGTTTTGTAGAAAGCCATACTTTTCTATTGCTCTAGAACAAAGATGTTTCTTTTAGAGATACTTAGAAACAATATCCTGTGTTCACGCAATAATACACATTTGATTTGCAGGATTGCTTTAACAGACCAATATCAAGCTCTCCTGATGCTTGGTTTGATGTAGTGGAGCGTGTCTCCAACGATAATAACAAAACTTTAAAGTAAGTATATGTTCCTGATATGACAAAATCTGTTGCCTTTTCTATGATTTTTTCTTTTACCATACATAGTTATATCCTGATTCTATAATTTTTATTTAACCCCCGTTGTAAATACCAATAATAATAAGAGTCAAGTTGTTATTGCACCACATGGAGGGTGAAATGAAGAAAAATAAATAATTATATTTCCAAAACATGGTCCGCAGCCGAACCACAAGAGTTAAAAGGTGTCTGAACCTGGGATCGTATAACTATCTGGGGTTTGCAGCAGCAGACGAATACTGCACGCCTCGTGCAATTGAGACATTGAAGAAATTCTCTCCTAGCTCCTGCAGTAGTCGGGTTGATGGAGGTAAATTTGTTTTGAAAATATATTATGGTTCAAGGAAAGTAATATTGTTGTTAATGTTGATGTTGATAAAGTAAAACTATGCATCAGGCACAACCACGTTGCATGTCGAACTAGAGAAGTGTGTAGCTAATTTTTTGGGAAAGGAAGCAGCTATTGTTTTTGGAATGGGTTATGTAACGAATTCTGCCATTCTTCCCGTATTAATGGGGAAGGTACACCAGTTAGTGCTTTAGTATTATCTGATGGCTTGTTGATGGTGGTACTTATTTATTTTTTTAAATTTGTAGGGAAGTCTGATCATCAGTGATTCTCTTAATCATAACTCTATAGTTAATGGCGCTCGAGGATCTGGTGCCACTGTACGGGTTTTTCAGCATAATAGTATGTCTAAAGTTCCCTCTTATTTATTTATTTATTTTTTTTACTTTAACTGTTTATCATGAAAGGTTATTGAATAATTCATCTCTTATACTTGTGCATCATCCTTTCTTTAGCACCGTCCCATTTGGAGAAAGTTCTGAGAGAACAAATTGCTGATGGGCAACCAAGAACCCACAGACCTTGGAAAAGATAATCGTTGTAGTGGAAGGAATCTACAGCATGGAAGGAGAACTGTGCAAGCTCCCTGAGATTGTCTCCATATGCAAGAAATACAAGGTAACTACTGAACAAGACATCTTCTTCTCTATGTTGAATAATCACCATTTTCCTCTTACGCGTCCAAGAAAACTTAAAATCTCTTCTGTTCCCAACCTTTAAACTCCTGATTTAAGTGTTTTCTGACCCTTGGGAGTTTTGAATGGCCTCTTCACATTATGATCATTCTAAATTGAATTATTGTTAATTAACTTAATTATTCATAAGGTTTCTTCTTGGAAAGTATTTTGCAACTCCATTTCTTCGGCCTGCTAAATTTGAACGCACTAATGTTTCTGATATTTTCTGTTCATGTGATTTTGCATTGTAACAGGCATATGTTTATCTAGATGAGGCACACAGCATTGGAGCTGTTGGAAAAAGTGGAAGGGGCGTCTGTGAGCTCTTAGGTGTTGATACTGCAGATGTAGATATTTTGATGGGCACTTTCACTAAATCATTTGGATCATGTGGCGGCTATATTGCAGGATCTAAGGTTCTTTTCATTGTAACATTTTTCGTGTTATGCAGCTACATACTAATCTCAAACATCATAGACAAGAGCTACAAAACTTTTTTCGGGCTTCTGATTACAAATATATGGGAACGTAATAAGTGCTTGCTTTATATTCTTTTCTTTTGTCTTGGGTTATACTGTTTTCTTATCTGGGGGATATGTAGACTTAAATTTCTCTCATTGTCATTTATTAATTGCCTATTGTACTTATGTACTTCCTTGTTTATTATGCATACCATTACAGTGAACTTTGCTCACCCCTATGACCATTGAAAACATCGTTGCCTTGTTTGCAGGAACTTGTTCAATACTTGAAGTATGCCTGCCCTGCTCATCTTTACGCGACCTCAATTTCACCACCTGCTGCAGAGCAAATCATCTCTTCCATTAAGGTTATTCTCGGAGAAGATGGTTCCAGCAGAGGTGGAATTTGATCTACCTTTAGTTGCTTAGACAACTATAATGTGTTGTTGCTCTTTATAATACCTAATCACGGCTTCTTACGTCAAATATTTTGTTATAACAGGGGCTCAGAAACTAGCCAAGATTCGCGAGAACAGCAACTTCTTCAGATCTGAATTGAAGAAAATGGGTTTCGAGGTCCTTGGCGATAATGATTCTCCTGTCATGCCCATAATGCTCTATAATCCAGCAAAAATTCCGGCTTTTTCACGAGAGTGCCTGAAAAGAAATGTAAGCCTTTTCATTTATTCATCTCCGATGTCTCTCAATCCTTTCTTACCAAGTCTTCCAATGTATATTGTTTATGATAGCTCACATTTCCCTTTACTATCTTCTGTAACGATATGATCACCGTAGCAATCTGATTTACCCAAAGGCAACTCGATAACACAGATATGAAATCAAGTCCATTCGTAAAACAATCTTCTTTCCAAATACCCAGAATACAGCGAGCATATGTGTTTATTTCGACCTTCACTTTGTGTATATGTGCTATCGAGTTGCCTTTGGGTAAATCCGCTTATTACGGTAATTTTCCCTACATTTTGTTTTTGATCATGTTCAATTTCACATGCAAGCTCTTCGATTGTTTGTTTATTTCGTTTGTTTCTTCGATATGTCTTCTGATGTGGTTCCACCATATAGGTGGCTGTTGTGACTGTTGCTTTCCCTGCCACCCCTTTGCTTTTGGCACGTGCACGTATTTGCATCTCTGCTGCTCACACAAGGGAAGACCTCGTTAAAGCTTTGGAGGTCAGAGTCTTATCCTAATTCATATACATAACGACGTTGTAGTTCCTAATTCGTACACCCGATTTCTCTATCAGGTGATCAGCGAAGTAGGGGACATGGTGGGGATAAAATACTTCCCGGCGGAGCCAAAGAAACCGCAGCTGGAAGGGGAGAGAGTTAAGCTTGAATGATTGAGAAATCTGTTGTCTTTTTTCCATTAGTGTAAGTTTTGCTCTGTTTTATTTATGTATATACATCTGTTAGTGTGATCTGGTTACAAGAGATAGATTTGCTAAATTATATTCTTTCTTGACAGAAACAGAAAGAAAAACAGAAACAACTCTCTTTATTTGCGAGCTGTATAGCCTTATTCTGTGAAAATCTTTGTAGCTTCATGGTTTGAATTTAGTACTGAATTTCAATTTGTATGGAAATGAATGCTAAAATTTAAATATATATTTTTTAATTTCTAAGTTGAAAATTTAGCATTTATTATAAATGAATGGGCATATAAATCGAAATAATTGGCTCATGATTTAATAAACCAGAATTATATTCTACTATTCGTGCGTATATCGAAATAATTGGCTCATGATTTGATGAATCAAAATTACTCATTCCGTCTGGCTGGTGACGATACGCCGCCTTCTTTGAACGTGGGAATAAAAAAAGTGGTGTTACGTGGGTAGATTGTTTGATTTTTTAATTGTTAAATGTCGTCATAATTTTTGTCATTTTTAAAAACATATTATTTGTAGTGAAACGTCTCGATAAGAAAGATGTCATTTTTAATGGGACGGAGAAATATATTACTCCCTCCGTCCCAAAATTCTTGTCCATTATTCTATTTTGGGTTGTCCCAAAATTCTTGTACATTTTTCTTTTTTAGTAAATTATTACATACAATTTTTTTGTGGGACCCACAACTTTATACCAATCTATACACAACTAACAACTCTCCTTAAAAACCGTGCAAAAAGCAAATTGGACAAGAATTTTGGGACGGAGGGAGTATTGAAATAGTCTATCATACCTTTCTCGGGATGTTCCATTGAAGTTATCCAATTTGCTTTTTTGGGAACTTTTTATAAATATTTATTTTAGGGACCCATAAATTTATATAATTCTACACATATCAACCGCCCTCCTTAAAAATCGCGTCGAAAAGAAATTGAAATATTTGAATGCGGAACAGCTTCTATGTACCACTTTCGTATACCCTTGTGTGTATCACATCACAAGGGTATTGAAATGCAACATCTCTTATTAAATCAAGTGGATCGTATTGAACATATGTTGATATCCATATAGTGTGGTATACATAAAAGTATATAAAATAGTACACACAAACTTTTGTGATTTGAATGGGATGGAGGAAGTAATAAATGATCACTACAAACTTCAATAGCTGGTAAGAACTAGGCACGTGGACAATATTCAATTCTATAACAAAGCCCACTCGCAATGAAAATTAACTAGCCAACAAAATGAGAGCAAATCAAGACGAGAAATCACACAGAACGAGTAGACGTGCCCAACAAACACCACGTGATGCATGCATTAAACCGTTTTAACAATAATTTCATGGGCTCGAGTTTTATTACATAAACGCATCTTCTTCAAAGTGTTTTTTTTCAGACAAACTTAGTTAAGAACATACCATCATTCACTCAAAACATTTACATGTCACGATGTTACCGGTTCTTCAGTTCTTGCAAGCTTTGCAAATGGATATTCACAAGGCTTTTCCTACAATTCCTTGCACATCATTTGTGGCTAGCAAGGTATGTGAAATGTATACATTCATTATCTCAAATTATTATTGTGCTTGTTAGCATTTTTGTTGTAGAAATGCACAAATTGCTAACTTCAAGCTTACCTCTAGCCAGTGGCGGAGCCAGATGCGAAAATGGGTGCTTAAATTTCTAAAATGTTGCTAACATGAATCAAACACTGGACCTCGTGGAAAAGAGAGAGGTGTGATTACCGCTTGGACAAAGACTTCTTCTCATGTATTTTCCTTAAAAAGTCATTGTATTTATATATTTGCAGGATTGCTATAGCAACACTTAGTCCATATGTGACTCTCTTGACCCAGCTATGAGCATTAAGACCTTTATTTACATTTGACGCGTTTTGTATTGACTCATTCGTTAGAGAACTTTCTAGGACCCTAAGTTTTATGGTTTACTATAAAACGAGTTTTGTTTTTCGCCGTTTCTCTTTGTCTGTGTGATTAGGGTTTTCGGTATTGACAAAAAATTCTCTGAGAGTTGTGTGCTTTGAGATCTTTGTTGTCTACTTGTCTTCCTTGACCATTCTCTCCACTCTTGAGTATAATTATTAATTAGTATACCTCTTTGGGGATAGAGGAATTACGTACAACCGCGAGGAATTACAGTCGCTTCTCAGTCCCCGTTGTTCACAGGCTCTAAGGTAAAAATGATATTTCAACTTCAAATTCGGCATCTGTATTTGATTAATTTGAACCTCCCCGTTTCAATTTGTTAGAAAAATTGTCAATAGATATAGTTTAGGTTATTTTTTCGGGCACAATCGAAATTGGGATTATGTGTTTGCTTTGTTCCATAACCCTATTCTTTGTGGTGTTGTGAACTTTGGTTTGATGATTATTACTTTCACTGCTACATTACTATATTTACTATTGTATATGTTGAGATTGTAGTATAGAATTGGGATGCCTCATAAGGTTAAAATGCTACAGTGACTATAGGGATGGTAATGGACCGGATCTGAACTGAATCTTCCTAGATTCAGATCTAAATTGAGATTTTGTATTTTTGTCCAGATCCATTAGATATATGGGATCTCAGATCTAGATTTCCAAATCCAAAAGAAAAAAAAAAACTCAAATCCATTAGATCACAGGTTTCAGGGCTGGATTTGAATATGTAGTTTTAAACTAAGATCAACTAAATTTTAATTAAACTGATGTAAAAACCTCAAACCAAACCCTAACTAAAGTTTCAATTTCCTATTCTTTTTCTTATTTACTAGTTTATTTTGGCTAGTGTGTTTTGATTAAAGTTGTTAGTAGGAGTTTGATTTGTTTGTGATCATCATGTTTTCATTTCTCTCTCTGATTTTATGCAGAGATGGACGTAAACACATATTTTAAACAGACTGGTATTCCCTTTATTGATTTATATGAAGTCCCATCAAACTGCTCCAACAAAATAACAACCACCTATATCCCAGAAGTACACAGAGCTCTTATCAAAGCTCCAATCGATTATGTCTGTGACCTGCATCGCAAGGGAAAGTCAGTCCAGCACTTCGACGAGTCGAATCTTCGTTTTGAAGACAAGTCGTGGAAAGTTTGTGGGGTCAAGGTTAAGGATAGTCTATCGTCTGAGGATAAAAGGCGTGACTACAAATGCCTTCACGACTTTATAGAGAAATTAATTTGGGATTATAGTGACAACAACTACAGATGTGAAGTACTCGATGATCTTCTCGACTTGTTAAAAAATAAGGGGTACTAACTGTTTAATTTTCTACTTCATACTGTGTTTTGATCCTTTCTTTCTTACTTGCATTCTTGCTGTTTTCTTTGTAGATGGCTTAGCAGTGGATGGTGCGAATTTTCGTTACAAAATCATCTCGCAGTTCTCGGTCACGGCAAGGCACTGGAGCGTATCAAGATCTACTCCGATAATTTAAGTTACATAATAAAGATAGAGGATCGAATTAGTTATTTCAAAGCAGTGAATATGATAAAGAGAAGTAAAGATAATTTGGGCGATTGGACGGACTGGTTCGATGGGTCGGAACTCGGGTTGTGTCCGGTCCAAGATTGTTTCAATTTTGTTCCGGATGGGGAAGTGAAACCTTACCAGAATACCAATCATGGTATTCTAAGGTTTGGTCGAAACTTGGCAGCTCACTTGAAGGATCATATTTGGAAAGTAATACTCCTACTTAACAGCTTTGCTTTATGATTATATTTGTAGGGTGTGTATCTGGTAGCCGCATAACTTTATATATTTACATGTTTTTTGCATAAAAAATGTAAGGATTATGCATAGTTCCTATTAATAACTAGGTTAAAATATATTTCTCTCCATATATTTGTAAATCTATACATGGGTAGGCTAATAGTATATTTTGGTTGCAGTATAAATCGGAATATAGTGAGAAGGACATTGCTCTGATCATCATGGCTCTCTTCCAGACTGAAATGCTATCATTCCAAAAGCTAATATTCAAGTATGGTATCGCAAGTTATTTTATATGAGGTAATAATCTTTATTTCGATTACCGTCTTCTTAGTCTATTATGATCCTCATTATCTCGTACTGTCTTGTCCAGGAGAAGAGAAAACGTTGAGTTCCGCCGGACAAGACACCATGGGGAGTTATGGTGGACAGAGGAATGAGGGCGTTACTCGGAGTTCTTACTCCCATGTTTCATAGAACTGTCTTTTTTTTTTTTTTTTTGGTACCGTTATTTAGGAGGGTATGGTTTTGTATAGCATGCTGGAATATTTGGTTCCGTATATTTTGTTTACTTGCAATTTTGGTCCTGTAGCTTATATTGTTATGTTTTTGATCTAGTAACTTTTGATGTTCCTTTTTGGGTCATGTATCTTTCATTTACTTGTAATTCTGGTCCCGTAACTTTTAATACATCATTTTTAGTCCCTTGTCTTTTTAATATGAATGATTATGGTCCGGTAAATTTTTAATACAGCCGGTTTTGGTCCTATAATAATATGAAAAAATCAAACCATACTATAGACGCATAAAAGAACAAATTCGTAATTACAAACATAAAACAATGCAAAGGATGAAAGGAAGCACATTCTTGCATCAATACCTTTTTTTATTGAAAAGGAAATACTATAAATTATAATAATGTGTGTTTCTGACATTACATGGTACACCATCATCCAAATAATAAAACAAATACAAATACAAATTCTGTTTGTTTGCTCCTAGCATTTTTATTACCTAAACCCTCAACCCTCTATATCTAATTACAATACAACCAACATACTTCCAACACAATCCCACCTCTTGCCAAGAAGGGGTTGATATGTCCCCTTGGAATGACGTAGCGGTGAAGGTGGGTGGTTCGGCACCGGAAGGTCATGTGTTCAAATCCCACTTGAACCGCTATGTGTGTTTGTCACCTATGGTTAGCCTATGATGTTTTAACTTTCTTGTGTGGTTTGCAGGCTATTGCACAGGAGTGGGGTTTACCCAATGCGCACTTCGATAGCGGTTGCGGATTACCCTCGTCATCCAAAAAAAAGAAGGGATTGATCCTCACCCACAAGGAGAAGATAGAAGCCAAAAGAATAGACCACACCACTATAATAGCAATCCGGATCTTCTGGCCCATTTACGGTGGACCACTTTCGGTGGCCGCCATCGTCATGCTGCGCGCGCATTGGTGAAGCGTATTCTACGATAAAATATTATTTATTTACTTGGTAACTAGGCACCAATGCGCGCATGGCTACATGCGGCGCGGCCAGTGAAATGGCCCATGCAAATGGGCCAATCTTTTGCCCTATAATAGTGGGTAGCCTATCTTACCTCCCCATGAAACCCTTCCGGAAGGGGTATAAGTGGACTATCACCCAAAGGGCAAAGAAGAGTCTCCCGAAGAGCGGGCCCCACGACTCGTACCCGTTGTTGATTGCGTCCGAGATACCGACCACGACCCCGATGATATTGAAATCAATGTACTTATGTTACAATAATATTAATTTTTGCAATGCGAGATGAGTAATTAAAAACATTACTAATTACTACTACTAAACTAATTTTAATAAATATTGGTGGTTTTATCAAATGAATTAATTTTAATACGTCACTGAAAGCTAAAAGACACAAATCCACGTAAAAGTTAAGGGACCAAGATTGCAAGTAAACGAAAAATGCAAGACAAAAAAAGTCATTTTCCTAATTTGCTAAAATAGAAAAGATGATACTTTTTATGAGACGAAGGAAGTAATAATTACAATATAAATAGTCATTTTAAATAAAGAAAAGTTTTGCACCACCTTTGAGTAATTGTTTATCGAGATGCTTGTGTAAATACACGATTTTTCAGTATATTACTTTATACATCAGTGAAAACTTCGGAGCTCAAAATATCATACATGAGAACATAATATATTGAAATGTTTATTGCTTTAACTTAAATAATCCCGTCATTACTTTTATGCCGATAAAATATCGTGTCTTGGATAATTAAATCTACTTGAATTGCGATTCTCTCACGAAGCCTGCATCATGATAATATGTGATCATCTTTTTATTATAACGTGTTCAATCTCTATTAGAATTAATTTAATAATAATAATAATCATTATCATTGCTCTTGTATTTCAACATTTTCCACGCAAGCAAATTGAGCTTGTTAAATAGACAAAATTATTATATATTTATTATTTTAATAATGAGATGTAAGGATTGAAAATCTCAATAGTATCTTACAAGAAAAAAAATAGAATAAAACAAACAATAATATAAGAAGCAATTAAAAATAATAATAATAACAAAAGATGATCAGAGCGTAGGAGATGAAATTGGTCGAAGAAGTGGAAGCGCGAATCAGATCAACAGACGCTAATATTCCAGCCTTCTTCGCATCTCGATCCCGTTCATAGATTTCCCCAAATAATTCGCTCGCGATTCTGCAACTTTGCATTCAATTTGATTCAACGATCACGAATCCGCAGCGATGACGACACGTTACTGGGTGGCGTCTCTGCCCGTCGGCCAAGGCTCACCGGCGTCTTCTCTATGGAGTAGCCTTCAAGATTCCATCTCCAAACAATCCTTCGACACCGCGCTTTATCGAGTAACGAATTTGATTTTATGTTCAATTTGTGCTCGTACTCGTTTGTCGTTTCTTCTGAATTGTAGATCTTGTTTGGAGACTTTTGTTGCTTTCACTAGTTAATTGATTAGATTTTGTTTCTATTTCGGATCATGGATGTGGATTTTATTGAATTTTGCAGTTCAATATTCCGAATCTGCGCGTAGGCACCCTTGATTCGCTGCTGGCATTGAGTGATGATCTATTGAAAGTGAGTTTGTTTGAAGAATTATGAAGTAGTTTTGTTTGCATTCCTTAGAGGTTATTGGAGAAGGGCTTTGTTGGATAATTGTTAATTTCAATCGTCTTTTGTTGCAGTCGAACAACTTTATTGAAGGAGTGTCTCAAAAGATCAGGCGACAGATTGAAGAATTGGAGAGGGTTTCTGGTGTTGTTAGTAGCTCTCTTACCGTTGATGGGGTTCCTGTTGACTCTTATCTCACTAGGTTACTATTATTCCTTCAAACTGGCTATTCATGTGATTCGACTGTGCAATGATCGACATTTGATGATTCGTGTAGGTTTGTGTGGGATGAAGCAAAGTATCCCACAATGTCACCACTTAAGGAGATTGTGGATGGAATTCATGTGCAAATTTCAAAGATAGAGGATGATCTGAAGGTATACTTGCTACTCTGAAGTTTGATGTCTTGGTTTCAGCCGTTTGAAGTAAACTCTATCATGGTGAATCTTAAATAACCGCGCCTTCAATGTGAATTTTGTTGAAATGCTTCGTCAGTGAAGATGGAGTTGTGTGATGCATTAACTGGCTGTTTTTTTTTTTGTTGTTGTAAGTTGTGACTGGATAGATACTTACCTGTAACTCTTACCCAATTGTTTTCACCTTTTAAAGATATGCTTAAGTTTCACACGAGCATGATGGAGTAACGGACAAATAATTGAGGTGTTGGGGTGATCCTTTATGCATGATAATGTTGCGCTTATTTTGTTACGAAAAAGCTACATATCATACCAAGAGATCTGACCAAAATTGCTTTTTTATTCATAATTCATAAATCATAATAATCCTAGAAACTCCAAATAAACGGGGATAAGTTAATTGCAGATATTTACGCTCTCTATTACAGGTCACTAACTTCAGATGTTAGAATCCTGATGATTGTTTTGTGGTTGAGACTATATAAGTTCGAGAAAAAAAAATAAAGTCTTGAGTAACTAGGAAGATATATCACCCGTTGCCACGAGCTCTTTGAACAGGCTAAGGATAGCTCATTTTCCAAAATAATAATTGATGTTTGATAAAAGAGCCAACTAAATGGATGATGGGGATCATCTACTATTCTACTTAAAATCATGATTTATCCCCTACTTTAGCAAGGACTTCCTTGGCAAGGTTGAAAAGCTACATGCACGGTCGAATTAGTAATGGATAATTTAGAAGGTGAACCTGTTAATTATATAAATCTGTGAGTATTTATAGTATATACTCACGAAAAATTTATTGCTTTTAGGAACAACTTCAATCTGGCATTACCTTTTGTATTTCATTATAATTTCTCCGAACTCTCTGTTTTGAACCCTATTTGTTCTGCCTATTTTAGAAACTTAATGCATATCTATTGTCTCGTCCTTTTTACTAAGGATGTTATTTTTGGGTGGATATCTCACAGGTTCGTGTTGCGGAATACAGTAACGTGCGCAGTCAACTAAATACCATTAATCGGAAGCAGGCTGGAAGGTATTTTCTTGATTGGAGTCATAGAGGTGGAATTTTGGTATTTGATAGGCACAGTAGGGGGCAGCCGCGATGCTGTCTTGAACTTATTAATCAAGTACCGTGCATGTGTTTCAGCTAGAGCATGTTATTGCTGCAAGATATATATTTTGGCGAACCATTATATCATGTCCTGATTTATCTAATTTCTATTGGATAAATATAAAGTACTAACGTCTTTATCAATTTCAATTGGAGGATAGCCTGGTATCCAGGATTTTTAAGCATAACAGATGGTTTAGAATTTTAGAGGTGCTATACGTTGTTTTTGCGTTATGTCTGAACTATGCCTTCTATTTTCTCTCTCTATTACTCTGTACTTGGCCAACATTATGTGGTAGTTGTGATATTTGGTGTCAAATTAAAGGTGACGTGCATGCTGTACATTTGGTATTTTCCTTCTCTATTCGATGGATTTATTAATCATATTGTCTATATTTCTGTTTCTCCGACTCTCTTTCTCATGCATTCCCATGCATTGGATAATACAGTTCTTGATCTCAAAACAGTTTCAGCATTCTTAAGAACTACCATTTTTATTTAAAACAGAGTAATCACCTCAAAACTGAGATTTCTAGCTGATAAAAATGGTTCTATTTTCCAGCTTAGCTGTTCGTGACCTTTCGGATTTGGTGAAGCCACAAGACATCGTTTCTACAGAACACTTGACAACTCTCCTTGCTATTGTTTCGAAGTATTCTCAGAAGGATTGGCTATCAAGCTACGAGACACTGTCAACTTATGTGGTAATTGGTCCATTTAATAGTTAAGCAATCATGTTGTCTCTCATTTTCACTCTAGGAATCAAGCTTCTAAATTTCAGCACTAACATGTTTGGCCGTTGAAAAATAGCATTTGTTAATGTAGTGGCTGCTGTAATTATACTTTTCTTTGCTTGAAAATGAATATTTCCCATGAGTAAATTCCTCCTTTCATATAATATTCTTTTTTAGGTCCCTAGATCCTCCAAGAAGCTCCATGAGGACAACGAATATGCTCTGTTTACTGTAACATTGTTCAGTCGGGATGCTGACAATTTTAGAACTAAGGCCCGCGAACGAAATTTTCAGGTAAGGTTGCCATTTCTTATGCATTCTGTTAATTTCCATGTCTCCTGTTTTCAACAATATCGCACAAGTATTCTGTGGTTCAGAACTCGTGATTTTAATCCGGTTTGAAAGAAATACACATTAATAATCAAATTTTATACGATATAGGTTCGTGATTTTGAATACAATCCAGAGACGCAAGATTCTCGGAAACAAGAGCTTGAAAAGCTGGCGCGAGACCAGGATTCAATGAGAAGCTCTTTGTTGCAATGGTGCTACACCAGTTATGGGGAGGTATATTTTCATGTTCTGATTGGCTGAGGCTTAGTTATTTTTGCTTCCCAGATCCGCTTTTCAGAAGGGAAATTAAGCCAAATTCAAAGAACACATTTAACCTTCTCTTGATTGCTCTAGTTTTCTGTTCTTATATTTTTTAATTCACTTTTTTCGAACACTATCATGTTAGAATCATTAATATCAGTATTACTATTTAAGGCTGGCATGGCCTTTTATTTGGATTCTTAAAATCAAGCCTTTTTTGTTCGATAGGTTTTTAGCTCCTGGATGCACTTCTGCGCTGTACGTGTCTTTAGTGAGAGTATTCTGCGATATGGTCTACCTCCATCGTTTCTGGTAAGCATACAATGTTGTATGTCATTTCCTTTCGTCGTTTAATATCCCCTCTTTTATTCGCTCGATAACTTAATTGTATGCTAAAAGACCATCTAATTTCTTCTAATCCAGTCTGTTGTGCTGTCACCAACTCTGAAAAACGAGAAGAAAGTTCGCTCCATTCTCGAGGGCTTGTGCAGCAGTTCAAACAGGTACTTTTTTGTTTCACTTTCTTAACCGGATCGTTTAATCTGAGATATAATGTTAACCACCAATCCTAAAGTTCCAATGTGACAAATATATAACACCTACGTCATTTAACACCGAAACCGTTTGTATGGTTGGCCCTTGTCCCCCACTTGAAGCAGAAGACACATGTTTGATCTTCTTCGTTTTTACGGCTCCTCAGAAAACACATGTTTAGATGGTCCCATTTGATCCATTTCAAATATTTGAGTAGGGGAAAACGGTTTCGTTGGTATGATGCTTATTTGTCTTTGTTTGTGTGACTCTGTTTGCAGCACATACTGGAAAACAGAGGATGAAGGAGGGATGGCCGGTTTTGCAGGCGATGCAGATGCACATCCTTACGTCTCCTTCACCATTAATCTCGCCTAGGCGGAGTTGTGGTCCATTCGCCATAATAAGGACCGGTTTGTATTATAGAGTAAGTCATCCCTATTCGTTCTTTCGTGCCACTCGACGGAGTTTTCTTGTCTCGGAATTTATGCTCTGTTTTGCGAAAGAATCTGTTATTTGTATCAGATGAGTGATTCCTTATTCTTATTTATGCTACCAAGTTGTGTTGGGCCAGACCAGATTATTATTATTGAAATAAAACCAATTTTTTTTCCGACCAAATTCAAGCATTCTTTTCTTGTCTGTGTTGTGTTGGTGTCAAATGAAACCAAAATGCAAATAGTTTTCAAATTCTGAATTTGTCACTGTATGCATGAGGCATGTTGTAGTGCTCTGTTTCTACATTCACAACTTGCCAAATTGCTCTCTCTCTCTCTCTCTCTCTCTCTCTCTAAGTTGTCTTTTAGTGGGAGTTATGAGGGAGTCAAGTTGAAGGTCAAGTGTGAAATTTTTGCGTATCTTTTGCCATAAATTGAATATTCAGACAATAGATTTGTTATGGTTGTAAGTTCTCTCTCTCTCTCTCTCTTTCTAAAAGTTGTCTTTTAGTGGTTATGAGGGAGTGAAGTTGAAGGGCAAGTGTGAAATTGTTGCATATCTTTTGCCATAAATTGAATATTCAGACAATAGATTTTTTTTTTTTCATGGAACCCGCAGCAGCTACCTTCGGTGCGTACTGGGTAAATCTCGCTCCTTGTGCAGTAGCTTGCAAACCACACAGGAGAGTTCAACCACCCTAGGCTAACCATAGGTAACATGCAACACATAGTGATTCCAGTGAAATTTGAACTCAGGACCTATCGGTCCCGGAGAATAGATTTGTTATGGTTGTAAGTTGTAAGAAGAGGAGTTTGATGCGGCGGCGGTAAGAAGGCTAAGTAATAAGGTGGTCCAAAACAGAGCCTTAGCGGTTCAACTTCTCCACGTTTTTCAATGCTACCAAAACTCTCATCATTGCTTCAACCCCATAAACACCCACCTTTTATTATTTATATTTTCTTATTATATGAATATATATATTTAATGCATTAATGTACAAAATCTCCAATTTTTTACGTAAATTCGTATATTTCTTCAAAAATTAAGGTAGTTCTCCTACTACAGCGATGTACATCAACAATTGAGATATCCTTGTATGTAGGGAGTACATCTCACTTCTTGTATACTTCACTCATCTTTTTGCTTTGATTATTTTTTTTTCTAAATTTATGGGAAAAATATAGAAATTTATATTTAAATGGTATATTCTCTCCCATTTAATTAGAAATTCGTACATATTTGCTCGAAAATAAAATTAAATAGTGTTTTTATCCGAGCTAGGTGAAATTTAACTCACCTACGGTTTCGGTAAGGTGCAATTTACCTGCCTATGGTTTAAAAATGTGCAATACACTTCCATGTGGTTTTTATTTCACTGCACATTGCTCCCTGCGTGTTATTTTGCCCGATTTTCGGCTTTTTTTGACAAAAATATCTTAAGCCTATAATACATATACAAGATAAAATATCATAAATATTAAGATAAAACTTATCAAGCCATGAGGGGGGCTTGTAATTGTATTTCACTATATTTAAAAGGAGGGGTTGGATTACACCTATTTGTAAAACTATAAGGAGATTCGGTGCACCTACATAAAATCACATGAGTAAATTTGTACCTATATAAAATCATAGGGAGGTAAATAGCACCTCTGTATAAACCATAAGGGGGCTTTATGCACCTTCTGAAACCATAGGGTTGAATTTGCACCGGGGGAAGGGGGTGTTAAATGCTATTAACCTGTTTTTATACCAAAAATACATCAAGTATATTTCTACTCTCAACGGTAAAATTGAAGAACATGTTTGCACCTTATCGTTAACAAAATAGCATATAAAAAAAACATGCTACATACATCAACTTGCATGTTATTTGACTACTCATTTATACCATGCCTACATATTGTTTTGAACTCATTATTAGGACGATAGACCATTGTCTAAACAAATAAAGAGAAACAAAACATTAAACATGAAATAATAAAATAATAATATCAAACATAAAATAGAAGAGGAAAGAAGCAAGTGGGGTTGCAAACCCTAGTGAAGATTAGGACAACCCCATATGGCTTTAAATACATTACATGAAGACACTAACTTATAAAAAACTCATTTCTCTTTTCTTCTTTTATATAGTCACAAATTTTGGAGACCTATTTCACAACACAATGTACCATGCCGCCACCACCAAATCCACCATGGGTGGGGCTCCGGCCCGGCCCCGATCGCCGACCGGTCACATGGTGAAGTCCCACAAGTTATGGGTTACATAGTCTTGTATTTGAGTTTATGATACATTTTAAAATCCTTAGAGAAAGACATGAATTAATATCCTAGTGAGTTGAATTCAAGAAAAATAATGTTTGTTGGTCTTGTTGAAGTTTTTTTGGTGTGTGTTTATTTGGCATGGCCGCATAGTAAAAGACATATTGAAAGAGACAAGAAATGTGGAGTTAATGCAAGAAAATGAGAAACCAATGGGGAAGAAGAAAATCTTCTTTTCCCTTAGTCCATCGACCGGTTTCGAAAATTTAAATTAGAAGGTGGAAATATTTAATTTTAAAAGGATAGAGAAGAATATTTAATGAATGAACTTTTTTTAATTTTTGCCCAAAAAATCGGGATCAATACAACTTAGGCAGTGTTTGCAATAACTTTTATAAGCAATCTTTAGCTACTTATGTTTAGAGTTGCTTAAAAAAAATTAAGTAAAAGTTACTACATTCGTCCCGCTATTACTGTCTCACTTTCCCGAAATGGACATCCCACTATTTCTGTCTCACCTTCCCAATTTTTAAATAACTATCATCATCTCTTCTGCTTTATCATCTTCTCTTTCCTATTTTCTCTTATTTTATCATCTTCTCTCTTACTTTATCATTTAATCTCACCCATTTTCTCTCTCCTACTTTATCATATATCAATCTCTTATATTTTATCATCTAATCTTTTAATTTCCGTGCCGAAAAGAAGTGAGACATAAATAGCATGACGGAGGTAGTATTAGTGTTTGCAATATTAAAAAATTAATTTAATTTTTTAAAAATAATTCAAATATTATTATAAGCTGCTTTTCAATTTTATTTTTTTTACTTATACTTTTAAAAGTATTTCTACGATGAAAAAGCTCACTGCCTTAGGAGGGGTGGCGGCCACATGCCCCCTTAATCCGCCATTAAACAATTAATTGCACAAAAAATTGATACATAGAGATGTCAATCTCTTATTGGATATCAAGATTTTGTTTGCTCAATTAATTTAAATACTACAGTTCAACCTCAATAAAGTAATATTCGATAAAGTAATAATCTCGCTAAGATAATAATTATTCCGGTCCCGATATAGGTCAATGCACTAAAATGATGTTCGATAAAGTAATAACCTCGTTAAATGAATATTTTTTCTTGGTCTCAAGATTATTACTTTATCAATGTTTAATTGTATATAACTATCTAAATTTAAGGACCACAACCTCAAAATGTCACCCAAGAGGCTTAGTACATAAAGATTTCAACAATCCATGTGAGAGAAAGAAAGCAAGAAATTCAATGTACATATTAACCTAACTACTTCTTACTTAGAAGTCTCCACATCCATGTTTAGCTATATAAAGAATAAAGCCTCGTTCACCACTCAAACATGAAACATAATTTCAAGAGGATGTATATATGCATATGAAATCAAAACGTTAAAAACTAAAGTCCCTCTTGATGTGTTACTTTCTTACATAAAGTGACCATATTATTACTATAGGACCGTATGATATTGAGACACGAACATATACTTCTAAATCATTGGCTTACCACAAACTACAAGGATAAGTGTTTTGATGGATTGTTAACCACAAAGCTATATAATTATCTTTTTATTTACACGGGAAAGTGTCGACTGCGTACATATTCACATGCATGACGAACATCATATTTTATTATTTATCGATTACGAAATGACATCTACAAAACTACAAATCATCAATCACGATCAGAGACGTGCATAACCAATGTCATATTTTGTTATTTATTTATTACGAAAAGACCTCTACAAAACTACAAATGATCAATCATGATTAGGGACGAGTACATAAATGCGAAATAATAAATATTTGAAAAATATAAAGAAAATTCAAGTAAATTAAATAATTTGAGCCCTCCGTCCCCTTGATATGATGTATTAATATTAATGGGGTTTGATTAATGAGTTCATGGGGCATGTGTTTCTTCGAGAAAATATGAGGAACATCTAATTTTATTTTGTATTTTTGGAAATGAGGAAAAGGAGTCGGCATGGCCATGGATCCTTCCACTTTGGCCAATGGCAGATAAAGTTGATGGATGAGTATGGCCATGTCACATCCAGATTATGATGAGTCATCCAGTTTTGTGTAATAACCAATCATCATGAATATACAATGCACCAAGGACTACTAGGGTTATGATCGTGGGCAAGATTCACGATTATGGGAGGAGTCGAAATCCACAATTTTGAAAGAAATGCGTGAAGTGTAGAATTTTGAGGAACGAAATAAAAGAAATTCAAATACACTAAAACTCGGGTTTTTCGGCACGACTGAAAGATGATTCTTGATCTTGTGTTAACCATAAATTGAACTTGATATTTTCTATTCTAGAGTTACTATACATTTAAAAAATACAGTTAAACTTCGATAAAGTAATAACTTTGTGATTGAGAAAAAATATTCATTTAACGAGGTTATTACTTTATTGAACATTATTTTAGTACATTGACTCATATCGGGAAGAAATTATTATTTTAGCGAAATTATTACTTTATCGATGTTTAAGTATAATTAAAAAAAAAACTAGGTATAGTTCTCTTTGGGGAAATATTTTATATTTCTTTATTATGTATATATAATAATTAATTTTTAATTTATATGTTCTCGTGTACGTAGCCCTCCATGCACATATAATTAAGGATACAGATACCCAAATAAAACAAGACACGTATAATAAGTCTTGTCATCAGCAACACATCAAATCAAGTACAAAAAAGATCAAGAAATGGGCAAGAAAAAGAAACCCATAACTGTAATAACAGACTGACAGTAATTCTTGTTTTGTCAAAAATATTAATTAAATAAATATAGAAAAGTTAACTACTCAACAACCAAATACACATCCAACAAGTATTATCTTGTTATCTTACAAATACAACATTTAACAAAAATAGTCTTGACTAGCTAGCTACTGCCTACAATTCTAACCACCACAACCTTAATTATGGGTGCAGAGAATCTGTTGAGATAAATTAAGGTAGATGGATTTGCTGATAATATTTGGTCGGTTCCATTAATTTCTTGCATGGGAATTCCTTTTAGCACCCCCTTTATGGCTAAAGCTAAACCACTTGTTCATTGACTCGTTCCTTTCCTCCTTTATGTTTGATCACAATCATCTGAAAAGCGTAACACGAAAGAATCAGAATTAAATCGCACGAGATCCTCTATTTTAAAATCGGGTTCCTTTTAGAATTCTCTAGAAAGTAGTGGAATTTAAGAGAGGGAATGATATGATGAGTTCTAACCAAATAGTGGTAGGACAGATGATGTTGTTGATTATTACATCATTAATGGGAAAGAAAACAAGTTGTTAATTTTGTGTCTTTGATCATCCACTTCCCACAAGGCTTGTCTATCAACCTGAAAATGAAGTGGAGTTTGTCCATGTTAAGACATACATAATTAATTATGGGACAAATGTGTTAATTAATGAAATAAATTTATTTTAAAGAAAATGAAATAATTAATTACCTGGGGTAGAGAATTGGGAACTTGGGATTGATGTAAGAGAAGAGAATTAACAGAATTATCTTCTAAGACAGGATAGGTAGTGGCTGTTGTGGGGCTGCATTCTTGCATGCCTGCTGGCAATGGTGGTGGAAAATTCTGCATGCATTTATTGGAGAGAAAAAAATTAAAAATTCAATCTTTAATTATTTCTCAAATATATGTATGTAATAAAGATTGTAGAGATTTATTACAAGAACAAAGGAACATTCCACATACCTGGTCAGGCCTAACCATGAATGATTCCATGTCCATCCCAAAATCATAGAAGATGGGATTAAAAGATGCAAGCTTCATTGAAAGAAACTGCAATATAGACAGGAATAATACTATAATTCAATCAAGAATCAAGAAAGAAATAATTTATTTAATTATAAAAAAATGATTTTTTATTCTAATATATATGTATGTAAATTAAATAATCACCTCAACTTGATTTTGGAGTGATTGGACATAGTTTATTATTTCATCCAACATGAGGGCCTTCCCAGTTACCTGTTCATCTCTCAAATCCACATGAATATGTCAGGAAGAAAATATATATATATATATATATATAACGATGTAAAACAAATTGTCCAAGTTCTTGAATTAGACCTTGTCACAACCAGGAACAAGGGCTTGTAGTAGCTTCATTCTCTCACTTATTCTCTCTCTCCTCACCTAAAAAAAACAGCCATAATTAATACATACAACACCCAAAAATAAAAATAAAAAATTATGGAAAAGCCATCATCTCCCACAAATAGTTAGAAATCTTGATAACAAAAAAAAGGAAATTAAAAGTGTTTTAAAATTAGTATTATAATTTATACCCTCTCAGCAAGGCTGTGGCTATCTGTTGCTTGTCCCCTCCTTGCTCTTACATGGATAAACCCTTCTGGTGCTTCTTCTTTCTTCTCATTACATTCTTTCACTTTCTTCTTCTTCCCCTTCACTTCTCTCATATCCTACAAAGTAGAGAATTATTTCTTCATAATCCCATGTAAGAATTCTTGTAAAAATCCAATCTTTACAAGAAATGAGTTTGATTTAATATAATTTAATTCCAACCTTGGACTGAGCAGAATTTGGAGACGATGATTTCCTCTTCTTGTTGACATGGAGGGTATTTTTGGGATTGTTTTTGTTGGTGACAACAGATAGAGAGGAGTTATCCATGCTGTACTTGTTGGTAGGGTTTGGAAGGGAGGAAGAATGATTGTTGGGTGTTGTAATAATATTTGTGGCATGATGAGGATTGAATTGGGATAGGGCAATGGTTGGATGATCAAAGAGGGCACACATGTTATTAATGGTGGTGGAGGGAGGAGAAGATGATGATGAGTCAAGAGGGTGGAACGATGCAAAAGCTGCCATGATTTTAGTTTGTTTTATCAAGGGGTTGGAATTAGGGTTCAAGAAAGTGATGGGAGAGGGATTCTTGAAAATTGGGGTTTTTGATTGAGTTTTTTTTTTAATGAATGAGGAGGAAGGGAAATAATGATGATGGGTCTGAGGCAATCTCAAGAGGGACAGGTTTATATAAGGATGAGAGAGAGAGAGAGAGAGAGAGAGAGAGAGAGGGATGGAGACTTAGCTAAAATCCTATTTTCCATGCAGTTGCTTTACATATTTGACTGGTCTAGTCACAACACACACTTATCTTGTTTTAATGTGTGTGTCACTATTCATATGTAGGGAAATCGAATAAAGAAAAAACAAATCTCATTTTTATTTTTCATCTTGGCTTGGTTAGTTGGTTATTGTTTATTTTGTGTTATGTGTTTCTTGTTTAATCATGTATACAAGTATGAGGGTCGTGTATAATTTTGAATTTTTTTGAGTTTTCTATATATTTTCTGAAAAATTATTATTTTACATTCTAAATTGCAGAGTCTGACATGTATTAGCGGCTATACACCATACTTTGACGCACATCAAACTTATTCTACGGGAGGTTATGTTTCTCTCACATTCATCATTAGGGGAATAGACATACATGCTTTCTTGCACATTAGTATCTTCACGTGCCGAAGCTTACAATGTTTGATTCTGCATTTCCGAGTACTTGCATATGATGTTTCTAGTGATAGTTTTTTCCGAGTTTCAATAATTAGCAACTATGTTATGACCTTATTATTTTTTAGTTTTGTTTTGTATCCTCCGTCCATTTAAATGTCCTTTTCTTTTTGTTCCGAATTTAAATGTCCACTTTCCCTTTTGGCAATATTTTAGCATTTTTTCCGAATAAAGTCACTCTGGACAATATTTTGATGTCGTACATTTTTTATAATGATATATACAGGTTGAGAGTCTATCTAACTCTCCATCCATTATGAGTATCTTATTCTCCTCCCCTCTCGAAATCACAAATACCACTATCCAAACTCTTGATTATAAATCCATCCTATACATATAATATGACATCATAATATTTTTCTCAAAATAAATTAGGAAAAATGTGTGATAGAAAAGTAAATTTGAAATTTCTTGGGAGGACAATATCACAAGACCCCCCCCCTTCCCATTGCCCCCCTCTAGATCCTCCCCTATATAGCCTGCAAGCACAGCGCCATTGGAGGAAGCCATTCAATTGGCCTTGTCCCACTCCTAATTTTAATCTTTTCTATATTAACAATAAATAATCTAATTAGTTATTGTGTTTTATTTAATTAATTAATTTAAAATCATAATTATTACAATTTCTTTCATTTTTCTTTTAACCATGTCATAACTTACACATATCGAATAAAATAAAATAAAATAAAATAAATTATAATTGTGAAACTGCCGACTATGCATGAGATCGATCGATAGAAGGGTCATTTCAAGCAGGGCTTCCGATTCATTAATTGGTCAAATGCTTAAATGATTCATTAATTGGTCAATTTCATATTCTCAGAGAGAGAGAGAGAGAGAGGAGAGAGAAGGGGCATGCATTAAAGATGTGAAGATTTTGTGTTGGACAAGTCGATGCCAATTTGTAGTGATTAGTTAATCGGAGGAGTAGTAAATGGTGAACAGTTTTATACAGTTGAATGTCAGTTTGCTTTTTCCCACTTCATTCAGTGATTCAGACAAAACCACGGTGCATGCGATTCAGCTAAATGCATATACGGCTTTATTATTTAATTTAATTTAAGTAATAATGATAATTATTATAATTTTTTTGAAGCAAAAACTAGGATTCATTTGTTTGCCTTGTTTTACTTCAACAAATGTCTCGGTTCAAGGAATATGAAAAAAATAAAAAAAAATGAATTTCTATTTGTAACTAATACATAGTGATGTAATTAAATTTGATTTAAAGATAATTAAAGGTAATCAAGATATGTGATTTTTTTGTTTTTAGTTGAATGACTTTTAGAGCCTTATCTCTTGCAAACTGGAAAGGGAATTAAATAGCTTATAGACTAAGGTACAATAAAGTTAGCTAGCTTTATATGTGGACAAAATTCATTTAACGAAGTTATTATTTTATCGAACATTATTTTAGTGCATTGACCCATATTGGGATCGAAAGAAATTATTATCTTAGCAAGATTATTACTTTATCGATTATTACTTTATCAAGGTTTAACTGTATATTTGTCCTTGAATGGTTTGCATCTTGTGGTTACGATATCACGATTTTTAATCTCTCCAACATTACATATCATTAGTCTAGATGGTTTGAAAAAACAAAGTTTATTTAATAAACACTTCGATAGTGGTCTTGGATTTATTTTGTCACAAACAAAATGTGTCACGACATAATAATTGTCAGAATCGTGGGATGTACAACATATGATGAATTTGGACGTCTTATTCCTTTGAAAATTCGAACAATTTCATGCACAACATTTTTTTTAATAATGAAAAATGGAAGGGAAAAAACATTATTTGATATGTCAAATCCATAAAGTTTGGAAAATCTAGTCGATTCTGCGTATGCTATGCCGACAAATTATTACACCCTCATCTCATTCATACTGTTACGTAGGATTTCGATACTGAGTTTAAAAAACTTGGCTTTTGTGTTAAATGATACAGGTCCACATGACATTTTGTGATTTGTAGTGTTATTTTATTTACTTTTATTGAAATGAGACAGTATCACTGAAACAACTCATATACAAGACCGTATAAATAGGACGGAGGGAGTATAAAATGAATAAATAAAAAATACTATAAATTATTATAGAGAGATAATAATTATATATATAAAAAGCCCATATGTATGTGTCTAAGGATAATAAGTGAAGAAATACAAATGGGCTAAAAGAATTGGACTTTAAGCAAAATTTGGCCCAAAATATGCAGGTAAAATAAATTGTTGGTAATATTTTTATAATAATAATAATAATAATAAATAATCACATCTCTATAGTATACAAAGCTAAGGGTTCACTCCGTACAATGAAATGAAATACGAGATATAACACATACAGTGACTAATTCCGGCATACTTAAACTCTCTCACCTCCTCTCCTGTTTCATTTTGATGCAGGAGGAGTGCTTCCACCAGTAGTAGGCCTGCAAGAAAACAATGATTATTTCTTCTTCATAATTCACATCAAAATCAAGACTTGATAGTCTTTGCAAACAAACTCTTCAATGATATAAATCCATATAATGTAATCAAAGAAGAAGATGGAGAAACTCACAAGCCTAAGTAGACTTTGAAGGCATCATAGATCACCCATTGTGCTCCGGTGAGAGTCCCGATCATCACGATACGAATAGGGAGGCCGCGCGTGCATAGACCCCACAACCCGAGCTTGTTCACAGCCTAGCATGCACCATACACATCAAGAAAGTTCAATCGAATGAGCGTCTTTAGGTCGATTTAGAACGCAAGTGATTTTAAGTACTCACGTCGGATACTGTTGCTCCCTTGGCATTGTTGAGGAAGGAGACCAAGTTGTCGGCGGGGTGGGAGATTGCGGCGCAGAATACACCGGCTATGTAGCCACCGGAGAAGCTAACACCAAGCTGCAACGCGTTGCTGCACTGCTCTTTCGGGGTTGGGATGGCGTACTTGTATATGGCCTCCACGGTGTTCTCAAACGTAGCAAACTTCATCATTGTATCTGTTTACATCAGCCCATCAAACTGTTCAGTTTGTTTATACAGTTAAACATCGATAAAGTAATGTTCGATAGAGTAATAATCTCGTTTAGATAATGATTTCTTCCGGTCCCGACTTGGATCAATGGACTAAATTAATGTTCGATAAAGTAATAACCTCGTTAAACGAATATTTTCTTCCGGTCCCAAGGTTATTACTTTAAAAGGTTTAGTTGTATGATGCTTAAAATGACCATAAATCATATGTAGTACTAATAAAACAGTCAAATTCCATCTACGAACCAACATAAATACCAATTCGGATCCTCTGTCCCACTTTCTCGTGTCCCACTCACATTTAACTGTAAGCACCTAGGTGCTTACGATAACCCTTAATTCAAATCATAAACACCAAGAAGCTTACAGTTACAAATGACAGTGGGGCACGAGTGGGACACAAGAAAATGAGATAGAAGATCCTATGGTATAAATACTCAACTCGGATTATCTGTCTCATTTTCTTATGTCTCAGTCGTGTCTCACTCACATTTTAACTATAAACACTAAGGTGTTTACGATAAATCTAAAATTCAAATCGTAAACACCTAGATGCTTACAGTTAAAACTGACAGTTGAACACGATAAAGTGGGATAGAAGATCCTATATGCAGAAATACTGGCCTACAGTTCAAGAAAAATGAGTAGAGACTTACATGGAATCTGCCTTCCCCAAAGAGGAACTATCCCTTTGTAAACCCTGCATAAACACAAACTCACAATGTCACAAACCATTACAATGAGGTTCCAACACAAAGTACGAGTGACAAAGCAAATCGCGCCTACCCGGATACTCCTTCAGCCCGGACAAGCTTAGGAAGTCCATCGGCCAAGCCTCGAGCGAAGCCGGGCTGAGTCTGGACTCTGACCTTAACGGCCTCGAAGGGGCAGAGAGCTATGTCCGCTATGAACTCGGCTGATGCTGAACCGGCTAGGTAGATAAGGGTCTTGTACTTGGCTGCGTGGTCGGGTCCGGCGAGGTCGGAGTAGTACTTCTTGAAGACTTCATAGAGTCCATATTTGAAGGCTCCTTGAGCGCTGTAGCCAAGCATGGTTGGAGCCCAGCCTCTGAAGAAGCCTTTTAGTCCTTGCTCCTTTAGCACTATTTTGAAACCGGATGTGACATTCTTGTACTTTGTTGGATCAATCTGAAATGCATATCTACAATTATCAAGCGGGCATGATCATCGACTTCTACACGTGAACCAAATAATGGATAAACATCATCTGACTTGAGCTGCCCACCCCCTTATATTCAAGCTTAAATTTTGTGAAAAATGATCAATATCAAGTTGATGTGGGACACAAATACGGACTTCAACGAACAGTTAAACCTCTTTCAAGTAATAACATTGGAGTCAGAAATAAATATTCGTTTAATGAGGTTATTACTTTATCGAATATTGTTTTAGTCCATTCGTTTAATGAGATTATTACTTTATCAAATATTATTTTAGTCCACTAACCCAAATTAGAACCAGAATAAATTATTATCTAAGCGAACTTATTACTCTATCGAGGTTTAACTGTATTTAATCTAACCATAGACTAAATCCCAATTCCAAGTAGCCCCATTGAACTTCTACGCATGAAGCAAACAATTTACACGCATGGACCAAACCACCATCATCAACTTGGTGTACTCAACCCCTTATACTCAAGGTTATATTCAGTACAATATGATTAATACCAAGTCGATGTGAGACAAAAATAGGGACTTTAACGTATTCAATCTAACCATGGGCTAGGCTATACCCCAATTCCAAGCAGTCCCATCAACTTCTACACGTAAACGAAACAATGCATGCACATGGACCGAACAACCATCATCGATTTGGCCACACTCCCTGTAAATTCAAGCTTTATATTAAGTGCAATATGATTAATATCAAGTCGATGTGAGACATAAATAGGGACTTCAATAGATTCAATCTAACCGTGGAGTAAATCCAAATTCCAAGTAGCCCCCTTCAACTTCTACACGTGAACCAAACAATGTAAATCCATGGACCAATCAATCATCATCAATTTGGGTCAATCGTCGCTTATATTTAATGCAATATGATCAGTATCAAGTCGACGTGGAACACGAATACGGAGTTCAATAGATTCAATCTAACCATGGTTAAATCCCAATTCCAAACTCACATGATCTAAGAAAATTAATACCACAATAAATAATTCACCAAGTAAAAGTAGAAAACCATCAAACTCGAATAAAATTAAACTCATTAAAAAAACTAAAAACCAAACAAAAGAACAAAAAAGTTGAAGAAACTTGAGTTCACCTGCATGTTGCACTTGACAACATCAATGGGAGTGACGGCAGCGTGAGTTAAACCACAGCACAGCATTCCGCCGACGGCGCAAGCTGCATAATACGAAGAAGAAAACATCTCTATTTTCCCCTCCGCCGGTGCCGGAATCATGAAATTCCCAGCCGTCGACGGCGGCGCCTGGTCAAAATTGGCCGCTTTCTTAGACGTCGCCGGCGAAGTGTAGAGGAAGCTCGGGATCAACGATCGCCGCGATGGGTCTTCGGAAAAACCCATTCTTGCAAGTGAAAAATCTCTGATTTGAACTTGTTAGTGGAGAATCTGTAATTCTGGCGTGATTTGTTTTGGAACGTTGGGATTTTATAGAGTGGAAATCAACGGAAAAAGGGTAAGAGGTTTGACTCGATATTTCCATGGCTGCTGATTTGAAGAGTCCGAGTTGAATTTGGTGACGACTGTGCACACGATTTCTGTTGGGGTGCATTCACCTTTCCCATTTTTCTGGAAGGTCAAGGATTTTCCATAGCCATTAATTTATTTTTTATTATAAAGAATCAAGAATTTGTGTTTCTTGATTGATGCTATTACATACATCATGGATTATTAGTATTATTAGTATATGTTTTGACGTTATTCACATGTAAAGAAAATGGATAGAAAACTTAGATTTTGCAACCGCTAACCACCCTTAAGGTGACAAACTCACACATAACATTTCTAGTGGGATTTGAATAAAATTTTAAATTTTTTTTGAAAATTATTGATCAGAAAATATAACGGACAATAAGAAAAAAAGGCTCATAAAGTATATACTATTATCTATCTATTAAAGGATAAAGAAGAAATGATTATTCACATTACAAGATTAAAAAGAGACATATGTATCACTTTTGTATTCCCTGGGGGTATTGACATGTGTCATTTTCTATTAAAAAATGTGGGTTATATTTAATACATGTCAATAGCCGTGTGGTACACACAAGGATATACAAAAGTAGCGGTACACACAAATCTTTGTGGACGCAACCATATATACATAAATAAAAAACGAGCAGATATTGCATAGGAGTGAGGTTTATCCAGTGCGTATTTTGGTAGCAGCTGCTGGTTACCGTCGTCATCAAAAAAACGAGCAGATACCAAATTATAAGACAAAATCGAATTATAAATCTTGAATTGAAGGAGGAAATCCAAAAAAAAAGGCCAAATACACATCAAAATAAAAAAATTGCTCACGTGCTATATGCAATCAGGCACGTGCTATGCATAAATCATTCGGTTTCTATTTGCTGTGCGTGACGATCATAATTTACCAAGAAAAACAAATGTATATTTATTATTATTAATAATAATTAAAAGGAAGGAAGTGGGAAAATAGGGAAATACAAGAAAGCATCCAAATTTAACATTTTTCTATAACCGTAATAGGTGGAATTTGCTTTGATCCTTTGGAAAATTCACCTCCTTCGCGTTTCGATTTGCTCCATCTATCAAAATCTACTTCGATCCGTAAGTATTAGCTATCGATCGGAAAAGATTTTCTACCGGAAAGATATGCAATTTTGCGCGCAAGATTAAGGTACCTACAATCTGTCGTATGCTGATTTTATCTCTTGCAATCCAATTTTTTTTCTTCTCTGGTAACTTTTTTTTAATGATATGTATGTAGTCAGATCGGAATCTGGTCGGAAAGCGGTCGGTTCCTCCTGTAACGGACCGGAATTTCGGCCTCCACCGTAGGTTTTATATGCTCGTGATTTAATTGATGGTTTATGTAGTTACATTACTTGCGTATTTGTTTGATTTGGAAAAAAGACTGCTTTTTTGATTCATCTGATTGTTTGTGTCTATGTATGTTATATTTTGTTTTAGGTTTAAATTGGGGGAGATTTTGGAAGTTTCACTCTGTTGAGGATCTGCGCCTTTTTGTTATTAGAGATTTTCTGATTAGGTGAAGTGATGGCAACTCCTGGAGGACCTAGGCCGGGGAATTTCCCTCCGAATTATAACCCTAACGCCTTATCGAATAATATGCAAAACCTAAATATTAATCAGCCCAATCAGCAGCAAAACAATGTTGGTGCTAGTGCCCCTAGACCTCCTCCGAATAGTAGTCCGTTCGGCCAACAAGCTCCGCCTTTTTCTGGTAGCAGACCAGGTCCGCCTCCTCCCGGTGTATTTCCGAGGGGTCCTGTACCACCACCCAATGCTCCTTCTCAATCTACATTGCCTCCAAATGTGGTTTCTACTAGGCCCACCGGTCCACCACCCGGTTCTCAGCCCCCTCCCTTTGCATCAAGACCGCCACCACCCGGTGCAGTGCCATCATCCTTCGGTGGGCCCGTTGCTCCAGCACCTCCTGCACCCGGGGCTCGTCCGGGGCCTTTCTCATCTTCCCCTCTGACATCAGCTCCGGCAACTCCTTCCCATGCAAGTGTTTCTGCCCCAGTTAGTAATGGACCGCCTGCATTTGCATTAGGGCCGCCACAAAGCGGGCCACCATTCCCTCCTACTATGGGTAGTATGCCGAGGCCATTAAGTGGACCTCCGCAGCCACCAGCTATGTTATCGTCTAGGCCTTCTCCTCAAATGCAGCAAATGCGCCCTGCTTTTGGTAGTCCGCCTACAGCAGCATCATCTGCTGCTGGACAACCCGCGCCCCCATTTTCAGGCCCACCGCAGAACATGGTGCCTCCTCTTGGTTCATCCCCATTTTCAGCACCAAATGCAGGCATGCAACAATCTCTGAGTTCTCCTTACGGGATGCAGACGTGGCCACAACAGCCACCGCAGGTTAATTTCGTCCATTTTGCCTCTATTTATCATACTTCTCTATTGATTTGTTTATTCTTTCTGTACTATCAGATTATTCTTCATGTTGCTGTGTAAATGCATTAGCGTAGAGGAAAACATTGATCTTTACGCAGTTGGGACCTAGTTGAATCTAGCTATGATAGCTTTGAGCTTCTACTTTAAATGAAACCCGTCATAGTATATATGTTGTAAATACTTGAGATATTGCTTTGGTTGTGCAATGGCATTTTTAGATGGAAATGATTATTTCTGGCTTAACCACGAATGGTTGTTTTAGAAAATATATCTAGAATTTGGATTTGGTGCATCATCTGTCTGCTTGCTTCAGAAGAAGTAGCTAGATGTATAGATGGCATCCTTTAAAGGCATGTACTTGGGATCTTACCTTCTTTCTTGCAATTTTAAGTTATTTGGCTTTAGTGTTTAATGGATTATCCTTCTAGTCATGCTGATAAATCATGATGCTATCTGGGTCTTCATGTTAAATTTGTGCCCTCATAGTTTAATATCGATAAGGCTTGTCAGAAAAGGATACACTCATGGCACTAGCTCTCTCGAATTTCTCATTAATATGTGGGGCAAGATGGTTAGATTTGTAGAAGAATAGAACATTTTCCGGACTTGCACAGCAGCACATGTATCCCACCTTGCTGCGAACTGTAGAGTTAACTGTTTTTACGTAGATTATTTCACTACTAAAACAAGCATTAAGCAGGACATTGCCCATGAGTTTTGTTGATGCTGCAGCTATAAATAATAACATCACCCATTTTTTTCAATCAGACTACTCGACCACCTACTTGATTTTACACTCTAAATATAGTGCTAATGTCCAGGTGGCTCCACCTCTTCTGATGCCCGGATCTATGCAGCAGCCTCCGCAGATGTTTGGAATGCCACCAGGTGGACAATCACTTCCAAATCAATCCATGTCTCTGAACCAAGCAGGGCAATCTAAAATTGATCCCAACCAGATTCCCCGCCTTGCGCCTAGTTCTGCTGTAATTTTGCATGAGACCCGTCAGGGGAATCAGGCAAACCCTCCTCCGGTAATTAATAGTATTTCTTGATTTAGTTTAGTCTAATTCTTGCTTAAAAAATAATTTGACCTTTTATGTTTTCCCAAAGTTAGTATTCACTGTCCTCACTATTAACCTATGGAGATATTGTTTTGTGACTCTCTAAATGTTGAGAGAACTTCATTTTTCTCACTTATTTTTCTCTTCATTGTGAAGCCTGCAACAAGTGATTATATAGTCAAAGACACTGGAAATTGCAGTCCACGCTACATGAGGTGTACGATCAATCAAGTTAAGTATTTAGTTGCATCATTGGTTGAACCTTTTTTTACTATCCTTTCACCCTTGTTGTTTTCAATCTCCTATTTGACCTTTTATGTGCGACTTTGTCCATCAGGTTGAATTGCTAATTAACAATGGGTTTTTCCTTTGTTTTAATAGGTTCCTTTGACTGTAGACCTTCTATCTACATCTGGAATGCAGTTGGCTCTACTGGTCCAGCCTTTAGCTCTTCCACATCCATCTGAGGAGCCTATCCATGTAAAATGAAGTATTCTGTGTTTCGTATTTTTATTCTGCTTTTGTGGTAGCATAATTTGGGACTTTTTCCTGACAAGATTATATTACAGTTATCCTGTAGTCATGTTCTAAACTCTGTTAATCTGTTCCTAAAATGTTTAAGTTCATCAGCAAAGTTTATTTTCCGTACAACATTATGTTTGATTATCAATTTCCTTGTAACAATTGCAATTTGTCAGGATAATTCGTTTTTGCTGATCTATTTTCTTTTCTTGTCTAATTGTGGCTAGATCGTAGATTTTGGGGAAAGTGGTCCTGTTCGATGTTCTCGTTGCAAAGGTTACATTAATCCTTTCGTGAAGTTCATTGACCAAGGAAGACGTTTCATTTGTAACTTGTGTGGTGAGAATTAATCTTCTTAACTTTTTCGCTAGTTAGTTGTCATTATTTTTTGGTGGTCTGTTTTTGCGTAGTTAGAAACACATGGAAATAACTTGTGAATTTATCCAATAGAACCCTAAACCATGGCCTATACTTTCTCTAACCTAAGTTTTTCATTAATTTGTAGTCAAAGTATTTGCTGTGGTTACTCCAGTTATTTCAGATCTTGGATAATTGCTCAATTATGAGCTTCTGGTCGCATCTATGCCTGATATTAATATGTTCTTGGTGAGTGCTTGTAATGTTCTTCTTCCCTTTTTTTGTTTTTGTATTGTGGTGCAGGATTTACGGATGAAACTCCACGTGACTATCACTGCAATCTTGGTCCAGATGGCCGGCGCAGAGATGCTGATGAAAGGCCTGAGCTATGCAGAGGAACAGTTGAATTTGTTGCTTCTAAGGAGTACATGGTAAGTTCTATGTTTTCCGTAGATGTGGATCCAGCAAAGGATCGAATTTGGATGAAGTGATCGTTAATAGGAACTCATGACTGAGATTCTAGTTTATAACCATTAACTGTGCCAGAAGGCGCTTCAAATGTCCTTGGCAATACATAATAGTTTGTTGATTTAATTTCTGTGTGCATATCCGTGGTGTATAACTGCACAGATCTTTTTGCCTTCACTTTTCCATGAACTTTCTTATTTTGCATTGTGTCTCATGTTTTTCTATATGCGGTTTCAGGTGCGGGATCCAATGCCTGCTGTATTTTTCTTCCTTATAGATGTATCGATGAATGCTATACAAACTGGTGCAACTGCAGCAGCTTGCAGTGCCATCAGCCAAGTGATAGCCGATCTTCCAGTAAGTTCATACCTGGACTTTTCATGTAATAACATTTTATTCTTGGACTTTCTTTAAGGCCAACGATGTCTGATGGAATTAAAGCATGTATAAGTTTCTTACTTTAAGGACTTTCTGCTCTACTAAAATGTACATTAATGTACCGATGATAATCATATAATAGTTTATGGATTTGCAAGAGCTGTGGAAATAAAAACATTGCTAATTGGTTTAGCCGTATAATTGGTGTTTGTGGTATTTGTTCCGATTGAATTTCAGGCAGGTGGAGTGTAATCCTCTACCAAGTTAAGAGGACCACTAGAGTGTTATTTGTTTATTAAGAGAGAGAGAGAGAGAGAGAAATACCAATCAGGACTGACTATCTTTTATTGCAGAATGGTCCTAGAACGATGGTGGGTATTGCTACTTTTGATTGTACCATCCACTTTTACAGCCTAAAAAGAGCATTACAGCAGGTTGGTAAAAAAAAAAAAAAACCTTCAACTTTTTTAATTAAAAAATCGTAATTTAATTTATTTCCTACTTGGCAATTATGGTGTATAATTTTTGTTCCTTTTTGGTCTTTCTTTTGTATTGGTATTGGTAGATCACAATGGCTTCATTCGGTAGTAGGTGTTAAACTGTAATTTGTCCTTCTTCTGTTCTGTTTCAGCCATTGATGCTTATTGTTCCTGATGTACAAGATGTCTATACGCCACTCGAAAGTGATGTTATTGTTCAACTTTCTGAGGTTTGTGTCGCTCTCATTTGAGATACAGTTCCCTAGTACGCAGCCCCCCCCCATGAAAAAAAACTCGTCTGACAAGCATTCTGATTGCTAGATTTTTATTTTATTTTTTAATTTATTATTATAAATTATTACTATTATTCGTAATTGCAGTGCCGTGAGCATTTAGAAATGTTGCTTGAAAGCATTCCTACAATGTTTCAGAGTAACAGAACCGCTGATTCAGCTCTTGGAGCTGCAGTAAAGGTATATATGCACATATGTTTTAAACTTTTTTTAACGTATAATATTTGCCGTCATTTTAGCAGACACGATATTAAAATCTCATTATCCTATTTCTTACTTTAGGCTGCTTTCCTGGCAATGAAAAGCACTGGTGGCAAACTTCTTGTTTTCCAGTCGGGTAAGCTTTCAAAATATAACTGTATTAGTTTTATAAGGGTGCATAACTCGCCCCCATTAACCCTCAATCTATCATACTTGTTTACTGATAATATAGGATTATTGCAGTTTTGCCATCATTTGGAATTGGATCCCTTTCCGCTCGAGAAGCAGAAGGGAGAAGCAACATGTCGGCAGCTGGAGAAAAGGTTTTAATGCCGCATTTATCTGCATCTTAGGATCGATACCGCTATAGTTTTCATTAATCATTTATTATCTCCCATTTCCTATAACTATTAAGTAATTACGTACCATCTCTTTTGCATGAGATATAAAATTTCCTACTTATTGCATTAATGCTTGAATTCAGGAGGCTCACAAATTGCTCCAGCCTGCTGACAAGACTCTAAAAACTATAGCAATTGAACTTGCAGAGTACCAGGTGACAGAATCTTACCATGATTTTGTTTCGGAGTCCTGCCCAAATTAATTTTTTTTTCTTTTTTTTTCTCATATTTCTCATTACCTCCAGGTCTGTGTTGACTTGTTTATTACAACACAAATGTATGTGGATATAGCTTCTCTCTCCGTTATTCCAAGGACAACTGGAGGCCAGGTAATTGAGTAAAGTTGAGTAGTTGGTCAATAATACTCCCTCCGTCCCATTGTGTTTTTCTCCTTTCTTTTCGGCACGGTTATTGAGAAGAGTTAGAAGTTGTGTGTAAATGAATGGGTCCCACAAAAGAAAAGTGGGTAGTTGTATGTAAATAAATTCCTATTTTTGGAAGAGGACGAGATGGATGGGACAACCCGAAAAGGAAAGTAAGACAAGATGAATGGGACGGAGGGAGTACTAATTGACCACTATATGTTTGGCTATTGTATCACCTTCAAGGGATGGATTGTTTAGCCTTTTTAATTTCTGATTTTTAGGTGCGTTATCTTTGATAACTAATTAGTGATTTTAAATGTGCAGATTTACTATTATTATCCTTTTTCTGCCCTCTCTGATCCCTCTAAGCTTTACAATGATCTTCGGTGGAACGTCACAAGGCCCCAAGGTTTTGAGGCAGTGATGCGCGTTAGATGTAGCCAGGTTAGCTTCTAGTTGTGCCGTTTTTTGAGCTTCGTATTTATGCAAAAAATACTTCTTTGCAAACATCTGCTGGATTTAAGGCTGTGTTGTATTTTTGTCGTTTCCGCGATAGGGTATTCAAGTTCAAGAATATTCTGGAAACTTCTGTAAGCGCATACCAACTGATGTTGATCTACCGGCGGTACTCTCTCTCTCTCTCTCTCTCACACACACACACACACACTTATCATTTCCTGGGTAGTTTCATTCTAAGTCGATTAATCTTCGTATTTTTCCAGATCGATTGTGACAAGACAATAATGGTCTCCCTGAAGCACGACGATAAACTGCAGGAAGGCACCGAGTGTTCTTTTCAGGTACCACTTTGTATCTCTGCTCGAATTGCATGTATGATAAAAAACAATTCTTTCTTTTTAACTATGTCGCGTTCTCCTTGTAAGCATTATTCTTCTAATCACGTTTGTATAATATTCTTGTCTAGTGTGCCCTTCTTTACACCACTGTATATGGACAAAGAAGAATCAGAGTATCAACACTGTCCCTCCCCTGCACGAACATGCTCAGTAATCTATTCCGCTCTGCTGATCTCGACACGCAATACGCGTGTATCACAAAACAAGGTCGGTGATTATGAATATAAACTCCATTTCAGTTCTCTACATGTAGAAACTTCTGATTTGTAGACATCTACTATCTCCGTCCCGCTATTAGTGGCTCAAAACTTTTGGGCACGGGAGTTGATAAAGTTACGTTTTGTATGTAAAGTAGTGTAAAGTAGTTGGACCCACTAGATTATATTTGAATATTACGAGCCACTTATAATGGAACGGAGGTAGTATTAATATTTACCGCCGACTATATTGATTTGACATTTCTTTCCTCATAGCTGCAAATGAGATTCCTTCGGCCCCTATCGCGCAAGTCAGGGATCAAGCTACAAATGTCTGCATCAACATTTTATACTCGTACCGGAAGTTCTGCGCTACGGTTTCATCATCCGGACAACTTATTCTACCCGAGGCGCTTAAAATGTTGCCGCTTTATACGCTTGGTAGATCCTAACTTTCTTTAAACTATATGCAGGAATTTTTCGTATCTTGTTTTAACCATTTGGTGTATGCCTTTATCAGCTTTACTCAAAAGCACCGGATTACGGTCTGATGGAAGAATCGACGATAGGACCTTTTGGATTAATTACGTCTCACCATTACCAACTCCTTTGTTGATTCCATTGGTGTACCCTAGAATGATCGCCATTCACGACCTCAACGAGAAGGTATTTTGATTCATTCACTTACATCGAATCTTTTAACCGATGTATTTCCTCGTCTCATTTCCAATGCTGAATCTTTAGGAGATAGACGATTCCATCGTCCCCACTCCAATCCCACTCTCCAGCGAGCACCTTGCTGTCGACGGAATATATCTCCTTGAGAACGGAGTCGATTGTTTGATCTACGTTGGTGAAAACGCCGAGGCAAACGTCTTGCAGCAGCTGTTCGGCATTTCATCGGTTGAAGAAGTCAATAATCAGGTACTCAATCCATTTTAAATCGAGGAGCAATTGTTCTTCTAGTTCTTCAACATGTCATCAAATATATCTTGAACTTGACAAAGAGAGAGTACTTATGGTTATCTTCCTTTCATCAGTCCATTTTGCAGCAATACGACAACCCGTTGTCGAAGAAGCTGAACGACATAGTAAACGAGATTAGGCGCCAACGTTGTTCTTACCTACGGTATGACCAATTTCTCGTTATTGCTAGTACTACATAGTCGATCGATTTTGTTCCTTTTAACGCATTTTTCGCCTCTCCTTCGTATTCTGCAGCCTGCGGCTGTGCAAGAAGGGCGATCCGTCTGGTCAGTTTACGACACTCACCACTTCTTCTCTTTCACAACCCTTTTGCTCCAAGCTAGAAACCCATGAATATGAGATGATTATAGGAGAATCTTTTGTTGATAAAGATTCGATTTTGTTGCTAAAGATTCGATTTCGTTTTGCAGGGATGGCGTTTATGTCGTACCTTATCGAAGACAAGATGGCGAGTGGTTTCTCATATGTGGAGTATCTGATACATATTCACCGCCAGATTCAGAGCAAAATGGCTTGATCACATCAACTTTTGATTTCAATACTGAGAGAGAGAGAGAGAGAGAGAGAGCTCTCAGAGAGGAGAGAGAAATATAGGATCTTGATTTTGTCTGGATTTCTTCATAGGGAGAAAATAGAAATAATAAACACATTAAATTTTTGGACATTCTTATTTATGATCTTGTGCTGCATTGACTTTGTGATGTAGAATCAGAATCTTGATTTTGTTGTATGATTATTTTGATTTTATGGATCCTCTTTTGTAGCTCTCACAAATTCTTCTCGGTAAGAGAATTATTTGATTTTTGGTTTTTTTCTATTCATGTTTGGGTTCAAGTATAACTAGACATCTTCTAGGGTTATTACAGTTAAACCTCGATAAAGTAATATTCGATAAAATTATAATCTTGCTAATATAATAATTTTTTTCGATCCCGATATGAGTCAATGTATTAAAATAATATTTGATAAAGTAATAATCTCGTTAAATGAATATTTTTTTTCGGTCCCAAGATTATTACTCTATCGAGGTTTTAGTAGTTAGTTTGTGAATACACGAATTTTGGGTGGATAGTGGTTCTTTTGTATGCGTAATTTTCAAAGTGTTTTGTATAAATACACGACCTGTTAATTATTAAAGTTGGAAACATCGTTTTTTATCGTTTTACGTAGGATATTTCGAAAGCGAGTATTTTAAAGTTATGCACAAACCAAAATCCCACTTTCATGTATTTACATACTAATATTCGATATGAGTTTCGGATTTGATACGATAATTATAGTTAAAAATATACATAGTTTGTGGTTAGGACTTAGGTTATGGGTTCAAAATCTACAGAGACTGTCAGATTTACCTTATGTGCATCAAAAGTAGCGGTTGTTCATAATCATATAACATATACCTATTAAATTTTTTTTAAAGAAATACACACGTATATGTATGGACCCAATTTTGGGCCTTGGCCCAATAAAACGTTATATATGGATCCTATGACGACGAAGGCTGCAAGTTGCAAGTTGCGACTCTGACCGTCTTCCCCATTTCCCTTCTCTTTCCATTTTTGCTTGCTCAAGAAGCACGATCTTGTTTGGGCGGCACGCGTGCAATCCTATATATAGGATTGTATATCTTCTGCGGAAAACGAATCATCAATTTCCATTATTCATTTCAAAACAACTTGAGGGAAAAATCTCGGACTAGGAAAAAGGGGTCAATTTCCAAATCACTCTTCATTTCTCATTCAGTCGGATTGAAGTTTCAATCTTCCTTCGTCTCGTAAGGTTGGTGATGACTTTCCTTTTCATTATTTTGTCGTTTGTTCAATTTGGGATTTTTATTTATTTTTTATCATCAAAGATTCAATAGCTAGGTTTGCGATTGGTTTCGGTAATTGATTGCGGCGTTTGTTGAGCGTTGAATCTCTTGGATTCGGGCGTTATCTGATTGTTTCCAATGCGATTTCTTTGTAGTTGTTGGAGCTCGGGCGGATAATTGTCTGGAATCTTTTGATCAGAATATGAGCTCGGAGCAAAGCAGACGGAGGGAGAGCAGCAATTATCGGCCGAGACAGAACAATTCCTCGCGGAACAACCGCCGTGAGTGGGTCCCTCGGGGCCCCGCGCCTGTTGTCGCCGCCGTGCAAGTTCCACCGTCAAGTGTTGATAGTGGTAGCCTGAATGAGAATGGAAATGGTGGAGAGTTGGTTGATCGGACCCCCGCCGTTCACCCTATTGTGCCGAATCGGAGCAGGACACGTGGTGGATCAAGAGGGAACCCTAGCCACCGACATGTTGGTCCAAGGGAGAGGGAGAAGGTGGAGAGGAAGCCCAACCGTGAAGAGAATTCGAGGGTATTGAAGGGGGTTAACATACCCCAACTCGTGCAAGAAATCCAAGATAAGCTTACAAAGGGTTCGGTTGAGTGCATGATTTGTTATGAGATGGTTCGAAGATCTGCACACATTTGGTCGTGCTCGAGCTGCTACTCAATCTTTCACCTAAATTGCATAAAGAAATGGGCGAGAGCTCCAACTTCTATTGATTTAATGGCTGAGAAGAATAGTGGTACTAATTGGCGTTGCCCCGGATGCCAATCCGTGCAGCTTATGTCAGCTAAGGAGATTAGATACATCTGCTTTTGTGGCAAGAGACCAGACCCTCCTTCAGATTTATACTTGACTCCGCATTCTTGTGGTGAATCATGTGGGAAGCCATTGGAAAGGGAGCTTCATGATAGTGGCTTGAGTGATGAAGATATATGCCCTCATGTTTGTGTTTTGCAGTGTCATCCCGGCCCTTGCCCCCCTTGTAAGGCCTTTGCTCCTCCGCGAAACTGCCCGTGTGGGAAGAAAGTTATTACGACAAGATGCTCCGATCGGAAGTCTGTTCTCACTTGTGGGCAGAAGTGTGATAAGCTTCTTGAATGTGGGAGGCATCATTGTGGGAGAGTTTGTCACGTGGGGCCATGTGATCCGTGCGAGGTTCTTGTTAATGCTTCTTGTTTCTGTAGGAAGAAGGTTGAGGTTCTTCTTTGTGGAGATATGATTGTGAAGGGAGAATTCAATGACGAACATGGTTTATTTTCATGCAACTTGGCTTGTGAGAAGAAAATGAATTGTGGGAATCATGTTTGCCAAGAGATTTGCCATCCGGGTCCGTGTGGGGAATGTGAACTGCTACCGGGGAAAACGAATTCATGCTGCTGTGGCAAGACAAGCGTAAAGGAGGAGAGGAAGAGTTGTTTGGATCCAATCCCAACTTGCTCTCAGATTTGTGGCAAGACCTTGCCTTGCAGGCTGCATAACTGTCAGAATGTGTGTCATTCTGGGCCTTGCCCACCTTGTAATGTGCTTGTTACGCAGAAGTGTCGTTGTGGGTCGACCTCTCGAAGAGTAGAGTGCTTTAAAACTGCTCCAGATGGTGAAAGTTTTACATGCGATAGACCGTGTGGCCAGAAGAAAAGCTGTGGCAGGCATCGCTGCAGTGAGCGTTGCTGTCCGATTTCTAATTCTTCGAATTCGAACTCTTCCATGGGTGAAAGGGACCGGCATTTATGCACAATGCCATGCGAGAAGAAGCTGAGGTGTGGTCAGCATTCTTGCGTATCACTCTGTCACAGTGGCCATTGTCCTCCATGCCTTGAGACGATCTTCACCGACTTGACTTGTGCGTGTGGTAGGACGTCGATTCCTCCTCCCTTACCGTGTGGTACGCCTCCACCTTCGTGTCAGTTCCCTTGCTCAGTTCCTCAGCCTTGCGGTCATCTATCTTCACACAGTTGCCATTTTGGAGATTGCCCACCTTGTACTGTTCCTATCCCGAAGGAGTGTGTGGGTGGACATGTAGTCCTCCGTAGTATACCGTGTGGATCGAAGGATATTAGATGTAACGAACTGTGTGGAAGGACGAGGCAGTGTGGGCTACATGCTTGCTCTAGAACTTGTCATCCACCCCCTTGTGATTCTTCTGGTTCAGGAAGTTCGAGTTTGAGGACGTCTTGTAGGCAGACATGCGGTGCTCCAAGGAGAGATTGCAGGCATACTTGCAAGGCTATATGTCACCCTGCCTCTCCATGTCCGGACGTAAGATGCGAATTCTCCGTCACAATCACTTGCTCGTGTGGCCGGTTGAGCACCACGGTCCCTTGTGATGCCGGTGGGGGAAACGGTGGATATAGCGCTGAGACATCTCTTTTAATACAGAAGTTGCCGGTGCCTCTACAACCCGCCGAAGAAAATGGCCAGAAAACCCCACTTGGATTAAGGAAGCTAATGTGTGACGACGAATGCTCGAAGGTGGAGAGGAGAAAGATGCTTGCTGATGCTTTCGGTGTTACTCCCCCTTCCATGGATGCACTCCACTTCGGTGATACCACATCCATGTCTGAAGTACTTTCCGACCTTCTGAGGCGGGACACGAAAACAGTGTTGGCCGTAGAAGAGAGATGCCGGTATCTGATTCTTGGTAGGGGTAGGGGCGGGATAAACGCGCCGAAAGTCCACGTTTTCTGCGTGATGACGAAGGAGAAAAGAGACGCAGTCAGGCTGATAGCGGAAAGGTGGAAGCTTTCGGTGAATGCAGCCGGATGGGAGCCGAGGAGATTTGTTATCGTGCACGCCACACCAAAGTCGAAAGTCCCGGCTCGTATGCTTGGCCTTAAACCGTGCAACCCGGGTAGTAACGTCTTGCAGCCGCCGATCTTCGACCCCTTGGTGGACATGGATCCGCGGCTCGTTGTGGCTTTGTTTGATCTGCCTAGAGATGCTGATGTGAGTGCATTGGTGTTGAGGTTTGGCGGGGAATGCGAGTTGGTTTGGTTGAACGATAAGAACGCGTTGGCTGTGTTTGGCGATCCCGGGAGGGCAGCAACTGCTATGAGGAGATTGGATCATGGGTCTGTTTATAATGGTGCTGTTGCGGTTGTGCAGAACGGTGGTGCGTCGGTAGTGAATTCGGGTGCGTGGGGATCCGGTGCAGCAGCTTCGAAGGATGCAGCGGTGAAGGGGAACCCGTGGAAGAAGGTCGTAATGCGGGAGTCGGAGTATAGTAAGGAAAGCTCATGGAGTGGTGAGGAGATGGCTGGTAAGGAAGCTCCAGTTGTTGCTGCTGCTTCAAGCAGCAACAACCGGTGGAGCCTCCTCGAATCGGGTAGCAGTTCGAGATCATCGGATTCTTCTCGGAAAATCAACAAACAGCCGGAAACTCCTGCTTTTAAGGGAGTGGAGTCTAGTTTGAAATCACCATTGCAGCAGGACGGCACAAGCAGTAGCAATGAAATGGCTGGTGAAGTGGTGGATGATTGGGAGAATGCCTGTGACTGAGGGAAGCATTCTATGCTTGTTGTTGAATTCTTCCTTATTGTTGTTTGAGTTTGCATTAGACAATCATATGTCATCTGGGCTGTATTGCTTTTGGCAAGGATTTTTTGTGATTTTGTTAAAAAATATGATGGAAACAATTTCTGATTTTGATGAAATAGTTTTTGCATTTGTGATGGGAATTAGTATTTGTTCACCATTGTACATTTCACAGGCGCAGACATGATACGAATGCAGAAATAAAATAACTAACGATTACGATTTTCAACGGACGGGTCAAGTGGGCGGAGGCTGTTGGATAAATTTATTGCACACGATCCAAATTCAAATCCAGACTTGCAGGAGTCCAAAAATTCGAACTTAGTCCCGGACTCGTACGGTTTTTGCTTTAATTTGTATAGCTTTACTTTATTATTATTAATTTTTATTGGTATGAACTTTTTTATTTGAATTTACTTTATAAATATGCTTATATTTGTTTTATATATTTGTAAGTCATTTTTAATATTTATTAGTATTATTAAAATATCTATATATTTATATAATTTAATCATATATTTATGATGCTTGGCATTACCCGCTCCCCAGGGGGTTGGCATGGGGGTGGGTGGGTGGTCATCAAAACACTAAACCATCCAATGTAAAAAAGTTTTTCGGATCAAGCCCCTCTTTATCCCTAAAGAGGGGTATTAAATACAGCTATTCATCCGTTATACATATTTAGACTTTTATAATATGTTTAAGTATGGATTGAATTTAATACATATAAAATTGATGTATGAATACTGCTCACCTAGAAAGTTTAAATAAAATTGTCTTAAGAGCCGTCTTTTCAAATAGTAATTAATTGTTGAACAACTGAATTAAAAAAAAAAAGTCGAACATTATCGTAGAATGTACTAAAATCGCAAAGATACTTGTTCAAACAAATTATGAATCTCAACGGCACGGTAACCTAGATCCAACAACAATCATAGAAAATAATAATTCTGATACTAGTACGACGTATAAAAGCTAGAAATTAGTCAATATACATAATCAAAAGACAGTGAGCATCAGTCAATCACATGATTTATGGATCAATAGTTTCTCAATACACTTGAGACAGCCATTAGAAACAAAATACGTACAAGACGTAAGAATTTTATCTACCAATCGCTAATATCAGCCTAGGAAAAAAAATCATTGAATTGACTTCCTATCGTCTCGACGGCAAGATAACAACATTATCATCGTGATTTGCATCCCCATGTAATACACTTTGCCATCCACATCCACAGCTCGATATACCCCAGTGTCATCCTTCAATATCTCGTCAGATGCGGTGTAATCTCTTTAACTATGAAGGGTCCTAATTTGTTATTTTTGTCGGTAACTTCTTGAATCTCTGTAGAGATGTCAGAGCCAATGTTCTCACCGAACAGGTGGATATTCTTTAGTGCCTTTTTCACACACTCGCTTACATCAACCAGCCTCTTCTTTTTCCTAATTTGGGATTTCAAAATCTATAAATTTGAAAATGGAATACTAATTTTATATTTTAATCTATAATTAATACAAATATTAATCATGTACGTACCACCCAAAAACGCAGACCCCATGGCCAACCCATACATCCTGAAACGTATGCCCGCTTCTTTCCCATGCTTTCGCCATTCCCTCCGTATAAACTCTTTGGCCGCATCCAAACTTGTCAGATTTTTCATGTCCGACCACATGTTCAGAGTATCAGTTTTAGAGTCAAATTAGAATCGCAAATTAAAATCCTAATATTTCAAAAGGTTTCAGTATCTCTGATGTACTACTATATTACTGCATTTGTTGCGCAAAGTATAGTTAGATAACCAAACGACGAACATTATTACTGAATCGCAAATCCAAATCAAAACGATGAATAATAAAAGCGTCGTAATTTGCATATTTAATAGTGTTTTCAATATATTTGCTCAATTAATGCATTACTACAGTTAATACGCATAATATAGTTAAATAACTCACACACCTCAGTTGTTCACAGTGATCCTCGTCGATCGTCTTGCCTCTGAAGGATACCATATTGTTCGCTCTCCGTGCAAAATGATAGTTGGTGGAAATTTTAGTTATATATGAATTGAGCTAGTTTTTTATTTTGTCGGTCTAAAGGGGACAAGAATTATTGTATTAATTAAATTGTAGTTGATAGTTTGACATTTTTAGTAGACTTTTATAATATGTTTAATTAAGTGGATTGAATTCAATGCATATAAAATCAATGTATGAATATTGCTCATCTAGAAAGTTTAAATAAAATTGACTTAAGCGTTGCTTTTTCAAATAGTAATTAATTGTCGAACAATTGAATTCAAAAAAAGTCTAACATTATCGTAGAACGTACTAGAATCGCAAAGCGAGGGAGCCCACCAAAATGCAGCTTTGATGAGCTTGGGACCTACCCTTTCATTATAATACTCGGATAGAAGGGCCTTATTGTATGCATCCTCATTAAAATAATCCTGCATTAAGTAAACAAGGATTACATAATACTAAATCTAAGTTGCACAAAATCTTCTACAATCACACAGTAATACACAGTATATTCCTATGAGATAATATATTAGTTCAGCTTGTGCATCTATCTCATTTAATACTTGTGCACTGAGATAATATATATATATATATGTCACCAAGAAGCTACTATATATGTGCACTAAGATATTATATATGTCACCAAGAAGATACTATATATGTCTCCACTACCATTAACCTGCAAGTCACCACACTTGTATAAGAGCTAATACAAAAGAATGGATATAACAGCAAAATATAGCAATATATTATATTATGTGCACTAAGATATTATATATGTCACCAAGAAGATACTATATATGTCCCCACTACCATTAACCTGCAAGTCACCACACTTGTATAAGAGCTAATACAAAAGAATGGATATAACAGCAAAATATAGCAATATATGTCACCAAGAAGCTAGGTTTCAGAAAACTACTCCTTTGTTGACTCTTAGTTCCATAATATGAATTATTAGAGATACATGAATGCTATTGTCTCGATGGCAAGATAACAATATTATCATCGTGTTTTGCATCTCCTCTGTAACACAGGTTGTCATCTACATCCATAGCCTGCTATACCGCAGTGCTATCGTGGGATGCGGTCTAATCTCTTTAATTATCAAGGGCCCTGTTGTGTTATCTTTGTCGGTAATGGCTAGTATCTCTACGGAGACGTCGCCGATCTTCACACCGAACAGGTGGATATTCTTTAGCGCCTCTCTCACACACTGGCTAACATCACCCAGCCTCATCTCTTTCCCAATTGGGATATCAAACTCTATTGAAAATAAAATATTAAGGTGATGTTTTAATCTATAACTAATACAAATATTAATTTTCTACTTACCATCCGAATACGCCTAGGCTATGGCCAACCCATTGTTGAGATACATATCCAAAGGTATTCCCGCTTCTATACCGTGCTTATACCACTCCCTCACTATAAATCTTGTGGCCAATTCAAAACTTGTAGCATTCTCTATGTTCGGCCACAAGTGTATTCCATGGGCCTAGCCCATATTCCGGAGGATTCTATAAGAGTTCTAGAACATTGTAGACATTTACAAAGTGTATAGTTTGATCTAGATTAGTGTGGAAGGATCTAGATACGTGATAGGAGCCCTTAGATCGAAATTTAGTACTCCCTCCGTTTCGTTATTGATGTCCACTTGGGAATGGGCACGGAGATTAAGAAATTTTATTTGGAGATATATTTAATGAGTTTAAATTGTATTAATAAATTGACACGGTTTTCGATTAATGGTTGGTGGGAATGAATGTGAATTTATCTAAATGTTATTAAGACATAGTTTAAGCATTTGATTTAATTTTTTTTTATGTTGTAATTAAAGAAATAATCTAAAGTTTTCAAAAAGTTAAAAATCAAAATTTTCTACGTTCGGAGCGGAGCGGAATCGTGTAAGAGATAAACTTTTGGAGAGAGAAAGTGTATAAGAATATGAGGTGGGTAGTGAATAATGAGGAGCCCACCTCATATGGGGTGGATATTGAGTAATTTGTCATTTTAGGAAAGTGGACATTAATAATGGAACAACCTAAAATGGTATACTGGACATGAATAAAGAAACGGAGGGAGTATAAAATATAAATTGTGCCAAATCAAATTATTGTAAAGAAATTTAGATCTTTATAAATAACAGTTTATTAGATATATATAATATTAAGATTGTTCGGTACAATGGTGACATACTTCTAGATCGATTGTCATATTACTCGTTATCATCTCGAGAAAGACACTCTTTCTTCACCATTTGTCTTGTCATCAATGTAACTTGCAGATTTCTTTACAAAGGCCCACACCCTCCAGCGTCACCGGTTCTTTCTTGGCAAACTCTCGATGTTACTCACGTCACCATCGCAAGTTTGAGGGAGGATGTTAGCATTGTTGGCATAACATCTATTGCTTGCATTTTGTCCCACATCTAAACTCTTAAGTAGTTTCCTTTCATTTGTATCCTATAAATAGGGACCCTTATTCTTCACTAATAAACAAACTCACATTAAATGTTATCTATGTATGATTATAATATTTTGTAATAATATGTGTTCGAAACCTACAACAAACATTTTAACATTATTTTTTAGAAACTATAAGCGTTATTAAATTCGGTATGCGGCATGCAGTACATACCGAAAAGTTTCGTTATACCGCTATGCGGTATATACCGAAGTTTTGGTATACGTCGGTGTCGTACCGAAAAATTTCGAGACAGTATGATACCGTACATGAAACTACGGTATACCAAAAAAGACGGTATTCTCAGTATTTTTCTGGTACGGTATGTGCGGTATATACCGGTTTTTGCCTAATTTTTTTTTTTTTTTTTTTTTATTTTTTTTTTTTTTTTTTTTTTTTTTTTTTTTTTTTTTTATTATTTTTTTTTTTTTTTTAAAAAATTTTTTTTTTTTTTTTTTTTTTTTTTTTTTTTTTTTTTTTTTTTTTTTTTTTTTTTTTTTTTTATAAATTTTTTTTTTTTTTTTTTTTTTTTTTTTTTTTTTTTTTTTTTTTTTTTTTTTTTTTTTTTTTTTTTTTTTTTTTTTCAGGATATTTACCTACCCCTAATTTTAATTTAGATAACCCCAATTAAAAAAATATATAGGTTAATAGATGAGTTCTTTTATTAATTAGTGGATAATCATGTACTTAATATAGGAAAATATATAATGTATTATTCTTAATATTAGTGTTCTTAGAGCTATAAATACGATAATAAATAAAGAAGTGTAATTAGAGGGATAAAGAAGTATATATATATATATATATATATATATATATATATATATAGGATATGAATATTTTAAGAAGCACCATCTTAAATAAAAATTAAGAACCAATCATAACCTTTCATTTTCTTGATTTATGGTCATCATTTTTCCTTATTTTGCCTTTATTTTTAATTCAAAAAGGAGAAAATAAATATCATTACGGGTAATTATGTAATTTTACATTTTATATTTTTAAAATTAAACCAACATCTACACTTACTTCATCCGGCGGTGGCGGTGTGGATAGGTGACAGCGGCGGCTGACCGACTGTGGTAGTGGCCAGCAGCGACAATTTTGTTTATGCATATTTTTCGTACAATTGTTTATGCATAATATGATGTTGGTTTATGCATAATTATGAGCATGTTTATGCATAAAACTGTCTGTTATGTGGGTTAATGTTATACAGTAAAAATACATTTTATGCATATTTTAGTATTTGTTTGTGTATAAGCCCGAACAATTTTATGCCCAAAACTGTTTGTTATGTGAATATTATGTTATGCAATAAATATAATTTTTGTGCATATGACAGTATTTGTTTATGAAAATGGCAGAATAATTTTATGCATAGACTAACATATTACAATCATACATTTTTATGCATAACTTTGTTCGTGTTTGTGCATATTATGATTTTACAAAAAAAATTCATCATATTTATATTACATACCTTCGGTGGTGGCGGCAATTGGAGGCGGTTGCGGCAGTCAGCGGGGTCAGCGGCAGCGTAGGAGGAGGCAGCGGTGGGCGGGTGGTGGCGGCTGGAGGTGGTAGATTACTAGGGTTTTTCATTTTTGTATTTTCATAATTATTTATTAATATTGTTGTTTAGCAGTTTATCATTTTCTTAATTTTTTGAATTAATTAAATTAATAAGATAGATTAATTCTACACCATAGATCAAGTTTTTATTTAAGGGGTGATTCTTAATAGAATCATATATATATATATATATATATATATAATATATCAAAGGGACTTGTCGAAATAGTTTAAATTTCACTAATATTAGGAAATTATAATATTACCTACCATATGAGGAAATTATTATCTTCGCATAATATCTATATAATATATTTTAATTTAGATGATCGTAATTAAAAAAAATTAATTAGGTTAATAGATAAGTTATTTTGTTAATTAGTGGATATATATTATCATATATTATTAGAAGTGTGAATCACAATGTCATAATGCTAGAAGTGTAATTATATGGATAATAGATATACAAGTCTGAAATTAGCTTAATGTATAGGTAAAGTCACGTGAATAACATAAAATAGTTAATTCACGGTATAATTATAATTTATTATAGTTCTTTTGTTTTCGTATAAAATAGAATATTAAGATTTATTTGGGTAATATTAAGTTAATTTTAAAAACATCAATACATCTTGTGTATCAAAATATCATTTGTTGGAGAATAATATGATTTGACTGGCCTTTTCGTGATATCTAATCGATTGGTTTATGTTTCGTGATATTTTAATGCAAAATTAGCCTTGTATCCTTAAAAAAGAATTAAACAATAAAAAAGCTAGTTTTTTTTTTATGACGAGGATAACCCGCAGTTGCTATCAAAATACACATATTCGACAATTCCTACAATAGTCTGTACAAGAGAATTAAACCATAATAGGCTAACCATAGTGACAGACATACATACCGGTTCCAGTGAAATTTAAACCAAGGCTATGGATTAATGTAAATTCTTGTGCCGAAGCCAAGGCCCATGCCCCATTCTGATGGACCAAATTAATATATACTCCCTCCGTCCCATTATTCTTGTCCGCTATTCCATTTTGGGTTGTCCCAAAATTCTTGTCCACTTTCCTTTTTTAGTAAATTATTACACACAATTTTTTTGTGGGACCCACAACTTTATACCAATCTACACACAACTAACAACTCTCCTTAAAAATAGTGCAAACACACAAATTGGACAAGAATAATGGGACGGAGGGAGTACTTTTTTTGTTAGTAATTACTCATCTTCTTCGTGTTCGCAGAGACAGACATGGCCACACGCGCCGCCGCCACGCTCTCCCTCCCGAGGGTTCTGTATCGTCATCTCCCAAACTAGCAGGTGCCTCGTAACGGAAGATACACGGGACTCGTTACTCGATGTTTCCCCAGGTTTGCTTTTTTATTTTTCTATTTTTATGATAATTACTACTGATTTGGGAAATTGTTAATTTAGGGCCACCACAGAGGCCGACAGTAATACGATGAGAATCTACGGTCCCTCGCCGCCTAAACAAATCAGGCATTATGACGGACAACGAAAACAACTCAAGATAGTGTAGTGAGTTGATAGTTGAATGCTTTGTTTTTTGAGTATGGATGAGTAAAATTATGTAACTTGATACTGAAGAGAATTCCAAGCTTTTCGCGATCACCCTTGTTTGCGGGCCCCGAAGGAGCCTGCTTTCGCCGTGTGGCCCGAAACGGCCCAATTTGACCTCAAAACGGGTTTTTTCGGGCTCGAATTCAGACTCCAATGGGCTACGCCAATTGCTCACGTCGCCGGCGCCTTCGTGAGAAGGAGAAGGAAGAAGAAAAAGAAGTTGATGTGAATAAGCAGGAGAAAGAAGAAGAAGAATATGGACCATTGGTAGTGGCATAGTTTGATGCTCTTTTACTAATAAGTTATCAGCCTCTCTATTTCCTCTTTACAGTACCCTTCGTCCCGCTATAAGAGGCTCAAAACTTTTCGGCATGATTATTAAGAAAATAAATGATAAAGTATGAGAGAGAAGTAGATGAAAAAGTAGGGTACACTTCGTCCCGCTATAAGAGGCTCAAAACTTTTCGGCATGATTATTAAGAAAATAAATGATAAAGTATGAGAGAGAAGTAGATGAAAAAGTAGGAGATAGAAGATAAGTGAGAGAATGAGAAAGTAAATGATAAAGTATGAGAGAGAAAATGAATTTTATAATGAGAGTAAATGATAAAGTAAGAGAGAGAAATGATAAAATAAGATAGATGATAGTAATTTTTTTGCCAAATCAGGTCCGAGCCACTTTTAATGGGACGTTCCAATAAAAAAAGTAAACCACTAATAATAGGACGGAGGGAGTAATAAGTTATTAGCCTCTCTTGTTATGCGCTATTTCCTCTTTACTTACTCCAACATTATTGTGTTATTGACTTTTTTCTTTTATGTATTCTTTTTTATGTAAAAGGCACACCACCGTCACCACCTATCATAATTTTCATTCATTTTGATATAACATGTAAAATAATTGATTTGACAACTACAAGTAGTTTAGTATTTTTCTTTCTTTGGATTATATATACTAGGACGGCACCCGTGCTTCGAACGGATGACAGACTCTATCAATATAAGCACATACTCTCTCCGTCCCGCTATTTGTGACTCACTTTTCCGAAAGGGGTGTCTCGTTATTTGTGGTCATTTTTTTAATTTGGTAAAAAATTATTATCATATCTTCTACTCTATCATCTTCTCTCTCCTACTTTATTACATTCTATCTCCTACTTTATCATCATTTCTCTAATACTCTCTCATTATCTTACTCATCTTCTCTCTCATACTTTATCATCTACTCCCTCTCTCATACTTTATCATATACTCTCTTAATTCCCGTGCTGAAACCAATTGAGTCACAACTAACGAGATGGAGGGAGTACTACCTTATACTTCTTAGATGATCGAAGGATGGCACCAATACGCTTCTCATGACAAATAACATAATTCAAAATAAAAACTCAAGAAAACTAAACTTGGAATAGATTGAGCAATTGCTTCTGCAGGCATGAGGATAAGAAAATCGGTAAGAGCTATGAACGAATGAAGTTTCCATGGTAATTCTCTCGCATATATTTAGTACTACCCGTAAAAGACGAATGCAACACAACAGGTTTACCTCGTGCTAGTGCGGGACCGTGCTTCGCATGGAGTGTCAAAATTTTTAGATAATTAGAAATTTCAATTGGAAGTATACATATGAATTCAATGGTATAGATATACATAATATAGCGTATTTTTAGATATAAAATAGAAAATACACAAACTTCCGTACTCTCTATCACTAATACAAGGTTAATAAAATGATATTTATAATTAATTCCTATAATAATAATAAAATAAGTAAAAATGCATATTACACTGCGTTAATCAATTTATTATATTTAATAAATATTTAATCAAAATGCGATACATAAAATGAATGATCAAAATCAAAGTTCTTTAGCGCAAGCATTCTGAATCTTAGTTTGATATTATAGACTTCTATTTTAGAATATCCAATTTTTTATCATAATTATCACTTATACTAGTATTACTAGTTTCTTCTGATTTTGTATCTGAGTTCAATAATATTTTTGAAAGTATATCTTTCATATCATTGTTAAGATTACGATTATTAATTTTTTTCTTAGTCCAACATTCCTTGGCATAGTGACCATATTTGACACATTATTTTCAAATTATTAATTTTCTTTTTTCCCATTTTCCTTGAATTAAAATTATTAATTTTCTTTTTTCTTCTTCCTTCACCACCTTCTTTCTAAGAGTTGTATTCTCCTGCTCCTGCTTTTGGATATGTACCTGATCAAGTTACATCATTTTACTCATCCATACTCAAAAAACAAATTACTATTCAACTATCAACTCACTACACTATCACAATTTCAACTTACCCCAACATCTGAGATTTCATCGAGTCGAACAAAGCTCTTAGAAATATGCATCTCTTGAAAACTAAATCAAAATCTTATTAAGAAGCAAACTTTGTTGAGCAATCCAACACCATTTCTATGATATTGAACCCAAAAAAGTATACTAAATCTAAAAAGGGTGTATACAGAAAAAGAGAATCACTTAGTCATGCACAACAACCAGACTTAGAACCAGAATCTCCTTGACCAGTAACAATAATAGCAGTGCCTTTCAAAGATGAGGATTTGGAGTAATCACCAGCAGCAAGAGTCTTCTTGCTTACGATCCGGTATATCTCCGTAAGTATGGTCATGAACGCGCTTTCCACATTCGTTGCTTCGAGGGCTGATGTCTCCATGAAGTAGAGATTCTCCCTCTCAGCAAACTCCTGAGCGTCCTCTGTAGGGACTGCTCGGAGAGTCCCTAAATCGCACTTGTTGCCAATTAGCATTATAACTATGTTCTTATCAGCATGTCCGCGTAACTCCTCCAACCATCTGGCCATGTGATCAAAAGATTGACGCTTTGTTATGTCGTATACCAACATTGCACCCACTGCGCCTCTGTAGTATGCACTTGTTACTGCTCTATACCTATTGAGGAGGAATCACAAGATTTTAAGGTCCAAAAGTAAGTAGCCATGGATAGATTCTTTGCAGAAAGGAGATATACATTAGAGTATCAGATCAGTTTCCATGTATGCAGATCAAACAAGTATTTGATTTCCTAAACAAGCTGAAGAACTTTCCATATAAAAGCAAGAAGAGGACTATGATTCACTATCATTAAATGAACTTCATATCATGATCATTAGACAAATAAGGTTATCCCAAATCCCATTTACAAGAATTGCATCTGTAGCCATGGATAGATTCTTTGCAGAAAGGAGATATACATTAGAGTATCAGATCAGTTTCCATGTATGCAGATCAAACAAGTATTTGATTTCCTAAACAAGCTGAAGAACTTTCCATATAAAAGCAAGAAGATGACTATGATTCACTATCATTAAATGAACTTCATATCATGATCATTAGACAAATAAGGATATCCCAAATCCCATTTACAAGAATTGCATCTGTAGCCAAAGAAGAAACACTAATCTTTCAATATCCAGTCCTTTAATGGGGGTAGCGTGTCTTGATCCTAACGACAACCATCACATGTTGCACCCGAAAAAACTCTAATTCTGTCAGTAACTTATATAGACATTCAGCTTCACATAAGATCACATACAAGAAGATCATATTCAGTTGAGGAAACAAATTACAAATTAATACTCTCATTTTGTGGGTTGCAGCATCAGTAACTAAAGAAGAAACACTAAATCCCTCTATATAAAGTTCAATATCTCTGCACATGAGATAATCCTTCAAAGGGACAACAACTTCTCTTTTATCCAGAATACTGCCTTCACATAAAGGCAATCCATCACAAAATATCACACGCGCCAAGTTCCTCGGAGCTACATTCGTTTTACGCAAGAAATGTCCATTCATTCAGCTAAATATACCCACTCATAATCCAAAACACAGAGAACACAGCAACTAACAACAGTGGAAAACAAAAGAAAACAAAATCAAGATCCTCTATGCCTAGAAAGAAAAGAAAAAAAACATAGTAATTCAAGAATTGAAGGCCAGAATTTAACCTCTCTTGACCTGCAGTATCCCAAATCTGTGCCTTGACTGTCTTCTGATCAATCAGAAGTGTCTTGGTCTGGAATTCAACACCAATCGTGGCCTTCGATTCCAAGCTGAACTCATTCCGAGCAAACCTAGCCAGCAACTGTGATTTCCCAACCGCAGAGTCTCCAATCAACACCACCTTAAACACATAATCAATCTTCTGGTTAAAATCCCCTCCGTATAAATTTGACATCGCCACACACCACCAGCCCAGATGCGCTCCTCTCCTTCAATCAATTCATCCGCACATCACAATTCCACGTCAAGTCTTCACAGAATTCGAAAAATATCAAGGAAAACAAACAACAATCTCCCCTTCCAGTGGATCATTCTCCGATTGGGTAATTATCGTTGCGAACATATTTTCATCCGAACAACGAAGATTGTTGAACACCTTCGCGGTTACTGGGATGGATCTCAACCGAAATTATCCGGATCAAAAAGATTTGGGATTGGGATTGGGATTAGGGTTCGTCGGAGACTTCAATCGATCAATTTCTTAGCTTTCGATTAGCAGAGGATCAAAGCCAGGAAATGAACCAACGGCAACTGCGGGGCCCATCAAACTGTTTTTTGATTAAATGTCACTTCTGCCCCTTTTGGAGGGAAAGATAAGCCTTGATGTAATTTCTATCAAATGAACACTAATGGTATTAATAAATCAAATGATTTATCATTTACTTTAAAAAAATAAAATACAATTACACGTTGATGACCTGTAATGTATGGCTCCGAAACAAATACAGTTAAACCTCGATAAAGTAATGACCTTGGGACCAAGAAAAAATATTTATTTAACGAGGTTATTACTTTATCGAATATTATTTTAGTGTATTGACCATATCGGGACCGGAAAAAATTATTATCTTAAAAAAATTATTACTTTATCGAGGTTTAACTGTACATGTTAATACAACATTAACATATATCTACGTTTATTGGCAGATACAAGAAGAAGACTCCCGAATCATGCCAAAACCGGATGACTTAGATGAATTAATTAAGAGTAAACAGTCATATTGATCATCTACTTTTTCCATAACATTTAAATTAGTCATTCATCTTTCAATTAAGTCATATAAACTTAAATATCATAATCTCGTGTGCCAAATCCTCCTCCCATTCGCCTCACTGTATTTTTTTACTGACATGGCTCCTCGTTTCATTAATTCCGCCACAACATCGAAATACAAACATTTATTTGATTAACTTATTCCTTCTAGTTTAAAACAGGGGCTAATTTACGGTTTAAAAATCGAAGGAAAGTGATGAACAGTGTGGTGAATATGCCGAACGAGATTTGATTGTTTAGAGTTATGCGATTCAATTGAAAGATGGACCAATCTAAATGTTATGTGAAAGATTGAGGGACAAGAATGTGGCAACGAAATTGAAATGTTTAGGTTCAGATAACTCTATTAATAAGTGAAGGACCAATGTGAATATTATGGAATATGTGGACGACTAATTTGTTGTTTACTCATTAATTAACCTTGAAAAGAATCCATTTTGTTATTGCCCTTCCACCTATAAAAACAATTCACATCACACAAAATGCAAATTACACAATAAAATGAACCAAAGGCATTATCTCTTATTTAGAGAATCAATCTCCACTTGGAGGGGTGTTTTGGTAAATCTACTAAAGTAAAGATTAAAGTTTCTTCCTGCTATGAATATACAGTAGAAGCAAGCCCTATCGTCTTCAAGATGTTGTCTCAAAGGCGAGCTCCGGCTCCTCCCTTACCGGGAAGGTGGAGCGCGTCGTAATGGCCATATCCATGGTAGAGGACTCTAATAGGATCGTCTTTCCCATATTCTTGTCCGTACTCTGCTATCGGTATAAACCCACCGGCATCTTGATCGTGCATGTATACAGTAATCGGCATCCTTCAAGTATTCACGCTAACATGTTTACGAGTCATCACAAAATTCATATCAACTCCCTTTAATCTGGTGTAGTAGACTTACCGGAGGACATGGGAAGCCATGAGTAGTTCGGGTTCGCCTCCCCATACATGAGGCTTCCTTATTTGCGAAACGTATGCATCAAAATCGCCTTCTATGAACCTACAGGAGGCACGAAACGAGCAAAAGATTGAGCTAATATATAACAAGAGAGGAGAGAAACATACAGTTAAACCTCGATAAAGTAATAATCTTGGGACCGAGAAAAAATATTCATTTAACGAGGTTATTACTTTATCAAACATAATTTTAGTGCATTGACCCATATTGAGACCGAAAGAAATTATTATCTTAGCGAAATTATTACTTTATCGAATATTACTTTATCGAGGTTTAACTGTAACAATGGAATTTCAGCAGACTAACCATTCTGTTTCTTCACGTCTCTTGATGAACTCATCAGCCACCTAATGAAACGGGCGGAACCAGTGTCAAGGGACTACTCTTGAAGATAATATCACGAAATTCAGAAGGATTCTAGAAGCCATGAAATCTCTTAAAGTAATGCACGAGTGCAAAATAACATTTTCACTTTGAGCAAATTCGTATTTTGTAGGAGCAAATTCGTTATCGCTTAGCATAATATTATGCCAAAACACCCTCAGCATGTCTTTCAGCATGTAATATTTGCATAAATAGGCCTTAAAAAGCTCGATTTAAATTGAAAGGTGAAGTTGTAGCTTACTCTGGTCCGTAAGTCATCAGCTAGTTCCCTTTGCATTTTCTCATTCGGTGCTGGCTTTCCTAATCGTACACAAGCTCCATGAGCAACAGAACGGAACAAGCATCTCCCGTCTCCTGGTATACCTGTGCAGTGTAACAGTAATGTAAATCACACGCACGTACTTGACATAAATGATCGACACGTTAAACTGAGTTGCAGCAACTAAGGTAAACCAAATACTACTGACCAATTATACAACAGTCTGTGAGGACTTTCTTGTTAGAATTTCCAGCTGAAGAATTTGCCCTCCTTTCATTTCCCTCACGTGACTCGGCATAACAAGGTTGAGAAGTAGAAAAACAAACCATAAACCCAATGAAAAGGGCAGTGGATGCACTACGCTGCCTCCACGAAAAGGGTCCCACATTGCACTTAACTTTTGAACTCTGTGTTTGCTTGGGCACCAAAAGTCTCAAATTCAAATTCTCATATCCAGGTGAAAGATCGACACGGGTCCTTCTATAGTGCCTAGGACTAACAAGGCTCTTGAATGTTAATGAACCGGTCATATGTCTATCAGTACAAGATCCAAAACAGCCACGCCGAGATGCTTGCAAGCCGTTTATAGTTGAAGAAGGCTTCGCATTGGATGCGTTTAGCCTCACATTCTTGTTGAAGGTGCAGCAGTAGCATGACGATTGTTCGAAGGCATTAGAAGCACGGACAATCCTCTGCCTCTGCACATTCCCAACTAAGCAGACTACATTTTTCGCGCATGTGCTAATCGGTGTACAAACACTCATCTTGCTTTAGAGCAAAGATAGGAAGAAATAGCCTTGTAGGGATGAAGACTTGATCAGACACCACTACAATATAAACAATCTAAACATGCAAAATGCAGATGACAACATGAGAACCCCAAATTCTTATTGAGTCTAAAACTAGGGTTCTAAGTTCATCCCCTTGTAATTCATCTATGCCGGCATATTTTTAAGATGAAACACAGATCCAACTCCTAAATTATAAGAAAAAATGGCAGTGGCGGATCCAGGGGGCGCCCGGCGGCGGCGGCCCCCCCGAACTCGTGTCGTAACGCGATTTTATATATATAATTTTTAAGAAAGTTCGTATTTCGCCCCCCGAATATACACTTCACCCTCTTCTCTATCGATTTTTTAGGTTTCGCCCCCCTCCCTCGTAATCCTGGATAAAATGGATCTTTTATCAAGGGATTGTCACAAAACTGCTAATCTGATACAAAACAAAGAAGCCCAGAAGATAAGCTTTACCAAATTCACATACAATAAATGAAACACATTAATCATGTAGAAAAAACTCTCCACATACAAACACAGACGCACAAATTAAGAAGAAATCCTTTCAGGGCTAAAAAAAACATTGATAAAGTGGAACATGTTTCAGACATTACCTGCTTCAATTCCAATAGTAGAAGTAGCGATTCTTTACATGAATCAATAATTAAAAATAATCAGCTATCAATACCAAAAGGGAATGCATAGTAGAACTCGGTGGGAAGCAATAAGCAAACGAAGCTACAACAGAATAAAAGCAAAGAATCAAATAACCATGTGAGTAAAGAAAAATACCAGTGAAATCTTCTCGAATTCAGAAGAAGAAATGTGTAATTGAAGTGGGATCCTTGGGAACTTCAACAGGAATCTTGATTTCTTGCTCTCTCAGAAGCCTACAGCAAGAGGGCAGCTCAGGTGCTGAGGAGATCCAGAACGGCGTCGTTGTAGTTCGGGCCTTTTATCTCGCGGCCCAAAAGTATATCGATAATAATCGAGTAATTATTAAATAAATTTTATACATCCATCCGCTCCTTCAAAATGTTGAATCAATGACAAACTTTTCTTTTTTCCCTAGCTTTATACCATTACTTTACAGGCTGCAGATCGTTAGAGCGTGTTATTCAAACAATCATTCTGTTTTCTTTAATTCCCAATCCATCAGTGGGTAAATAGGATAGAAGAATCCTGCATCGGGGGACTGTAAATTTTGGAGTTAGTTTGTACAGGAAAATTATGGCGTGGGAGCCTTTTATGTGGCTGTTCTTTGCAATCACGAACCTCACTCTATTGGGATTGAATTTTTACCAGGTATTTTCTCCATTTCCCCTCTTTTCCGTTGTAATTTTTACCTTAGTTATGCAGCCCTAGTTTGCGATATACTCAATGCCGTGTTTTCTGTGTTGGGTGGTGAAAATTCTCAATTTTTTAATGCTAAGAGGTGGAAGAAAGCATTGTTGTTTCAAATAGGGCAAGACCACTTGCTCCTCTGTTGTGGTTTAATTACTGCAGAATGAAGGTGTGATTTTGTTGGAGGGTTCTGGTTTGTAGATAATTTGAATCTATCTGAATGTATGAATTGCTGGGATCTTTCTTTCACAAAAATCTCTGTGAAAGATGGAAGTTGGGGTGAGTTTAGTTTGAATTGGCATTTGTTGAATGCCTTTATGATGGACCATGGAAAACTTCGGTGTAGTTCGAACAAGTGTAGAATGTTTTCTGGCAATATGAACAAGAAATGGTTTATTTCAAGGATTAATCTGTCCTAACTTGTTTCCTGAATTTGGTAGTTTTAGATTTTGTAATTGGTTCTCGAGTACGTGCAACAGCAGAAGTTGTCTATGGATACAAGCATGTAAACAGGTCGCTTATCGGTTCTTAACCTCGTGAATCGTATCTTAGAAACAGAAAGGAGATGAGGAAGAAATAGCCTTTTCTTTATGTATATGAAAATTGTAGTGAAGGATAGGGCGGTTAATAGAGTTGGTTGCAGAGGAAATTCTTGCAGACGGATAGGGAAGTTGGATTCAAATTTGGGAGGGCCAAACTACTAATCCTTTCAATGTTCCATTTTGGCTTCTTTGGCTTTAACTAAATCATGATTTCTTGATTGCTTTATTAGTATTATCACAACGGTGAACCCTCTATGCATTTTCTCGACCTTTCGTTAATTATCATCTTGCAAGTCCATGGTACTATGTGATTTCTTAATTACAAGCTTACAAGTTTCTCCGACCTTCGCTGCTTGATATGTAACTTTCTTGCCTTTATTATCCTTGCGTCCTCCACTTTTGTCTCTCTATCTAGTATTAATTACTCGTCACGAAATTTGTGCTCCGATCATAAATGAACATCTTCGTATCATTTGTTTTTCTGTAGTTCCTAGGGTTCTCGGATTTGGAGGCTGACTATTTGAACCCTTATGAATTAACCTCTCGTGTCAACTACGTGATTCTCCCTGAGTATTTGTTGCACGGCGCTCTCTGCGCTCTGTTTCTCTTCACAGGGCATTGGATCATGTTCTTGCTATCGCTGCCTCCCGCCTACTATAATCTGAAGCTGTAAGTTTTCTTCTAATCATGAAGGAAAAGTGATGCTATTGAGTTCTCACAATCATTGTCTTCATACGCTTTTTGTGTTTGACTTCATCAACATCTGCTATTGAGTTCTCACCTTCTTTCTGGTGTCACGTTTTAGGTACCTATCGAACCAACATCTTGTCGATGTCACTGAAGTCTTTAAAGTAATTTCTGCTGAAAAGAAAGCTCGACTTCTGAAGCTGGGGTTTTACGTACTCTTCTTTGGTCTCGTCATTACGAGGTTTGCAAAAGTTCTTTCCCCTTTAATTCTTTCAATGAAGAGACCATGCAATTCTTTCTTAGTCATTGCAATTCTGCATTTTTCATATGTAAATTATCACCGGTCGAAAATGCATATTTGCACAAGTTAAAAAGCGCTAGGGATCTTCTATCCCATTTTTCAAGGATCACTACATGGCCCACCAATCAGGTGGTGCCATGTGTCTCTTGTGGTGGGCCAACTCTCATAACACTTACAACATTAAATGCATGGCACCATTTGATTGGTGGATCATGTAGTGGTCTTAAGCAAATGGGTCAGAAGATCCGCAGCGGTTAAAAAGTGCATCTTTCTTCGTCTCACATCATCACTAAACTCCCATAATTTTCTTTAAAAAATAGAATTTTATCCCGTTTAAGTACGCAATAACTCCTATTTCTTGACTGATAAGGAGTAAGTAATTCTTGATATATGATGGTTATGGCTTAATGCTAATATGCAGGCTTGCATTATCTGTTGTACATGCTGTCTTTGCTGATGAGGATGATGTTGTCCCTTGGTCGACCGTGTATTGAACTTCTATGAGCCGTCTGGTGGCTCCTACGCGTCCTCAAAAGCATATGAGACGAAAGCCAGATCTGCAAATGCAACACGAGTGTCCGAATCACCTAACATGGTTAGCCTTTTTCTCATTTGTAGCTAACACCCACCCCACCCCACCCCTCACTTTCTTCAGAATAGATCTACAGCAAGCAAGAACTAATATCTGATCTCTTTCAGTCCTAATTATTCTACTTGTTGATCAGCCATTTGATTTTCAGATCAATAGATTTGCTTGTGATTTGTGTTTCTGGTTTCTCTCTGCATTTTTAACTTCGGTGTATATTGGCATTGGGTGTTCCATTCAAGGTATTTTTCTCGTGTAGCATTTACAATAGCTTACGAGTAGGGTTGTAACGGTCTGGCTCGGTTCGGTTCGGTTCGGTTTTTTATGCATTTTAGGAACCGCTCAAAAATCCTTGGAACCGCGAATCGAACTGATTGTAAATGGTTTCTAAAAAAATTAATCGAACCAAACCATGAAACCGAACCGAAGCACGTTTTTCGGTTTGGTATGTTTCGGTCCTATGGTTTCGTAGTTCGGAGTGGAACCCCTACTTACGAAGGAGAAAAAGGCAAAAGACTACCACGTGTTCAGGATAATATACAGAAAACTACTTTGTGTTTGCTTTTCCTTTTTTTAAAAATGAACCCGTGTTTAAAAATGTTGCACGAACACCCCTTCAGTTAAATTTAACAGTGCGAAAATCTCAAGTGCTCTCATATTTATCATTTTTAACAAAAGTACACTCTTGCCTTTTTATTTACATAACTTTAGTTTTGATCATTTTAAGATATTTGAGACATCATACATTAGCCATTCACACTTCTAGTATGAGATGCAAGCATACAGTTAAATCTCGATAAAGTAATAACCTTGGAATCGAGAAAAAATATTCATTTAACGAGGTTATTACTTTATCGAACATTACTTTAGTGCATTGACCCATATCGAGATCGGATGAAATTATTATCTTAGTGAAATTATTACTTTATCGAATATTACTTTATCGAGGTTTAATTATAGTTATAGATTTAATGAAAATGGTTTCCGTATAACTTTTTTAAAGAATACATGGTAGTTTTTACAAATAAAATAAACACATGATATTTTATGCATTTTTACACAAAAGTTACTATGCATTTGTCGAATAAAAATTCCATAGCAAATGTATATAGTTTAAGTTATGTGGTCCAAGTGTTATTCCAGCTGTCTCCGACAGCTGATAGGCTTCAAGACAGAAGGTTTCACATATCACCCCTTAAATCAATTTATTTGTATAATTGAATGAATATGACATTGTCCTCTCAATTCAAATGTCAAATTTCATTTATTCCCTACTAATATCCATATCATATTAAATATAAAAATCAAATCAAACATTCCCCTTATTACATCCTTAAAAATTATCGATATATTTCACTTAGTGTAGCATCTACGTTACGGCTCGGGATCACTTCCTAATGGCCCCAAATCTGAGTAGTTTTCATCAAGTTGGTGAATTAAATTAACTCCGTGTCTTAGTTGGCATAATGTGTTGGAAATTGGTTTTGATCAATTGATTATTGTGGCCACGTATTCTAAATTGTAAATCTACACGATTCGTATTTCGTCGTAGTATATTCGTATTCTCAAAATCGAATTTTGGTGAGTGAGAAATGTGTGTTTTAAGTTGGTCACTTGTGGGGGCATTTTCGTAATTGAATGCAAGTACTGTCAGTCAGCCCGACCCATTGCTTGGCCCGTGCCTGGGCAAGTAGACTCGTGTTATTGGACTTGGGTTTGGATCTAAGTTTGTGGACTGGTTGATAGCAGGTCTGACTGAAGATGTTGACAGACTAAGCCTGTTAGGCTTGATGTTATCTGGGCTAGCAGTAGATTGAGTTTGATGGTGAGAAGTCCAGTCTGGTTGATCTGCAATTAACCTGTGTGGTTGTTGAGCTGCCTGCGAGTTCTGTGTACATCAAGAGTCTTGATAAACTAGAAGCATACATGAAGACTTGAAAGGTCTAAGTAGTGGCTCTTAATGGACAAGTAATGAAGAGACACTTTAATAATTTTAGTCCCTTCACATGGTGGATGTATCTACAAGCATTTCATACAATACACACAACAAATACAAGATATCACGAAAATCACAAAGCACTTCATTTGTATCTATAGTCTAGTTCTGTGTCTGTCCAGTTCGTGCCTTGGTTCAGTTCGTCGGAGCCTTCCTAGTTTGTGGTGCTGCTACCGGCAAATTAGGAAGCACTTCATTTTATCTTTGGGGACAGATTGTCAAACCGTGAGCACTAGCCGGGGCAATACTGTCTTGCGGAAAGAGAAAACTCGACTCGTCTTTAGTCTGTTCAGTTAGTCCAGTCAATTCTATTTAGTTTGTTTCTTTCAATCTGTCTTTTGTGTTTGCTCTGTGCAGGTGATCCGAATCAGTCCTGTCAAATTTGTCCAATTTGTCATTTTATATTCAGGAGAATTATCAACCCGAACGTTCTGCCCAGAAGATCTATAAAGCGGTCTACCCTATTGAATATGAAATTAGTTGTAATCTAGCACCTCAAATTCTCTTTTATTTCAATTACTTATTATTATTTTGTACGCATTTCCAAGATCGAATATTTTAACCAACATAATGTTGGGTCGTTTTCAAGGACAAAAACTCGACTAAAGTCGTGTTAATGTTGGGCAAGTGGGACCCAGTGGGCCACCCCTCCTTGGTCTTGTCAAAGTTGGTATCATCCCAAACTCTACTCATATGGGTAGGACCATTCACAGCTTGATAAAATGAATCGAATCGAACATACTTCATTTTTTTGATAAAGAGTTAATCTCGTCATTGAAAGATTACGAGTTTGAATTTTTTTTAAATTCCTGTAAACCTAATGAATGAACCACAAATTATTCGACAACACATGAAAAGGCAATTGCGTGGGAAATTGTATGGAAAATATATTCCACGTTGGCAATGATTACTTTGTACTTAAAAACATCTTTTTTTTAATTAAATAATAATTAGAAAGTGGGCCCTATGAGGAAAAAGCCCAAACCTATTTGGGCTGAAGGAACCATGATCACGTGAATATCACGCCTCGAGGCCCACAGCTTTTAAGTGGGCGCTCCCTAATGATCATGATGTTTACCCGACTAATCTTGTTTCTTTTATATAAGAATATTAAGATGAGTGATTGATTGTATGCAGATAGATAAATTCATAAAGAAAAGTCGGAGTTTGTGTAGTAATTATTTTTTATTTTAATAAATAGAACAAGTCAAGTGGGACAACCCGGAAAAAAAAAAATCAAGCGGAATTGAAGAAAAGTTTATTTAAATTTTACTAATTTACTATTGAAGTCAAACTAAACACAACAATTAACTTAAATAATTTGCATATAGTCTTCTTATAATGCCTAATAAATTATGTTGTTTTATAATAATGTTATTAATTATTGTTCTAGCCTATTTATGTTGTTCCTCATAATTGACAAGTCTTTGTTGTAGATTACGTAGGCTGATTATAGCTACATGATTACACTTAAGAGAATTATTATCCATGTAGGTTATTAATTATTTCCGTCATAAACCATTCTCTTTTGACTGTTTTTTCTCGAAAAAGTTTCTATATCCCAAATTTCGGATATGTAATAATTTCATAACTATCACATAATACAAATACAAAGGTACGAAAGCTTTTCTGTTTTTTTCCTCGTGTATTTGTACATACAGTTTAACTGTATATATATCGTATCTAATTATTTGTTGATTTTTTAAAGTGATTTATTTAATGTTTTAGGGGTTATGAGGAGTAATTTACTTGCAGTAATTAATGCCCAAAAGGGCAAAAATCAGGGCGGCCGGTTAGAGCTGATTTCTGCGGTAACTTAATTGACGGGCAGGGACAGAGAAGGGACGGGCAAAGGAGGCAGCTGCCCCCTGAAATTATTAGGAAAAAAAATTATATAAAATATACATTTTGTAATTACTACATTAAATTCGCTGAAATTAAATTCATTAAAATTGAAGCATAATCCCAGTCTATATTAGCCCCGAGCGGCTTGTTCGTATACCCTTGTGTATACCACACATAAGGATATTGACATGTGTCATTTCTTATTAAAAAATGTAGATCATATTTAATGTCAATACTCTTATAGTGTGGTACAAATAAGGGTATACAAAAATGGTACATACAAACTTTTGTGCTTTTCAGCGTTGTTTTTAAAATTATTAGTTTTATAAAATTTTGAAAAGTATATAATAATTTGCTAAAAATAAAAAGTACTCCCTCCGTCCCGCTATTAATGTCCTACTTGCCTAATCGGGCTGTCCCGCTATTACTGTCATCTTTCCTAAAATAGTAAAAATTATTTTTAAACATAAAATGAAGTGGGTCCCCCTTACTCACTACTCAACCCCACATTCTTATACTCTCTCTTCAAAAATCTATCTCCCACTCGATTATGTTCTGCTCCGAACTCAGAAAATTATGATTTTTATCTTTTTGAAAATTTTAGATTATTTCTTCAAATACAATATAAAAAAATATAAAAAATAAAAATCGATTGTCTTTTACTAGCTTTGCAAAAATTTGGATAATTCTCATTTCTTTCCACCAACCACTCATCGAAAACTGTGTCATTTTCTTTATACAATTAAAACTCATAAAATACACACTAAACTAAAATTTTTTAATCTCCGTGTCAAAGTCAACTTAGACAGAATTAGCGGGACGGAGGGAGTATATAATAATTTTGAAATGACTGTATTTCCACCCTATATAATTCATAACTAATATTACTATAAAAAAACACTACAGTATGGATTCAGATGGTATAATTACAGATAAACCTCGATAAACTAATAACCTTGGGACCGAAAAAAAATATTCATTTAACGAGGTTATTATTTTATCGAACATTATTTTAGTGCATTAACCCATATCGAGACCGGAAGAAATTATTATCTTAGCGAAATTATTATTTTATCGAATATTATTTTATCAATGTTTAATTGTATCGTAGACGACATTCGAACATAATTTACTCAATAAGCATGTTAAATTTATTAAAAAAGGAATTATTAAAATGACATTAATACAGAAATTGAATGAAATAGGATATTATAAAGAATTATTGGTGTTGATGGAGAAATATGGCAGGGAGGGTAGGGACCAAACAGCAAATGTAGCTTTCGCACTTGGCAGTACAGTTTCCGATATAAATTGAAAAAAAAAAGAAAAAAAAATGAAATTCAGAATCCATTTTATACTCAACACGCAGTGTAGAGAGAGAAAGTAGCCAGAGCTCTGCGCTTTGACCGCCATTGATATCATAATAATAGCTTTCTCTTCAGAGAGGAATGGAAAAGTAGTAAGCAAATAAGGAAGAAGTACTGTTCACCTGACGCAGCCACAATCTCGATTCCTTTTCATTGCGTTCCGGTTTTTGTGGGTTTTGAGAATTAGTACTCTTTTTTTTATGTTTGTGGTGAATTGAGCTAAAAATGGAGTGATTGTTGAGGGAGGGAGTTGTTGCTGCCGTTCTCTTCTTGTAACTGATTTCTGAGGTGTGTGGATTGTAGTGATTTTAGTAATGGTGGGGTTTTGTCTGAGGTATTCGAATTTCAGCTTCTTCATTGCTGATTGAGCGAGTTTTTTATCGTTATTCGAATTTGAGCTGAATTCTACTTGTTTGTTGTAGTTTTCCCCCCATATTCGTTCTCAGATTTTGTGTAATTCGAAGTGAGCTTCGATTTGGAATCCGGTATTAATCTCGCAGCAGCACAATTGGCTCAAAATATGGAGCCAAATGTTGAAGCGGTTCAAGCGCAATTTAGATCCGGAATATCCGGACAAAAACCCGGAGGAATGGGGTACGAGTTCGAGGACATCAACGGCTTAATCTCCGGTACGACGGAAACGGACGGCACCTCTTTCACGGCGCTTCTCGAGCTCCCGCCTCCGCAAGCGGTGGAGCTCTTGGTTAATCAAGATTTTCCGGAAAAACCTATGCCGCCGCCGATTTTTCCTTCCAATGTCGCCCTCATTGACCGCGCCTCAGTGTTTTCCGTATTCGCCTCGGCTGATAATCCACTGCCCTCGAGCTCGGTGAAGATTGATTCGGTGAAGCTAGAGCCGTCGGAGTCGGAGCACCCCCGCAGTTCCTCCTCGCCGGCGGTTTCGAATAAGAGCTTGAAGTCCAGCAAGCGGAAGGAGAGGGAGAAAAAGGTATCGCTATGATTTAATCAACGATAATTCTTCACTGACATTAAGAAATTGACAACCAGGAAACAATAATTCTTCTTACTTCGATATTTTCAGGTTAAAGAATCAAATAAAAAGAGCAAAACGGTTGCAGGAAGCGAAACGTCTGATCGGAGCGGCGAGAAGCTTCAATACGTTCATGTCAGAGCTCGCCGCGGCCAGGCTACCGACAGCCATAGCTTAGCTGAAAGAGTAATCATCTAAACCCCATGATTAAATCACTAATGATATCCTTGATCAAGATTAGTAGTTATAATGATTGTTTTTTCAACGCCTCAACTACTCTCCTGTCGTTGTAACAGGCCCGGAGAGAGAAAATCAATGCCAGGATGAAGCTATTACAGGATCTGGTCCCCGGATGTAACAAGGTCAGCTGTCAAACGCTGTCGTTTAATTCATAAATAGACTAATCTTGATGATGAAATGGATTATGTTCCAATTACTGGGCTGTTAGATTTGGGATTCCAAAATCTTTTTATTATGCTGCCTTTTTTGTTTTGTAAAAAGATTAATACATTTAGGGGTCGGAGTCAACTTTTTAATTATGGTACAGAGCAAAAAGCTGGTGGCTTTTGCACCAAGAAAAGTGGCTGACCGTTGCTGAAGTGTCCCTCTCGTTATTCTTTCACTGCGTCTTCACCTTTTTGGCCTTTTTATTTTGGTTGGTTAGCAGTCCATTCCAAGGGCACTTTTGTCATTTGCTCCATGTGTTTTTTTCCTCTTCTTCACCTTAGTAAATGCCACTTTATCAGATTTTAGCCTTGGACTATGATATCTAGTGTCCTTGAATCAATAAATGGTTATGTTATGGATGGTCTTGATCAGTTTGTTTCTTCCATGTTCTTACTTAGTTCTAGCAGTTAGTTTTTTCAGCACAGACTCTTTCGTAGTTCGAAAGCTGCTACGTCTTTTGCGATTAGTAATGCGTGCTAAGATGCTAATGTTGCTTTGGTAGTTTAGTAACTTTAGTTGTTTCTTTCCCTTCCCATTGAGTTCATTTCTTAGGTCATTCTATGTGTAATCAATCCACTATCAATGTTGAGTAAGTAGTTACTAATGAAATTCATGTCTTAGTGATAATAACACAGTTCAGTTTGTAATTAAATCAATGTCCCATTTAGTTAAAATACAAATCAAGAGCTTGGGCAATGAAACATCTCATCAACTACTAGGGACAACTTGAGCCATATTTGCATTGCATGAGCGTATGAGAATTAGCAGAGCAAACTGATACAGATGAGAAACCCTTCTGTCACCAATCATGGCCTTTATTACCTGAAACCAGTATTAATGCTGTCGTTGTTTATCCGAACGAAGAAGCAAGTGAAAAGGGAAAATAGCTTGTCAGGTTTGGTTTGCTCCATTATGTTAGTATGTGGCTTGTGTTGGACATATTTAGCCATATATGGCCCCTCACTCCACTGTACTACGTTTGAGAGGGATATAACACTCTACGGTTACCCGTCTTTCTGATGAAACTGTCATCTGATAGTTCATGAGACTGAGGATAGTGAAATCTATAACAGTTAGTTGTACAACTATTCATTAATGCGATAGAGAAGACTCATCTTCAAGATTTCCTTTCTTCGTGTTCTGATAACTAACTGGTTTTCCTTTTGCAGATATCGGGTACTGCAATGGTGCTCGATGAGATAATTAACCACGTGCAAGCACTTCAACGCCAAGTGGAGGTTAGACTCGTTCCTGCATTTGCTTAATGTTTGGCTTGAAACTTCGAACTGATGAAATCGAGTCCCTGTTTATGCTACAAGCATTTGATCTAGTGAAGTATTATATTATGATTGGAAATGTTCTTCCATGGCTTCAGTTTCTATCCATGAGACTTGCTGCTGTTAACCCGAGAATTGATTTCAACATGGATGCCCTCTTAGCTGCAGAAGTAAGTCTACAAATGTTTTCCTCAATAAAGAGAATCTTGATTGTAAATTCTCGAAACTCGTCCCTGCAGAGCGACTCCTCGATTCACAACAGCTACCTAGGCATGTTCGGTCCATCCATTTGGCCGGACGGACAAATCCACGTGAGCAGACCACATCACTATCAACAACCATGGATTCTTGATGGCCTTCACCAGCCCTCTTTGGCTAGAGTAGAAGATACCCCCTAATTTCTTCACTCCGGAAACCTCGCTCTTAAGTTATGACTCTCCAGCAAATTCAGGTAATAAATACTAACATTCAGCTTCAAACTAGATAAGTTTGATGAAACTAACAAGAATTACAAAATTGTTGGATCAGCTTCTCTGCACTCAAGCCAGCTAAAAATGGAGCTTTGAAGTGTGGCCAGCCGGAGTTTTCGTCGTAGCTAGGTTTGTATATACCGGATATATTATAGAGTAAGTGTTTAGTGAAGATGCTAGCTTGGATTTCCATATGATCAATTGGTATCAGATGGAAGTTCTTATTTATGAGGGAGAAGAAGTGAGATTTGTTTGCTTTATATGGTTATGTTATATCTTCAACACTAACTCTTTCAAGAGTCGATCAATCTCATTACATCATTTGTTTCTCCTACTCCTTCCGTCTGGCTATTACTGTCTTCCTTTTCTAATCGACTGTCTCGTTATTGCTGTCCTCTTTCTTAGAATGACAAGAATTCACTCTTATATTTAAAATGATGTGGGTCCCTCTTTACTCACTTTTCACTACCACATTCTTATTTTCTCACTCTCCAAAAATATTTCTCCACACGATTTCGTTCCGGTCCAAACTTAAAGAATTATGATTTTTGATTTTTTAAAAACTTCAAACTATTGCTTCAACCTCATCAACCTCTAAACTGCGTACCTCCAATGGAGGTTTTTAGCAACTTTTTAATTTGCAAAGAAGTTGTGTTTCCAACTTTGTGCGATTGGAACAAAATTTTAAAAGTTGAAAAACTTTTTTCAAATTTTTAATTTAAAAACTGGTTTTTTATCATGTGGTGGGACCCTTATATTGGAATTGATATAATTATGTGTATAAAGGTTGATAGTTTTAAAAGGTGACGTGGCGATTAAAAAATTAATTTTTTTTCATAGTTGTAGGCACTCTTAATACAACTAAAAGTCATAAAAAAACATACTTAAATAAAATTTCTTAATCTCCGTGGAATTGTTTGTTCTGCATATTTACGAGATCAAAATATGTTGTAACAAAAGAGAAGGAAGGAAGAAGCAAATTACAAATTTCCACAACAATGTTATTTCATCATTCAACAAGGCAGCAAATAACAAGACCAAACCAAACCGAAGCAGGACTCGAGAGTTTTTCACATAATGGAATAAAACCACAACCACTTCCTTTGCCCTACACAAGTCTACACCACCATCAATGATACTTTTAAAAACACATAGAGGAAACTACCCTTTTTCAGATCTTGTCAAGCTTATCAGCTTTAACAAGTGGGTTGGCCTTGGCTATGGCTTCCTGGCCGGCCGACCGGTAGTCGAACGGGCATTCGTGCTTGTCCGAGTAACGATGCACCGAGCAGAAGAGGCTACCGCACCTGCAGCTGAACCCGGTCAGCCCCACGCGCTTGCGGCAGCTGCTGCACCGGTTCGGCCCCTCCTTCGGCCTAGCCTCGGTCGCCGAGGTAGCCGCGGCTCGGACCGGGGAATCGACTTTTAGTTCGACGGGGACGGGGACGGCATCTGCAAGAGGAAGAGGGTCCTTCTGCTTGATGATTGAGCTGCTGCTGCTGCTGCTCCCGCCGCCATTGACCATGTTCTCGATCGACTCGGCAGCAAGCTTGGCTTGCTGCTGTTTGAGTACCATGTCTTTATGGCATTTCGAGCACATGTTCATCGTTGCCGCGCTCCCGAAGAAGCCGCAGTTGTTGATGCAAAGGATCGGGCCTTCTGCAGCTTGGCACCCCGTCTCCTTTGTCGACTCCATATATGCAAAATCCTACAATCAAACAAGGTAAGCAAGGTTGCATATGAAAATGACGAGATCACGGACTTTTAACCAAGAACGACCGTATAGCAAATGACATCAAGAGAGGAAAAAGTACATACAACCACGATTTTTACGTACTAAAACGTAATAGAATGCCTATTCACATTTTAACACAGATTAAGAAGAGATTTAATTGAGTTTTAACTTTCATTTTTCACTAATACCAAGACAAAATGTTATAGTGGAATACGAGTAAATAAATGAAAAGCTCAAAAGCTAGCTACATAAATACTTATTATTGAATAAGTTAAATGAAAAGTTGTAATGCACTAATAAAATTTGATTTGAAATTGTCCCACATAAAACAATGTATATTAAAATTAGTAAAGACAATTAATAGACATAATATATAAGCTAATAGGCACATCAATTAGGGAAAAACAAACAAAAAAATAAAATCAGGCATATAAATTTGGGACAGAGGGAGTAAAATGTTATGCAACTCTAAAAACAAGAAAATGAGGTCATAAATGCAAACATAAGAAGTATGAAGAAGTTCATATTGTTATCGAAGGGGACTTCAAGTAACTTTTTTCGACCCGTATCCCATCTACTACACCAAGAAATAGGTTTAACGGCCATACTCCAATCGTATCCTTGATCATGTAAAGACAACACAACAACCTAACTATTGACTTCAACATCATGAGGAATACTAAAGAACTTGCATGCCAAAAAAGTAGCAACATATACTTCAAAATGATCGTCTAAGATGCATCAGATTAATTGCGTAATAGCAACATGAAAAAAAAAACCTTGACAATATCTTCAATAAACATAAGCTATCACAACAAAGGGAGCTGGCTATTTAATTCGGTTCTTATATAGGTGAAAGAAAATAGTGCTCATCAATGACCACAACGGAGTCAATAGGCCCGTATTAATCCTCCGTTATATACAATTCGTGGACTCATCTACGAGCATAACTCAAAGTCTTATTTAGTTGCAATACTCATCCTCTATGTGTAAGCATCATAGCATTTAATTCATATATAATCATCTATCAGATAACACGAAAAAGGAGTAAGACGAGAATGCAACGAGTTTTCCCCAATTTATTGATGATATGAAGCAATTAAAAAGATCTCCTATCAAAATATAAGCAATAAACTTGATAGAAAATTCAAATTGATCCTCCACTTGAATTAGTTTTTCACAACAAAAAGGAAAAAAATTTATATCTTATAAATTCAAATATATGAAACTCATCCAGTGCAGAACCCCACAATTACAAAACTCGCAATCAATATAAGTATGAAAAACATATATCCTTAACCTTAAAAAAAACTCAAACATCGAAAAAACTCAAAAAAAAAAAAAAAAACTAAATTACACAAATCAAACAGCCTCTACACCAATAATCAAGCATATGTTCACAGAGAAAGATATACAAATAAAAAAAAAAAAAAACATCGAACCTAAGCAAAATCTCAATGAAAATCGCACCTAAGAAATGATAAACAAACGGTGTTAGGGCGATCTACCCGTATAAATAAGTTTATATTCGTGTTTTTCCTGACCCACAAGAAAAGCAACACAAAAGAAGGAAACGGAAGGCAAAAGATTCAATCTTCACGAAAAATTCGAAGAACCCTAGCGCAGATCACTCAATCCAGAATCAAATAAAATTGAAAAGAGAGGAAATAAACAGCCGAACAACGTAACTAATACCTTGATTTAATAGATAATTGGGGGCAATTTGAGAGGTGAAGAGAGGAATAGATGAGAGAGAAACAGAGGGGAGGGGAGAGAGAAATGAAATGAAATCAATTTATTTTATACCGTTGTATCTGTATATATATTATTTGCAGAAACAGGGGAAAAGGTAACAGTAAGGAATTAGAGAGAGAGTCGGTGGAATTTACGCATAATGCCCTCACCAAATTATGTTCTTTCAATTTTGCCATCCACTATTATTATATCATTTTTGGGGGGGAATTTAATATTGTCACATCACATATTATATTTTTATGGTAATTATTATTATTAAATTACGTGATAAATATATGTAGAATAATATATTATAGATATTCGTCTCTTTTATATGATAATTGACGTTGTAAATGAGTGGAAATTGTATTATAGATAAAATTGGTAAAATAAATTTCTCAAAAATTAATAGAGTAATAGAGTCAAATGTTTCAAGATAGTAGTACTTACATTTGTTACTTTTGCAAACCAAAATCATAATTATAATTATGACAATCATATATCAAGGACAAGTACTGAGGACCTCCAAATCGTGCAGAATTTTATATTTTATTTAAAATATATTTCATCCCTCCTTTAAAATTAAAAATTTATATCACTCTAATTCTTAATTTTGAATTCGTACCTCATCATCTTAATAATAGATAAAAAAAGGTCAATAAATAATATGATAGGTATTTGCAACCAAATCTGAAGAAAATACTCCCTCCGTCCCGAATATATATGTTTAGTTATTTTTCCACAAATATTAAGAAAAAAATTAATACTATAAAAGTTAGATAAATATTGGTATTGGAATATGAGTAAATTAAAGTAAATTGCTAAAAAATTAATGACATAATTGTATTTGTTTAAAAAAGTTGGATAAAGTAATATTTTTCTATATTATCACATTAATTAGACGTATTAAAGTTAGTGAAAGATTTAGTTAGACACAAAAAACTATTAATAGACATATAAATCCTGAAGCATTTAAAAATGAAAGTTTGCTTGTATATTTGGGATGGAGAGAATAGTAAATTAGTTGTACCACGCATGTTGGGCATTTAATTTGGATCGACATGATGCATTAATTTATTGCATCTCATATGTTTTTTTTAACCTTTTTATAGTTCGAATAAGGATTGTTTTTCCATAATTCCATTGCATTTTCTTAGCATGATATATGAATCATTTAATATTCCTACAAATATTATACATCTATAAACATCTTATATATACAGTTAAACTGTTTTAAAGTAATAACATCGGGATTGAGAAAAATATTTATTACTTTATCGAATATTATTTTAACTCATAAATTCTTGGAATTGGAAGAAATCATTATTTAAGCGAGGTTATTCCTCTATCGAATATTATTTTATGAATGTTTAACCGTATTTCTTGCCTCGAGTATCTTGCATTTTAGTGGTACTTTTTATTACAAAAAATATATACCTAATATTACTAGAGCGTAGATAAAAGGTGTCACTTCAGGGTCTTTTTGTTCGTGTTCTCTTGGTTGGGCTATCTGTTAGGCCTTTTTGTTACGTTCAGGGTTTTGTATCTTGTGATTTGTAGAGAATGTCACTTTGGGCAGACCTCAAACATTGTATTTTTCTTATTATGATATGGACAGGTTGGGAGTCCGCCTAACTCCCTGCCCACAATGGGCGTTTTTAGTTTAAAAAAAAAGGGTGTCACTTCAGGGACATTTGATGGAATTGAAATGATACATAGAAAATTAACATAACCATAAATTCATAATCTTCTAAAGAAATGTTATCATTAAACTATAAGATTTATTTAAAATGTAGAAACAAGCGTACCACATGGGCCCATTGGCCCATTTTGATATATTGTATTTGGGCCTTCTTCAACAACGCTGCTTGGCCCAAAATATCTCACAATCAGTTTCCTCATTTGTTCATTTATTTATTTTTAATTGATGGATATGTAAGACTACAAATTAAAGCCCATTAGTATATGATATATTGTAGTTGATTTATTATTTAAACTCCATCACGTTATTTATGTTCAATAAACTATTTCTCTGTCTCATAATTTATGTCAAATACTCAAAAAAAAAAAAAAAATAGTGGACTATCTCTTTATACATTTCTACTATTACTTTATTCCTTTACATCAATTATCTTAATTTCGTGTCAATTTCAATGAGACATAAATAATATGACGGAAGTAATTATTCTTTTGTGTGATAACCCAAAGTGCTCACTTTAAACATCCGCAAATCACATAAAAGACTTAACTACCATAGACTAATCATAGTAAACAAACTCAGCTATGGGCAGGGGCGGATCCAAGGGGGGGCGCCCGGCGGCGGCGGCCCCCCCGAACTCGTGTTGAAACGCGATTTTATATATGTAATTTTTAAGAAATTTCGTATTTCGCCCCCCCGAATATACACTTCACCTTCTTCTCTATCGAATTTTTAAGTTTCACCCCCTCCCTCGTAATCCTGGATCCGCCCCTGGCAATGGGTGAAATTTAAACTCGTGATCTTTTACCCTAAGATACTAACATCAACCTATTCACTTTCTTCTTGGCACAACATAATATTTCTAAAATCACACACTTTGAGAATTTCAAGAAGATGATTGTATTTGTAGCGTAGGGGGAAAATATTAAGGGATGAGACTAATTTTATTTGTGAAGATATATTATTAAGTTTATCCAATTAAAATAAAATAAATAACACTAGTAAGACAATAAGAAATATTGGCTGGCTTCTGATTAATTTCCCACCGACAGAACTTCAAAATTATTTTTTTTTATCATTTATTTTTTCTTGTGTGGATAGGTGAAGTTAAATTCACCAACAGACATCTGAGGCCCATTCCACTACAAATTGTGTCCCATTAAAACAAAAAAGAAAAACAAAAGAAACAATTAAAATTTAAAAATTTATCTTGAATACTACCTCCGTCCCGCTATTTCTGGCACACTTTTCCAAAATGGACGTCTCGCTATTTCTGACACTTCATAATTTGGAAATAACTATCACCTCTCTCATACTTTGCCATTTTAACTCTCATAATTTTTTCTTACTTTATCATCTTCTCTCTCTTACTTTATCATCTACTCTCACTCATCTTCTCTCTCATTCTTAATCGTTTACCCATATCTCATTCTTAATCATCTACTTTCTTAATTTCCGCGCCCAAATGAAATTTGTCGGAAATAACGAGATGGAGGTAGTATATGTCATTAATGGTAATAAATAATACCAAAATTAGGTGGACAATATTTTCTAGTTTCTACATTGAGTAATGATCGACCAAGTAACATAATGTCAAATCAAGTGTGATAAGCATTAATTAATGACAATTAATTTTAATATTGGTAGTTAGCACGCACACTCACACAAATGCATGCACTAATTCACAAGATAGCATAGAATTTTCAATAATTAAACATGGGGTCCTTCAACTTTCCCTTTATTAGCATTGATTAATTTTATTATTAACAAGTAATAATGCATTGTGTGGAATGTTTATACAACTTTATTGAAAAATTATTCACTAGTTGTTAGTGGTGGGGTTTGCTTAATTAGTTCTAAAGATCCTCTAACTAATTCAGGAGCGGGCATAGTAAGCAAAATCATACGAAAAGAAAAAGGGGATATGAAATAATCATAACAGATCCATCGGATGGATGAGAGTCCTATGACTTTGATTCGTGGGCTCTCGTTCACACAGAGTTTTTATCTGATATGCATTGTATGCTTTTCTATTTCTCTTGGTAATTAAATCTTTCTTTCTTTTCTTGAGTTATTTTCTTAAGTTGGCACATGGTTAGTCTATAACATTTTATCTCCCGTTTTACATACAGTTAAACTTCGATAAAGTAATATTCGATAAAGTAATAATCTCGCTAAGATAATAATTTTTTCCGCTCTCGATATAGGTCAATGCACTAAAATAATGTTCAATAAAGTAATAACCTCGTTAAATGAATATTTTTTCTCGATTTCAAAGTTATTACTTTATCGAGGTTTAACTGTACTATTATACGTTAATATAAAACATGATTTTTTCCTCGTATTTATATAGAAATACAAAGTCATGGATTTAGGTAAAGATAGTGACATTGTAACTATACATAAAAAAGATTAAATAATTCACTAGTGCGAAATAATCATTTTTCCATGATACTGTAAATAGAAGCAAACTTTCTTGGCCCTCCCATTTTGCTCCTCTGCTCCCATCATTCATTTTCCCAACTCACCTCTCTCTCTCTCTCTCACACAATACTCTAATAAATTACTCCATCTGTTCTTAAATTATTATCCGCTATCTTTTCGGTACGATTTTTAAGTAGAATTATTAATTATGTATAAAATTATATAAAAAAAATTGTGTGTAATAATTTGTTAAAAAAGAAAAGTGAAAAATAATTTTGAGTTGGCTTTAAGTGATATAAAAGACGAGAATTTTGGAACGGAGAAAATACTGACTTCATAGTGGGCATAAAACAAAGAAATCTCAACAAATAAATTACTATTAAATTAAAAATGACATAAAATCCCTAAAAAAATGAAACTCTCTTTATCGTTCCCAATGCATCAGTCATGTTACCTTCTGTGGTTATGGGCTGGGGAAGTTTTAACTCAGATCCATTGACTTCCACTGCAGTTAATAACTTAAATTAATCTGCATTTTTGCAATAATGAATCTAGTGATTATCTAGTGAGTATATATATAATTGCACCTCTTTGATGCTTCATTGATTCTTCTTCTCTCTCTCTGTCTCTCTCAACAAACTACCAACCACACTAAACCCCCTCTTCTCCACATTCTCTCTCTCTCTCTCTCTCTCTCTCACACGCACACACATTCTCCATTTGTTGCCATAATTATATCACGTAACTTTACACCTTCTACTTCAGGGATTATAATTGCTTCCATTCATTTTCAAGAACCAAACTTTGAAGGTTTGAAGAAGCCCAAGATTTCTGCTTTTCTTGGTCTTTGGAGGTCAAAGCTTGGAATCTCTACTTAGGTGAGTTCAGATTTTGCTTAAAGATTGAATCTTTTGGTGAAAAGGGATTGACCCATGTGGAAAAAATGTTGGGTTTTTGAAGGGCTTGATGGAAGATTCCAAGTCGAAAATGGAAGATTATGAAGTAATCGAGCAGATTGGAAGAGGCGCCTTTGGAGCTGCATTTTTAGTGCTCCACATAACTGAGAAAAAGAAGTAACATTCTTTTTTTTTTAAATATATTTTTTTAATATCTAGCTTCTTTGCATGCATTTTGCGTTGTAGAAATGTAGCTTTCACTAATTGTTCTTGATTTTGTCTCTGTTTGGCCTTATATGTGTGTGCACTCCCGTGTTAGAGAGAGAGAGAGAGAGAGAGAGGGAGAGAGATTGAACTCAAAGATTTTGGTCCAATAGTTCTATTAAAGAATAAAACTCTTATACCGACACTATGCAACACACTAAAATGGAAACATAGTTACTACTTTCTGTTAGTATTATCAGCAAGAACTCAAATTCATGATATTCTTTTGAAAAAAAAAAAAAAACTCAAATATAGAGTTGGAGAAGTACTCATGAAGTTGCTATAACTTCTGCTATTTCTTTGCTTAAATCTCTTGTTAGGTATGTACTAAAGAAAATCCGTATTTCGAAGCAGACCGACAAGTTCAAGCGTACGGCTCACCAAGAGGTTTTCAACTCTACTTGTTTCTTGTTTCTATAGTAGGATTGTGTAAGAATGCAAGAATCTCGGGTATAAGTCTATGACTTGTAATTGTAGATTACTAATCTCTTGCTCTGGTTTGAGGGGATGATGATTTGTTTGAAGCAAATGGCTGTAGTTTTGTTCTCCTACATGTTATGATGTTTGTTCGCCTCCGTTGCAGATGAGTTTGATCTCGAAACTACAGCATCCGTACATAGTTGAGTATAAAGATGCTTGGGTGGATAAGGTATAGTCTATGGATTCTTATTCTTTTGTGTTGGTTAAGTTATAGTCTTGTTTATGTGTTCGGCTTTCGTAAGCTGATTCTAAATAGGCCTATTTGTCCGAACCGTTGTGTAGGGAAGTTGTATATGCATTCTGACCAACTACTGTGAAGGCGGAGACATGTAAGTGCTTCCAACTCAACTCAAACTATACGCTCGTGGAATGGTTGAACATGGTGGTTTTTTCTCCGTTCTAGGGTTAATGTTTCCGATTGTGCAGGTCTGAGATTGTAAGGAAGGCAAGAGGAGCGTATTACCCGGAGGAGGTAATCACGACCAACAAAACTACTTGTTTACGAATAACATCTTGTTGTTGCATCGACGCATATAAATGTTGACTAATCTGGTTACCGTTGAACTCGGTAGAGTGAAATGGTTTGAGATTACTGTTAGTTGCTAAGTCTAACTAAGCATTGTTTGCTTCAGAGAATATGTAAGTGGCTGACTCAGTTGTTGTTAGCTATCGACTATCTGCATTCCAATCGCGTCCTTCATAGGGATCTTAAGGTTCGTTCGACGTTCAAGAATCGAGGCTGCTGTATATATCAGTCTGATCCGTTCTAACAATAGTGTTTTTCTTTCCCTTCCAGTTATCTAACATATTTCTCACAAAGGAAAATGATATCCGTCTCGGTAAGAAGGCAAAGTCTATTAAGTTTCTTGATTGGTTTTAGTTTCTGAACTTTCCTCCCCATGTTGGATTGATTTATAGGCGATTTTGGACTGGCGAAACTCGTTAACGACGAGGGTCTTGCTTCTTCGGTATGAATAGTCATTCTAAGTAGCAGATACAGTTAAACCTCGATAAAGTAATAACCTTGGGACCGAGAAAAAATATTCATTTAATGAGGTTATTACTTTATCGAACATTATTTTAGTGCATTGACCCATATCGAGACCGGAAGAAATTATTATCTTAGCGAGATTATTACTTTATCGATGTTGAACTGTATAATCGATTTTCTAGTATTGAATCTACGATTGCTTAAATGTAGGTTGTCGGGACGCCCAATTATATGTGTCCGGAGCTTCTCACCGATGTCCCGTATGGCTATAAATCGGACATTTGGTCACTAGGTATTAATGAAATTTGTTGCATCTCATCTTAGATTCTTGCCTTAGATTACTCAATGAGTGACATTCTTGTTCATAGGTTGTTGTATGTTTGAGATTGCTGCACACCACCAAGCTTTTCGAGCTACCGTAAGTCCGAATATCGTGAAAAGTTTCGATCTTTCGAGCATGAGATTCTTGTTGCTGATGCTAGAATGAAATTGAATAGGATATGGCTGGACTTATCAACAAGATAAACAGATCTTTGATCTCTCCACTCCCCATTATCTACTCCTCAACTTTGTAAGCCCTTCTACACACTATCCGTTATACGAAATCACGTCGATGATTAAAGATGTTATTACCATCATCTCAGAAAACAGATCATCAAGACCATGCTGAGGAAGAGTCCGGAACATAGGCCTACGGTATCCATACTCGTTTCCCTTTTCGTTATTCGTTGTTTGTTTTAACCCTAATTCGGCATGTTTGCTTATCATAGGCTGCAGAGCTATTGAGACACCCACATTTGCAGCCTTTCCTCCTTCAATGCCACAACCCGTCTTCTGTCTTTCTTCCGGTGAAGTCTCCTTCTCCGAGCAAGATTAAAGAGAAGACGACGAAATCATCGCCTAAAAGCGCGTCCGCTTCGAAGAAAGTGGTGAAAGGGAGAGAGGTGAAGATGAAGCAAAGAGAGCTACTCCCCTTGTTTGATGAAAACGCAGACGGGTCGTACCCGAATCTGCTCGAAGTCGATGCATCGGTTGAAGACAAGCTCGAGACGAAGAGGGTCGATCCCACGAGCTATTCCGGTAAGATCTCCCACGGCAGCGAAGATTCGAAGAGTGGGGACATGAGTTGCGAGACAACTGGTGATGATAATCAAGACAATCTTGCCTCGACATCAGCCGACGATGCTTCGAAGAAGCATTCCGACGAGCGGGTTTCGAAAGAGGAACAAGAAGATCACGGGAGCCGATCGGAGACGAAGATTGACGATACTACCCTTGAGAAGTCCCCATCCAACACAGCTAGTGATGGTGAAGCTATACCCCTTGATGTAAACTTGCCATCAACCGAAGCACCGATTGAGATGTGTCGAGTCGAGAACGAACCGTCGAAAGACGAGATTTTGTTACGACCCGCAACTGCTACTGAAGTGGAGGAAGGGAAGGATGAAGGGGAAGTAGCGGTGCCGCACCGAGCTGATGCCTTGGAGTCGTTGCTCGAGCTGTGCGCGCGTTTGCTCAAGCAAGATAAGTACGACGAGCTATCCGGTGTGCTGAAGCCCTTCGGCGAAGACACGGTTTCTTCGAGAGAGACGGCAATCTGGCTTACGAAGAGCCTAATGGATGCACAGAATTTGGCTAAGGAGTCTTGATTGGTTTAAGTGTAGAAGTGCTTGTGAAGTTTGATTTTTTTTTTTTTTTTTCTTTTTCTTTTTCTGGGCTTGAATTTGTAATTACTTTGCCTCAAAGAGTGATGCTTTCTTGGATTTTTGAGAACTTTGATTTATTATGATTGAGATTTGGAAAATAGGCGCGGATGCAGGATTATGAGTTCGGGGATGAAATAATACTTAGTCTTGTGTTGGGGGTTTGACTGCCCCGAGCCAATTTTTTTGGTTGTGAGTTTATATTTGAGTTTGATTGTATCGGGAGTTCGAGGGCGGAGCCTGTGACGACTGGCGTTGGTGGTTCCGAGCCCCTGACGCTGCAACTCTGAATTCTCTGACGTTGTTTTCTCTGTACTGAACGAATTGTCAATGACTCAATGTAAAGCTTTCATATTATCCAACAATTATTTATTTTCTATTGTGCCAACATATTTTTAATTAGTTAATCGTGTTATGATCATTCAATTTTTTAGGCCAGGCTCAATTATAATATTACCTATTTTTAATTTTCCATACCCAATAAAATTAATTAAACTAATAAATTTTCAAATTCGCCCCAATATATTACTACTATATTTTTGTAAAATATGGGTGCAATTTTTCGAAAAATTTACACACAAATTTCAGCCTTTAACACAAGAATTGGGGGTACGATTCCGCCCCTAGTCACAAAGTTTTAAAAATTAAATTATTGAAAAAATAAAATATCGTTATCATGTGTGACAGACTTATTTATGAATGAAACTCAAATACACAAAAAAGCATGGAATAGTCCCCACAATAACACAGCCTACCGGCGACGTGTCTACCAGCAATACGGCGCCGTCAACGACACCTCACAATCACACACAAATATACAGTCATTCTCTGTCACCAGCTGTCACTGTAGCATTCCTCCTCTCATATAAATGAGTACAAATCCCAATGCTTTCTGTACAAGTACAACTAGCTGTTTCTTCTTCTCCATTCTCCTTCCTGCGTTGCGTTATCATACACGGCTCACAAATGGCGCAAATTAGCATTGCCAAGGCTGCGGTAGTGGCGGCTGCATTCGCCGCCACCGCCTCAGCTCAGGCTCCTGCGCCATCGCCGGACGCTGGAGGTGCGTACTCATTGCCGGTCTCCGGCGCCGCCGTCGCCGCGTCGCTTCTCTTCTCCGCCGTCGCGCTGTTGAGGCTGTGAAGGTGTAATTGTTTGTTTCCGTTGATGTTTTGGTCTATATTTTATGTTCTTTATTTAATTTAGACGAAACTGTTTTTCACTTGTGGTTGATATACCCTTTTGTATTTCTATCCATTCTATGAGGAAATAAAATATTTAAAATTTGAAATATATGGTTAAACCCTTTTAAGTAATAATATTATGATTTGAGAAAAATATTTATTTAATAAAATTATTACTTATCAAATAGTATTATTTTCGTTCATTAATTTAACTTAATGATAGGAAAAAAATATTATCTAAATAAAATTATTATTGAATATTATTTTTTCAAGATTTAACTATAGTTTATAATATCTCGTATTTCTTTTGAATTGGCCCGCTATTGATTTCTCATTCATAATATGGATACTAATCTATAAATTAATGCATCACAATCAATCTAGAAAAGTTGACTCCACCACTTTCACCAACTTCTTTAATCTACGTACCAAAAAATAACGAGACATAAATATTAGAAACTAAATAAAATTTAAGTAAATGGTATCCTTAAACCCGTAAAGCCCCCGATTTCACAATCCGGATCTTCCTACCAATTTATGAGAACACTACATGGCCCACCAATCCTAGGAGCTGCCACATGTGTTTTTAAAATTAAACAAGCGTTATAATATTAACTACATGACCCACTATGATCCTTGCAAAATTGGGCCGTAAGATCCCCGACGCCGATTTCCCTTGTCATAAAAAAAGACATCATCTTTTTTAGTACTCCATCCGTCCCGCTATTACCAAATCTCACTTTCCTAATTGAGACGTCCTGCTAAAAGTGACTCATTCCAAAATTTAGTAAATTTTAATACACTCTCTTACTTTATACCTTCTCTCTTTCAACTTTATCAAGTACTTCTCTCATACTTTATTATCTACTTTCTTAATAACCGTACCGAAAAGAAATGAGCCGTTAATAGCGAGACGGGGGAGTATTTCATATAAACAAGATGCAAACAGTATCGAAAACAAATCAATCATGATGATGCAAACAATGAAGCATAAACAGAATGAAATAAATCTCAACAAAATGATTTTCATATCTTGAACTACAAAATTTTGAAAAGGAAATGATCTCAACAGTCACTAAAATAACCAAAAGCTTCTTCTGCTTCTAACCAAAAGACAATTCATTTATATACAGCAGAATGAAATTGCTGCATGCAATTAGTAACCCAAAATACTCATCTGATTGTCACAAACTTATTAGTACCATGCTTAGCCCAATGGCTCCTAAGATCAATGGGGTTAGAGAAATCATACCCATCCGAAGCAAGTTTCTCTAGAACCTTCTTGAAGGCTCCAATGCTCATCTTCCTCCCAGCTATCCTCGCACCGCGTCTCTTCGTGCTCATAGGCAACGGATAGACGGACAATCCGGTCGTACAGCAAGCGGATTGCCAGCCGCCGGATCCCCATCGGTAGCATTGCTGTGGTGATCCGGTGCAGGAGCAGACCGGTATTGGGATGTCGGAAATGTCCATCGTGGTCCCGTTGATGATGATTTCGGCGCGCTTCTTCGGTGTTCTGGCACGGTTGGATGGAGGGGGAGGGGTAGGGGTAGGGGTAGTTTCGTCCTTTGGCGCTCGAGGAGTTCTTGTTCTTGGCTTCTTCTCCTTCGGCGTCAAAATTGAGGCCTTGTTATTACTACTACTACTACTAGCTCGCTTCTTTGCGATTTCACTTCCGTTGATATTACCATCGACTTGTCTTTCCTCACATGCTTCTTCCATTTCGGATATCAAAGACTCGTTCTTTAGTATGTTGAACTGCTGAGGCATTTGGACTGAGTGGGCGGATGAGGATTCGGGGGAAACCCCGTAGCTCGATTGGTAGTAAAGAGGTTGGTGGTGGTGGTGGTTTGCAGAGATTACATTGAAGTACTTTTCTCTGTTTTGGTTCATCCAATAGTCGATCGGAATGTGGGATTCGGAAATCCCGCCGACGCGGTGGTGGTGGAATGGACCGCCTATGATTGAGGACATGACCGGAGATGCGTGGGGGTGGTGGGGATCACGAAAACCACCACCACCACCACCACCAAGAAGGGGCTTCTCAGCCATGGAAGTAATCAACTGAAGCCCTAGATGATTATTGATATTACTATTTGGGGGTTCGAACAATCCCCAATTCCTAAAATTCATATTCCCATTCCCATCCATGGCGTTTATACGAATCAAATGCAAGAATTAACCAGACTATGAATCGAGGGTACAGAAACTCAATATGCAGGCATGGTGTTCGACGAAATTCCCAGATCAGATTTCAGCATAAAACAGACACAAACGATGCAAACTTCTTCTTCAAACGATAATGGCAAACCCTACAAAAACCACAGAACGAACACAGCTACAGAAAATCAACTCACACTACATAATCACGAACAAAATCACGAACACACAATCCGATATAGAAGAATTTAGAACAAATCAAATGCAGGGATTTGGAGCCTCTGAAATCAGATCTCCGTAGATTCGCATAAAACAATGCAGAGCTAGAAACTAAACTGAAAAACAAAAATGTTGATTGAAAATGAAGAAAAGCTAGAGATGAAAGAAGAGAACTTACTGAGAGAATGAACAGTCGGCCGATTTAGGGTTTTTAATTGTTTTCTTCAGATTTTAAGCCCTTATTGGGAAGGGACAAAAATGACACAAAAATAGAGAAATCGTCTAAATCTATCAAGAAAATAAAAAAGGGAAAAAATTTAATCTTTTTTTATGTAATAATACAAATCCAAATCAGAATTTGCTAAAATTAAATATTACAGTTAAACATCGATAAAGTAATAACCTTGAAATCGAGTAAAATATTCATTTAACGAGTTTATTACTTTATCGAATATTATTTTAGTATATGACTCATATCGGGACTGAAAAAAATTATTATCTTAACAAAGATTATTATTTTATCGAATATTACTTTATCGGCGTTAACCGTATATATTATTGTTTTGATTTTCTTTTTCCATTGTTCTACTAGAAAATGATCTTTATTTTCTTAAATTCCGTATCAAATGACTAAAATAAAAATAATAAAAAGAAGAAAGTAGAATTTAATAATAGAAAAAATAATAAAAAATTGTAGCTACTACTTGAACTTTAATTTCGAACTGCGAAAAACGCTCCAAGTAATTTTATTTAAATCCAGTCTTTTCTATATTTACTCCGGCTTTCGAGAAAATGGAAATGGCCAAATACTTCCAAGATTTATTACAAGCACACCACACGCCCAGTCGGAAGTAGCCACACAACACAATCTCTTCTTTCTCTCCCATCTCGTCGTTCTTACACAAGGAAAGAATTAACTGAAATGGGACCTAAACTCTTGTAACAAACAGAGATTAATTGCAGTGAAAACGGCATAAAAATGCAATCTTTGGCTTTCCAGACTCCCCAGATTCTATCGCCAAGCTGCAAGAAAACTGTTGGCCCCGTTTTTGGGTGGATTGCTGCTCTACCATTTTCCCCTCTGCTGCCCAGAAGATCCATTGGATCATCTTCTTCGTGTAAGTTGTATTGTTTCTTGATAAAGAAAGGGAGACTATATCGAAAACTGAAGCTTTAGTTAGTGGTTGAGATTTTTAATTTTTATCAGCTATTTTACTTAGATAATTTACATTAGCTGATATGAGTTGATTTTAAGTTAATCATGATTAGGATGATACTCAATTTCCATCTTTTAATTTGCAATTGTTTATCTTGATGGGCTTATGCGAGTAGCTAAGGAAACTCATCTTAGGGCTTTGAAGGTCTTTGCCTAATTTTCTTGCCGAAATTCTTTTTCCAGTTTTCCAGTTCTGGTTTAGTTCTTAAATGATGAAGCTGTTTTAACTCCATTGGATTTGCATTCTTCATAAGTTATGAGAGTGAGGTGAAGTGAGTTTAATCCGTCGGAAAGAGCCAAATCACTGGCCTTTATTTCCATCATCATGGGCAATAATACAGCAAGTTGATGAGCATTAGAAGTTTAGATATCTTTTCTCCTTTAGTTGGTGTAGGGATATGAGTCCTTCGTGTTTGAGGAAAAACTTGCAATCAGCCTCTACACGTGATACTCGTCTCCGGACCAACAGTTGGATTGAATACTTATTTGAATAGCCAAGTCGAAAAATCTAATGTAGTTAGTAAAGCTATACTATTGAGATGTATCGAACCATCTTTAGACTGTGAATTCCAAGATTTCATTCTGTTGATTTATTTAGTGTGAAGCTTACACGCCCTTGTGATGTTTAAGTATTCATCTCCATAGTTTTTTCACTCTTCTCCCTTTGTTTTTCGTTCCCTTTATACACTGATAAAACCCGTCTTTCACAGTGAAGAATGGAGAGGCGCCAAGATGTATGGTGGGAAGCAGATTAGTTACATCACATGCTTTAAATGTGGGAACTGGATCCGGTGGCTATGAGAAGAGGCAGGAGAATGACAGCCATAGTCTCTCTTCTGAACAACATACGGAAGCTTCATCGAAAATTTTAGTACTCTGTGCTTCATCTTTACAACAGCCTTATGAAAAGATACGTTCATTTCTCTCTGTGTATCTGTTTTTTGATCCGAATGCATTGTTTGGAGGTGACTAATATCCTGACTACTTTGTTCGACTTCGTGGCAGAGAGAATCTCCTGATCGAATTCCTTATCTTTTCCTATAGCTCTTGTGCTTTGTTCATGCACTTTAGCATTTCTACTTACTCTCTTGAAGAAGGGGCCTTCCTCAATCTTGCCGGCGCTTGCAAAGTCCGGCTTCACCGCAGCGTTCTCTTTGATATTTGTTTCGGAGATTGGAGAAAAGGTACGAGATATGCGTATTCATCTGCTCGTTTATTTTCCGGTTGTAGTTGAGTTTCAATACTGTTGATGTTTTGCTTTGTTTTGCAGACTTTCTTTATTGCTGCTCTCTTGGCTATGCAATATGACAAGTTGCTGGTCTCTCTCTCTCTCTCTCTCTCTCTCTCTCTCTCTCTCTCTCTCTCCCGTTCTGATGGCGGCGCGAAGCTAATTCGCAGACGTAACAACTTCTATTGGTAAAATGGAGGAGATCAGGCTTTTGGTGAGGTATATTCGATGACGAACGCGAGGCATTGACGGCACGCGTTATAGCGCTTCTATCTGTACTGTTTGGAACCCGTAAACGTGCAATCCGACGGACACAACCAACATGTAGTTGTAGCCCTCTGAGTTAACTTACTATAACCTAAATCTTACTCTTGTTAATCATGAGCAGGTCCTCCTCGGATCGATAGGAGCGCTGTCACTCATGACCGTTCTATCTGTAATAATAGGCCGGATATTTCACTCCGTGCCTGCTCAGTTTCAGACAAGTAAGAAGTAGTTGTCGATTCTCATCAGCTTTGCAGATAATCACAAATGAAACGAGCATTTGATTCTTTTAGTCATTAACAGCTTTGCCAATTGGAGAGTATGCTGCTGTGACCCTTTTGCTGTTCTTTGGTCTCAAATCGATCAAAGACGCGTGGGAACTTCCTTCCGCAGTCGCGAAAGGTGGGGAGCCGAGCAACAAGGAGTCCGACGAGTTTACTGAAGCTGAGGAGCTTGTCAAGGAAAAGGTGACCCTCTTCTCATGACCATTTCATTGGAGATATCTCTTCTGTTTGCAAGTCATTTTTCAAACGAAACCGTGTGATGCGTTTCGTTGGCAGGCTAAACGGTTATCGAATCCGCTTGAAGTTATATGGAAGTCGTTCAGCCTCGTATTCTTTGCTGTAAGTAGTCTCTCCTCTTCTGTAGCTGCTGAAAAGGGTAACTCTTTTCATGTTCCTTTTACTGTTTCTTGCAGGAATGGGGAGACCGTTCGATGCTTGCGACGATAGCTCTCGGTGCAGCGCAGGTATTGTCTTCTTCAATCTTTTGAAAAAGACTAACTGTATTGAGAAAGTTTAAAGCTTTCTTCCCTTCTCTTCTCTTTCTGGTGTATAATGGTAGTCTCCGTGGGGAGTGGCGAGTGGAGCGATCGTGGGACATCTTATCGCGACATCTTTCGCGATAATCGGAGGCGCCTTTCTTGCAAACTACATATCAGAGAAGCTGGTACAACCATCAAACACACTTCACATTGATTCAATTCACTACTTGTCTGAATCTTGGCTTCTTGTTATACTCAGGTTGGATACACCGGCGGAGTCCTGTTCATCATTTTCGCAATCGCCACTTTTTTCGGAGTCTTTTAGCTGACTGTAAGCCAAAGAGGGTCAATAGACATCAGAATTTGTAGACATTTTCATCAATCATCATCACCACCATTCATATTACGAATCAATACTAAAATTTGATTCGTAAGGAATAACAACATCATAAAAAGGAAAGCATGCAGAAGTAAATGAATCTCAGTTGGCATATTCATGAATGTGACGCTCTCTCAGCATTGTGCATCAACTGCACAAGCGGAAAACTCATCATCCAACAAAAATTTCCCTCCACAACACGAAAAAAACGACGCCGGAAGGAAATATATAAATATATCATGCCATGCCATGCCATGCCCCTCCCCTCCCCTCCCCTCCTACATTACTACTTATTCTTTACAGCAAACGCCGCAGCTTTGTACCAAGAAGCTGCAGCCATCGCCCCAGGGTCCGGGACCGACGCTAGAATCTCCGCTGACACGTACGACGACCGCCCCGCCTGCAATACCAAACACTTCTTCCATAATTGTAAAATTCATCAAGGAAGAAAAGAAGGGAAAAGTCCACCTGGGCTGCCATGTTTTTAGTCGACTCTGCACCAGCAACGGCGGCTTCAGCAGACGAAAGGAATGCTTCTATAGGATCTTCTCCAGCAGCCAATTTCTGTGCATACAATGACTTTTAAGTATTTTCGGAAAGTGAAAACTCGATGGATAGAATGTTGCTGGTCCTAACCTCTTTAAGGACAGACGATGCTGGAATGAGGGCGTCGAGTAACGTGCGGTAGCCTGCTTTGGCACCGCCGTATTTACTGACTGCAGCAATAGCAGCTTCGAAAGCACCGGCCCCTATATCGGAAGCAGCTTAGGTTTATTGTAGGACAAGATGTAAAAGTCGAATGTGATGGCTATAAATTATGAAGTTGTCTTACAGTGTTGTGCTGTAATGTAGGAATGACTATTTGCCTTCAGCTCTGCATATGCTGCCTTGAAGAAGATGTCGTATCTGTTGTTGTAGAAAGGAAACATTACACAATTTTCAGTGATTATTCATAAGTGGTTAAATACCATCCATGACCAGGTCAAGCGTCGGAAATGAAGATAGGGAAGGGAGTTTACATGATGCCGCTTGTTCCTCCCATGACTTTTCTTATAGAAGATCCGATTTCAGCAACGGTCTCAGCAGGATCGTTCAGAGGATAACTGGAAAGTAGAATTCAGAAGAAACGCAGAGTAAGAAACCGGAGGGGAGTAATGATACGGTTACTTTTAACGAGGCGAGTAGAACAGAATATGCATAAGAAAATTCTCGAATTAGAAAAAGATGCATATGGTGCAACTCCAACTAATCAATTTCACAGTAAAGCAAAAAATGATGGAAAACAGGACACCGTTGTGTTTATTAGTTCACCGAAAAGCAGCATTCTGTCAGAAGGAGAAAGAAGAGGCTCACCACTTTTTCAAGTCTTCAAGAATGGCTGATGCGCCTTTTGACATCTACGATATTAGAAGAAATGAGCCTCACTTGATAATCCAAATTCAAATTTCTAGAAAGATCAATATAATAGTATACAAACTTACAGTTGATCCACAGTCACCATCACCGACTTTGCTGTCCCATTCATTTAAATCGTCCCTGAGATTGACAATTGCAGTTACTGCTGCTTCAATAGCCACTTCAAGAATATGACCCAGAGGACTTAACTGTTCAGGGCGAGTCAATATCTAACCAGAACAAGAAATCAACAACAAGCAGTGAGGCTAGTAGGGACGTGGTTTTGAAGAACGTATTGGATCACTAATGAATCCAGGGCAAACAAACTATAGTCGTTCATAGATCACAAACAAAGATAATTTTTAGACCTTCGGATCTCGACTTGAAATATCTCTATTTTGCTTAAGTACACCTTTGGGGAAGTTCATAATGCTAGTATTCTACCTAGTAACATATTTAGCTCAGCAATATGAAGACACCATCTACCTATGTATTGTCTCTAGCAGGTTATGATTAGTTTATTATTTTTTTTTCTTCTAGGAGTTGCATATCAGCTATATAAAGAGTTTAATTTGCTCATGTAGTAGCTTAAATCATGTGCACTTTAACGAGAGACCGAGATCCCAAGGCTGCATCCAGCATACCTCATCGTTCTTTGTAGAACGAGATCGTGGAACAGGAACAGGGATCTTTGCAGGTGGGTGGTTACCTGAGAGCATTATAACATTATATATCTATTTCACTTGATAAATTATCCCACAGAAGCAGGAGTTTAAAAGAGTGAGCAGCAGACAAGCATGCAAAGGCATGGCACTGACCATCGACAGCAACAGGCCAATTTGGAGCCTTAGTTGGAGCATCCAACCAGCTCAAAATTGTTTGGTCTGCCTTCATCACAGTAACTGAAAATCCTGCAACAGAAAATAATAGCAATGATATAATATAAACGTGTATTTGTTTATAAGCATACATTCTGGTAAGCACGAACATGCCTGCCATATCTAGAGATGTCATAAATGAACCGGTATATACTCTCTCGACAGCTAGTCCGTGCTCCAGCTGCAGTCTGGGAACAGCCTTCCCAGCAGCGATCATCAGTTCCATAAGAGGAGTAGCCCCTAATCTGCATGCCCAAGCATGAAGTTACCACACAGACACAGTAGGATGTGTTTATAATGTATTTTCATAAATAAAGAAGTGCACGCCACAATACAAAGAATTAAAGAAACATTAAGCAACAGACTTACCCATTAATCATCAAGACAACTGCATTACCACGTGTAATGGGAACATAATTTGTTTCCTACATAGTAACCAGGAAATTAGATAAGTTCCAGCTAGGTGCAGGAGGTCCAATCAACAGAAACAAAGTCTTTCAAATATCAATTATACGAAAGGTTGATAGGGAAGGATCTGTTATCAAGGTTCAAGACAGACTAGATTCAAGAAAATGAATGATAGCAGTTACTCACATACCGTAGACAGTATTTGATTCAGGACATGAGAGACCACAATGTCAACAGGTTGGAGGTCAGCCACAGCAGCACCTGGTTCTCCATGCTGACAGGCATGCAGAAGATAGTGATCACTTTCCAAACATGTGGTTTCAATATGCAGTAACTTTATCAAATTGCCTTGTGACTGCTGATTCACTGAAGCTACTTTACTACAGCAAGGAGGATAAAAAAAACATTTCGACTTTCACCGCAGGATTGGATATATAGAATTCAACGAGTCAGAAAATACTGAACAAGTCTTAGAAAGTGTTAAGAAAATGCAACAATTTTCTGAGACAAACCATCGCGATCAATATGCATCTAGGATGCTGTAAGCGCAGCCATTATTTCACCACATTAAACCATACCAACCATAATAAATTTTAGTTCCCACAAAATAGAAAAGGTATATTTTTCAAAAAGTAACTCCTTACAATTCCAAGGCCAAGCTCCATCTTTCCAGGGCCTAAACGATCTGGAGTCACTTGACCTGGCAATGTGCAGACGGATAATGCAACACCCATTGTGCCAACCATATCAGATGCCCGTTTAGCTTCAGCAGCAACATCTACTAAAGGGAGACCAGAAGCAGCTACCGCACCAGCAACCTGTGATTTACAATTTAGCATGGAGTAGTAGAAACAAAAGCATAGCACTGCTGCATTTGGTGACAAACTGAACCATCTTAAACCTATAACATTCATAAGATGTCTATACACAAAGAATTTATTCAACACTTATTAACGTAATACTTAAGAAAATCTGGGCAATGAATGAAAACCAGTTAAGACTTGCAGTCCTGAAACCGTGAAGGTTGATATTTTACAAGATACATCATTTTACTATTTCAACTATTATCATATTCAACAATTGAATATTTTTCTTGTGGAAATTTTGTTATTATCAGCATGGCATGCTTCAGTCACAGATAATTCGACACTAGTAACCATCAGCCAAAGTACTTCATCAGAATTCCTCCCTCTTCATTCAACCATATACGATTAGAAGACGACTGACTAAAACCATACTTACACAGAACCAAAAGAGAAAACAACTTAACGTTCTCTAAATAGTGAAAGGCTAAATTGAAACTGCTGAAGTAGTTGATAAGGACACTAGAAGAACAACATTTCCTTAAATGGTTTTCTTTAAGATAAATTTTATAAATGGAAGCAGAAACTTTGGGATGATATATATAAAAAAAAAGAGAGGCATTTAAACAGGCAATAAAGTTGATATGAACAAATCAAATAGATCACGATGAACATCAAAAAGATAACAAAGATCATAGTGATGGATCAAGAGAAGAAATTGAAACAACCTTATGAACAAGAATGGTTCCAGCTAAACCTCTTCTCCCAGCTATGCCTCTCGGAGGTGGCAAAGCGCAGTCATCACCAACAATTACCATCTGTTAACATAAGCCTTGTATGCCTATATCAGCTGACCTTCAAATTTTATGAATATGCTGTTTTGCATATAAACATACCTCCACTTTATAACCTTCAGATTTAGCCTGCTCAGCTGCCAACCCAAAATTTAGGCGATCGCCAGTGTAATTCTGTAACCAAAAAAGAAAAAAGAAAAAAAAAGGTTTCATAAAATAACTGAAAACCTGGGTGCAGCTTTTTTCTAAAAATTGGCAGAAAAGGGTAGAGACGATGCCCATACTAATTGCCACATGTCATATAGTGTAAATCAGTAGATGTTGTAATGGTGATAACAAAAGTTGTCTTAAGTTGATAAGAGAAATGGGAAGTTCATTAAACGACACCTTAACAATCAGGAGGCACCCTGAATCGCCAGTCACAGCTCTGATGCCCTGATGCAAAAGATTTACAGCATGAACATCCAAAGGAAGATCAACAAGGAAATAGGCTAAAAAAATGATGATTACTATTATCAGAAGTAGAAGACTGTGCATACTGCAAGAATGGAGTCGACAGGAGGAGAGGCAAAAACATCCCCACATATTGCTGCCGTAAGCATCCCCTCTCCGACAAATCCTGCATGAGCAGGCTCATGACCACTTCCACCTCCTGCGTGTGAAGCAACTTTCATCAGTTTAGCAAGCGTGCTTATACCCCTTCCAATCAAAACTTGAGTTCTTAATGATCAGCTTGGGGGTTCCTTAACAGTACCCTCAAACAAATAAGTTTGACATCTATAATATGGCAGACGCTGTTATAGCCTTACAGGGCATTCCCACATCAAATTATCAATTTGCCCCTTGTAGAATTGTAAATATTACAATTTCCTATTAGGTCAATTGACATTCAACACGCCAAACAATGTGACGGCTAAATATGATCTTGCTATAGTAGGATTGTAGGAAAACAAAATTTAGTGGAACTGAGTGATTAAGTGTCAATACCTTCAGCTTCAGTTATATCAAGATTTTACACGAAAAGACCATAGCATGCGAAAGCCTTTACTTATTCTATATCAAAATAATCTGATTTGTTGTTCATAGTGCATACGACTCCTTTACAACAATATAGGTGCCCAGAAGCCAATCAATTGAATTGACGAAAAATTAATTCATTGTAGATAGGATTGTCCTTGTAGTGGCACGTGAAAAAGAAGTTTGCATTGATATTTCAGAATCAAATATACAGCATAATAATGCAAAACAAGATACAGTTATCACTAAATAAGTTGCATCACGCAACCAAGTTAAGATAGATACTCTTCAGGTCACAATCATACTTGTTAAAAAGAAGAAGGCAGCACGGCCTATCTTATTTGCAATCTGCTATATCAGTGTCTGAAAACTACAACAGAAAACAAAGATAAAACAGTTAATCATGTCCCGAACCTGATATTACAGCTACTTTGTCATATGTTGCAACAGAAACATCAGCACGTAAAACAACTTTGACCTACATACAAAGGTGTCCGTTAGTCGGAAACATTGTGCACAATAAGATTTATGCTTATTGGAGAAGAATATGATATTTGCTCATGTAATTACTCCAGGGAAACCATCCAAATACTGCAACCCAGGATAGGTTTCGACTAGACCTTCGATGAACTCCGTCACAACATCTGCAGCAAGAAGTACATTAATCAAAATAACGAACGCACTAGTCTTTCATGGGAACAGAACATGAAGTGTAGGCCATATTGAATAACAAATTAACAATATCTCATATTCATCTCTCAGGTGCTGAAAAGGAAAATAGGTACATAAGCGAGCATTACCAAGTCCAATCCCCAAGAGTATGAAGGAAAAATATACAGTTCCACTACACTAAAACCTAGTATTACACAACCATCCAATAGCTTATCAGCAGTTACAGGCTGAGCATGATGTACAACATTGCAATTCGCACAAAACACATTATCAATTGCACATTCCGCACATAATTGAAGAAAAACTTCAGTAAAACCACAACGAAATTAAAAATACTAGAAAACATCCCTCATTCCAAAATAGGCAACGCCAAGTGCAAATTAGTGAGCTACACCAAGTGCGCTAATGCGTGCGATTATACTAATACAAGTAGTGGAATACTCCTGATACAATCGCCAGCGCGACATACAGAACCAACACGAAATAGAGCGCAATCCGCAAATATTTCTTCTCAACAGAACCAAAAAAATCAAGGTCGATAGAAATCCAAGTGCAAATGCATGCATCAAATCCGCATACTTCCACAAACTTCAGCAGAAACAAAATAATGCACAATTCGATTCGCCGGAAAAGAGTACGCGAATACAAAAATGCAGAAACGAAAATCAAAAGGAGTAGCGAGTGAATGGTAATCATAACCGTTTGGGTCATTAATCAGTTTCTTGCTGCGAGAATCCATCGGTTAATTTGAGCGGACAGTCCAGTTCGCAATCCCTAATGCAGAAATTGGAAACCCCCAGTTTTTAGAGAGAGAAGCGTGTGAGGGTTGGAAATTTTGGAGAAAATGGCTTCTATAGAATGTCACCTGACTGTTGAATAGTTGTTGAGTAACAAGAATTTAGATTAATTTATACTCCAGCTAAGAAATCGTGGATTACTTTCCTGATTAAAACGTCTCATTAAAAGTGGATCAAACTCAATTTGGCAAAAAATTATATTTTACTTTATATTATAAACTAGAGAGAATGTAGAGAATAAATAGAGAGTAGAAATTAGATGTATATTATTATGAGAGTGGAGACCTCTATTTATAGAGTACAAGATGGGCCACGCTAGAACTTAGGGTTATACGTAGTAATCACAATATATGGTAAGTATATATATAAAATATATTTACAACACTCCCCCTTGATTGACCATCCCTAAAAGAAACTGCTGCCTCGTTAAAACTTTGCCAGAAAAACCCATTGGGATAAAAACTGGACGAAGGAAAAAGAGTACAGCTGCTCCACCTCAATATAGTCATTCTTGATCCTTGAGTCGGCTCATATCGATCTTGTGTAACAACTTCTTGAATGTTGACGTTGTTAATGGCTTTGTAAAATAATCCGCTAGGTTGTCACTTGAGCGAATTTGCTGGATGTTGATGCCGCCACTCTTTTGGAGATCATGTGTTGCATTGACTCTCTTATGAATCAATCTCAATGACTCATTTACTCGTGTGTTGCATTGGATGCCTCGTTAAAAACCTTAACTAAGAAAACCCTTTGGGAAAAACTTAGAAAGGAAAAAAGAGTACAACCATTTGACCTTCAAGGTCATTTGACCTTTAGGAGTCAGTCTAATTTTCAGGATTATTTACAATTTATTACTCCCCCTCAAGATAACAATCTTCAAAGTTATCTTCAAGGTCTACACTAATATGTGCAATATAAGTTTAATTATTCTCATAGAGAATAAGATAAAATATGTCAATATATCATTACTCTATAAATAGACCAATATCATATTTGTCTCGAAAATAACAAAGGATGGTCAATACCATTTCAACTTCTCCAATTGCACATAATTAAGGAACTTCTGGTCCTCATCTTTGTTATCTTCTATAGGTCTAAATGAGTCTCTATCCACTTTAAGTGATTGAATCAACCATTAGATAGACAAGTGGATGCGATACACTAAAAGCTCTTTAAAACCTTTCAGGTAGGTCGATTAGCGTAACTCCATCAAGGAGATGCTCAATCTACATGTCAAGACAATTATTAGTTCAACCAAAGTCTTTTGATTCTAACTCCGTCTTTTGGCATGGGTTGATTTCATCAAGTACTTTTGTACATAATAATTCACATATCCTCTTCAGGAGGAATTTGGAGTGATGTGTTCTAATTTTGTATTCCGCGGACTTCTTATCTCTTAGCACCAATAAATCTCTCACGCTTCTGGCGCTAATGAGAATCAATTGATTTATATTTTCTATGAGGAACTTCAGTTCGTTCATGGTGCATATACAACAAGTATATGAGATTTTAATCACTCCTTTTGCACTAAATAATTTGATGAACTTCTGGTTCATAGTGCGTGAATCTAAATAATTAATCCAACGAGATATTTGCGGCATTCAATCTTTATATTTCATATCTCCCCCTAATGCCGACGACGATGTGAGTTGGATTATCAATGAATAAATTAATTCATAATTACTTGTTCTATGTAAGTCATTTTGACGGAGTATACAACCCTTCTGTCAAGGAATTCTCGTCGTTATGATTATATCATATACGGCTGTACTATTTTCAGCCCTTACAATGACTTTTGCAGTCTAATTGACAACATCTTTTTGACTACATGCTTTGAGCAAGTTAAATCCTTCAGGGATCTTCATATATATGTCACTATCTAGTGAATCACATTGATAATATTTACATCCATAAGGCGCATCAAGCCTTTTGTGACATAAGTTGATTAATCAAATATAATGGCGTCTATTATAGGAGAGTACATAATTAATTCCCGGTCTATGAGAGAAAAATTGTGTTACGAGTATTGCCCTATATCTCGTAATTTTTATTTCTCTTTCTAACAAAGACACATTTATATCATTCGGTGATATTTTTCCGGATTTGAACTACTGGTCCAAAAGTTTCCGGCTTTTTAGGGAATATTAATTCACCTTGTATGACTTTTTTCCTCTTTGGCCAATTATTTATAACTTGACAATCTCTTATAGATCATCGTTGAGAATCCTCTTTTATCATTTCAAGAGTCATATTAAAGGTGAATATATCGTCATGCGTCCACGACGATATTTGATCTCTCCAATATATTGAGATCTCATTAATTTCAGACGCTAGCAGTTCTTCAGGAACTTTCATTTGATTGATTAATCATATTCGTCATGGTTTGGTTCATATCTTGTACCCCTTTATCTTAGGCACATAATTTCTTTTAGAACCAATTAGTCGACTATATTTTTTGACGAACTTTATATGAATTTGCTACCATTTGTACTTGTCCTTCAAGGACATTTATTTTGGCAGGGGTGTTTGCAGCAAATGTATAACATTGTCACTTCTTATATACATAAGAAAGCATCAAGAAGTTGATTTGCAATCTTTTGCAAATGAATCTTTCGACTTCATGTTCACATTGATTACTTCTAGAATCCAAATGTGACTAGTTTTTCCTTGTGCTTCTTTTTCTTTGGATGTAGATTTCACATTGATTACTTCAGGAATCCGAATGTGATATATGTTCCACCTAATGTTGGAACGTTATTTTATCAAAATAACAATCTCCTTTGTGAGACTCATATTTATATGAACAAAAACCATTTTGAGTATGGATATGAGCAAGTAATTATACGATCTCAATTCCAAAGCCATCTGATATAAATCCTCTTCAGGGGGAACTTGGAGTTTAATAAACTCACTCGCTTTATCAAGACAAATCTTCTTGATGAAATTGAGCTCTTTATTTTTAAAATTGTAGTTTTACCAAGTGCTAAATTTCTTATAGAAATCGAGCATTCATGGAAATTAAGAGATTCTTCAGGATCTCTCTGCAGCGCCGATATGAATTTTCAATTATGTTGCGCATTATAGTTGCTTGCAGATGTCCAAACTTATCATGTGAAAGCATAAAGCTCTTTTGAACTTCTGGTTCATGATATGTTTTATCTCACTTATTTTTATGAATGTGTAATAAATTCAAGGTGATAGTGTGATAACTTTTCTTTTGTTAGCTTCTGGCTAAATACAGAAGAATCACTATCTTCTTATATAATTTCAATATGCTATCCATTGCATATTCTTAAAACTTAGTAAGTGTCTTCTAGACTTACTAGAATAAAGGACATGCTCAATAGTTAATTTATTATCATTTGATAGAATGACACATGCTCTTCTGGAGCCTTCAATAATTTCGATGCACTAGATTTAAAAATCTTGCAATTTAGGATGCATAAACTCTTGTCGAGTTTTAGGGAGGACAATCAATTATATCTTTAAGCAATTCTATTGGGATGCTTCGTTTCATTCTATTATTATCTCCCTCATGCCTCTTATTGGCATCGATATCAAGAGTGCATTAATGTCAACAAGACATAAATGATCTTTTTCATTCAGGAATAACATATATTATCGAAAGTACGAGTTGCTCTTTAAGAGCATTTAATATTCTTCTAGAATATATAAATGATGCTACTTCAGGAGCAAAAGTTAATTGTATATAAAAATACTGTATTTGAGGCATTTCCACAAACATGTGATGGTAATGTTAATATCACATTATGGTCATTCTTCAGGAATGTAATTGTGCTACTTGCAGAGCAGCAAGTTACTTCTATTCAAGATAAATGAAATCAATAAATTATAAATTTTGAGATCTACCAGATCTCAACTATTCTTGAAAAGAAAGTAAATAACAAGAGGCATTGAAAATGCAGTTGTCAAACATAGAGGAGCTCTTGCTACCACTCCATGTAATTAGGTAATACATTAAAGTACAACATACCTTTATATATTCATTGTTCTTTAGGAACATGTAATCTTCTTCAAGATTATTAATTGTGCTACTTCAGGAGCAACAATTAAAATTATGAACATATAGCATTTGCCAAAATAAAAACTTGAATCGTTTCTTCAAGAACATGTAGTATTCTTCAGGAATACAAATTGTGCTACTTCAGAAGTATTAATTTTAGTTTTATATTAAACCACTTTAGGCGAAAGGTTAATACGTTCTAGAAACCCAATTGTTCTTCAAGAACATAGTTATTTGGGAATATCAATTGTGCTACTTCGGGAGCAACAATAATAAAAATTCAAGAACCAAGATTCGCCTATCAATAAGATATGTTGTATGAATTGCTCAGTACGTAATATTCTTCAGGAATATTAGTTGTGTGCTACTTCGGGAGCAACAAATTAAGATTACATTTATATATATAAATATAAATATTATATAGTATGCAGAAGAAGAAAAAAAAAACTGAAGTATATAGTAATTACATAGATAATATTAGTAACTCTTCAAGAGTGAAATATTCTTCAAGAATATTAAATCGTGCTACTTCTGGAGCAACAATTAAGTTATTTCAATAAGTTTGAATTGCTCTTTAAGAGCTTAAGATACTCTTCAGGAATATGGATTATGCTACTCGGAGAGCAACAATCTAAATTCAACATTAAATAAATAAATAAATAAGCAAGTATAAGCGTACATATATGTATAAATATTAATTGTAAATGCTCTTCCAGAGCATGTAATATTCTTCAGGAATATTAAATTGCTACTTTTGGAGCAACAATTGAATTGCTCTTTAAGAGCATGTGATATTCTTCAGGAATATTAAATTGTGCTACTTCTGGAGCAACAATTGAATTGCTCTTTAAGAGCTTGTGATATTCTTCAGGAATATCAATTGTGCTACTTCTGGAGCAACAAAAAGTTACGTAATATTCTTCAGGAATATTAGGGTATTGTGCTACTTCAGGAGCACAAATAATAACAATATAATAACCAATATTCGTCCATCAATAAGATAAAATATATGAATTATTAATTTAAAACATGTAATATTCTTCATGAATATTAATGTAATGTGCTACTTATGAAACAACAATTAATTAATATATAAATATAGATTTGACATGAGTGTACACTTCCACATAACTATCATGAAATATAAGTACAAGATAATAATATATTTTCTCAAAAAGCGTGCAATATCAACACATGAAATTGCTTACTGGTATTCAAATCATGGACGAAACTTTTTACTCGTATTATAAATGAATAATAATCAAATCTTTACTGGAACAATACCGCCACTTTAAGTAGATATCATAAAATATTATTTTCGAGAAGAATTTAAATATGAAGGGGGATTGAAAATATGATATCAGCAAAACAAGATGGTTCATATATAATACCTATAATTAGCCGACGACTTGAAGGGGGAAGATTGAATCGATTAAAATTGATGAGTTCGTGCTGATAACGTATTATAAACTAGAGAGAATGTAGAGAATAAATAGAGAGTAGAAATTAGATGTATATTATTATGAGGGTGGAGACCTCTATTTCTAGAGTACAAGATGGGCTCATGGGCTTTTAGGGTTTACATGGTAATCACAATATATGATAAGTATATATATAAAATATATTTACAACACTTTATCATTTATTCTCATTCTATCATTCGATTTTTCCTCTTCTACTGTATCATTTACATCTCACACTACTTTATTATGTACTCGTCTTCATTTTTTATCATCTACTTTTCTTAATTTCCGTGTTGAAAAATTTTGAGCAACTTATAGCAGGACGGAGAGAATGTTAATTTATTTATTTTCGATAAAGTCGTCGACGTTTGTTTCTCTTTTTGTTTATTATCATTGACGGATCCAAGAGAAGGGCAGATATTACCTCCTAAATCAAGCAAAAATTCGATTTCGTTAGAATTTTCTTTTAAAATTTTAAAATTGTAGATTTCATCTGATATCATTTGGAAATTGAAGACTTTGATAGTATTTAGAACCAATCCGGATCTTCTGGCCCATTTACGGTGGACCACTCAGTAGCTCACCAATCACGTGCTGCCACGCGTGCATTGGTGGGTCATGTTACCAGTAAAATATTATTTATTTACTGGTAACATGGCCCACCAATGCACACGTGGCAGCGCGTGATTGGTGGGCCACTGAGTGGTCCACCGCAAATGAGCCAGATGATCTTTTGCCAATTAGAACGGCTTAAATATGCCGCTTCTTGACTTTTTAACGTAGGATTGTTTTTTTTTTTCAACATAGAATGATGACTTTTGCTTTATTGTAACATAAAATAAGCTAGAAAAAGTAAAAAACCTGTGTTTGGAATAGTGTTTTTTTATAAAATTAAGCAATTTTTTTTTTCTAATGTTGTAAAACAACTTTAAAGTAACTTTAAGCCTGAATAGTTAAAAATAACTTATAAAAACTATTCCAAATACTGTCTTTATCCCGTAATTTATATTTGATGAAATTTCGTTTTCGATTTCTTTTTAAGTAGGTCTTGAGAGGTGAAATGCCAATTTCTTGAAGTTGGCCAACCAATTTCATAAATGCCATAACTAGGTCGACGAATCATGAATTGTTCGTATCCGTAATCCGCGCATCTCTCAAGGAACTACACCATGTCTCCAAACCAAATTAGGATCAATTAATCATCAAAACAAGTTGAGTGATTGATCAATTAACTTCAAACCCTAGCATTCAACCACACGATGATATTATCAACAACTTCTTCCTTCTCCGGTTTCAAACAGAAGATCATGCAAGCACCCTTGGTAGAGCTCAATCGTCTTGTCGCTCGAGGAAGCCTCACGGTGGAGCTTCCAGGAGGCTTCCGGGTCGGTCACTGAGTCATCCGTGCCGTGGAGGACGAGGAACGACACGGTCAACGGGTGAAGGTTCTGCTGCTAGAAGGTGGTGATGTGGAGGATTTCGTAGCCGGTTCTTATCCTTATAGAGCCGGTGAATACGAGTGGATCGGAATACTTAGCTAGTAGTGCCTCCGGGTCCCTCGAGACTAACACGCCCTCCTTGTTCGCCGCACTCGCGCGGTAATAAAAAGGCGAAAACGGGGGCAATCACCTGTTGATCACAGGCTCTCAAGGTTAGATCTTTACTATAATCCAAAACTCGACGACAGAATCAGCGACGAAAATCTCATCGCTAAATCCATCGGTAAATGACAATAGATTGTCGTTCAGTGGTAAAAAGTCAATTACCGACGGAATTATTGGTATTACCGATGGAGTTTTCCGTCGGTAAATAGCGTGAATTTTGTAGTGACGGTTGATTAAAGCTCTAAGGAGAAAGGTACTTACAACAAAGATTAGGTGAGACGGCTGAACTCCGACGGCATGCTGCTCGATTTTTGGAACAAGAACTGCCTGATCATGGACAACAAGTATCATAAATAACGGAGTTTATATGATATGCAAACTTGTTGTGATATTGTCATGCATTACCATTAAAATTATAGCGCCACCGGTCGAATGTCCGAAGCAGAAGCAGGGCCGATTCGGGTTTTCAGCTAGAATCTTGCTGAGGAACATTTTCTACTCACAAGAAAAGAAGAAAACATTAACACAAACTGGGTTGAATTATGAGGAAGTGATTATCGTTAACAGCATAATCGAATCGAGCGAAGGCACGTATGCGTGCAGCCCGTCACTCCCGCCGTGTCCTGTAAAGAGGATATTTCACTCACATCGAAATTCAAGAAAAAGGAAATCTAGGACTTCGATTTGAATGCAAAGAATGATATTGTTTATATTCCTTAACCCATGTCCTACCACAAAAGACGATAAAGGGTAACACTCAGAATGTAACCAAATAATGATCCCATTTTGAACTCTTTGTTCGATGTGGGAATATTATCCTCAAATCCCATCTCATTTGAACTTCGTATATTCTAGATAAACCATAATAGCAAGCTGAGAAAGCATCCTCACGAACTCTAACAGTCTGTCGTCTCCAAAACTCTTTAACCACCTATAGAAATTAGAAACTAGTTGAAGCAAAGTAGCAACATGAGTGAAAACGATAAACAAGACGCAGGTGAACTGCGAAATAATCTTTATCTCCATCTATTGAACGAAAGTTAGTTGAATCTCTCATCAAACCACTAGTTCTTTATGATCCTTCAAGTATTCCTTTCTATAGTAGAAGCCATAATAGAAGTAAATAACATTAAAACAACCCAAATTAGACTAACACAACATTAACATAACCATGATTAAACTCTGAAAAAACTATTAATAAAAAGAGACACAAATAAAACAAAGGCTCAATAATAAGAACACATCTAATAACTAATTGGATTAAACAAAGAGAAATTGCAGTAAAAAAAATAAAATTGAAATCTTTACCTTATTTGAACTTGAACAGGGGTCCAAGATTGTGTAAAAATGGTGTCACCTATCGAAGAAACAAACATAGAAAACTCCCTCAAACTATCTCCGCCGCCGTTCTCCTCCACCACCAGCTTAATCGACGTCGACCGCCGCGCCGCCACTTCCCTCACCACCTTCCCGGGATACGCCGGCGCCTTCTCCTCCCTCCCACCACCAACCGCCTCCGCCGCAGCCATGCACTTCCGCCGCCCCCGGAACGGCAGCACGAACAGAAGCCACAAACTCCTCCACACGCTCAGAGAAAAACAAAGCAGAGATCCTCCCGCTGGCCCCTGACGTCAGCATTACGGCCATTCCGTTGCCGGCGGCTTTATCCATTTCGTCGGAATTTAGGGCGTTTGCTTCCGTTATTCCCTTTTGTTCGTCGATCGCTAAAAATCAAATCTTGACGGTTTCAATCGTCACTTTAAATAATTCCAATCGGAAAAGGAAAAAAAAATCAATGCTGAGATTTTTAAATATGAAAATTGGGAAAGGCGGAAATGTTGAGAATATGTAATCTGGAGAGGATGAACGGAAGAGGATAATCGAAGTTCAATTTCGGTTCTCTCTCTAAAATTGCGGAGCTGAGAGATAGGTGCCATGAGAGAGAGAGAAACGAGGCACGAAGTTATGTATGGCGGTTGATGAACCGACACGTGTCGGGTGGAGGTGTCGCCGTTCGGGTTGGTACGTACATTTGCGGCGTTCGATTTTGTGTCGTTTTTTTGAAAGTTTTTCGATTCTCGTATTTATTCATTTATAGCAATTTCCATATGTTTTTTTATATTATAATAATATCTATTATTATTATTATTATTAATTCTTATATGGACCAATAAATAATTAAAGCTATAAAAAGAATAATTTTCTTGTAATGACTAATTATTACTTAAGATTGAAAATACATTATAAATAGTATTTGGATATGATTGATTCTGACTACCTATATTAATCTCTTTGTTGCATAAATTAGTCAAGTATATCTTTTCGGTATATCTCATTGAAATAGATAAATTTTTTTTTGATAAATTATTACAAATAATTTTTAGGACCTTTATATAATTCTACACACATCAATAATTTTCTTTAAAAACTGCACCGAAAAGAAAGTGAACTAAATCTATTGAATGAAAGAAATAAACATCAAAAGTAAATTAGAGGATCTCATGTGCTTTTAAGTATATTAAATTAAATTTGATTTATAAATTCATACGATTTTAATGAGAAATGCATATATCAATCTTGGAATTTTTATTTATACTATGTGAGTCATTTAGTTAGATAGATAAAATTATTAACTATCCGAATAGGGACGGAACTAAGGGGGGTCGGAGGGTCGGCCGACCCCCCGACTGTCGGAATTTTGCTTTTATAGGGGTTGAAATTTTTTGCTCCGTCTTTGTTTTTTCACTTCATTCGACTCTTCGATCAGTACGATTTCTTTCTTATGTCTATTTCGACCTTCCAACTAAAAAGTTCTAGTTCCGTCAATTCGAAAATGGACGATGTTGATTCAAAATTGCATCTTATAACAACGTAACAAGTACATTAAGATGCGTTACACATTTCACAACCTACTATACATGACCACAATAAATAAAAATAAGCATTTGCTACATTTTAATCCACATTAATTATAATCTACATTAAAAAAAAACATTCAAATATCTGCATGAAGTTGCTTGGACCTACTCCACCTATGCAAAACCTTACCATAAACATCGTAAAACGAAATCTCTACATCACTCTCCGTCATGTGAACCGACATGAACCCTTGTCCGTCGTGAAAGAATCTTAGGTTTTCATGCTTTTTCTTGAGATCCCCCCTCCACGCCTTCGACCCGGCCCCGCTCGTCATAAACTCGATAGGACTGTAAACGAATCAAATATATTAAAATGTACTAATCAATTGATTAATTAATAATAGAAGTTGGAATCTCTACCTCTCGTCGTCGCTGATCTGTTCGAGGCAGTGGTCGTGTCCGTTCATGTAGAAGTCAACGTCGTTGGCCTAGATTTTCCGAACATTAAAAAATTTAACGTCGCTTTTTGTAGTGAAACCGCGTGTTAGACTGTTTGACGGGTCAATAAGATAATGATACCTGAAGAACGGGGAGGAGGAGGTTTACGAGTTCCGGAGTATCCCCGTGATGGCCTACACTTCTGATGGCGTGATGGCCGACTACGATTTTCCATTTTGCCCTTGATTCCCTCAACGCAATTTCAAGATCCTTTAAAATTTTACATATTTCAGTATACAATTAAACCTCGATAAAGTAATAATCTCGTTAAGATAATAATTTCTTTCGGTCCCGATATGGGTCAATGCACTAAAATAATGTTCGATAAAGTAATAACCTCGTTAAATGAATATTTTTTCACGGTCCCAAGGTTATTACTTTATCGACGTTTAAGTGTAAGAATGCGTAATTTGAGATAGCGAAACCTTTCCGATTTTGATCGTACCGTTAATGCGTTGTGAATGTATGTCTTTGCAGGGATGACGCCGCGCCAATCATATGTGTGCTCTGGATTTGTGAAATAGTCGTTGACGAAAGGAGTGGTGTCCATGAAAAATATTTCCGCTATTTCTGCTTTAAAAATACAGAAAAAAAATAAATGAGATCAAGAAAAAAATAAATTTACATGATTATTTTAAAATGAAAATATTAATTAACCTGCATTAACTACAAAAGACCTCAAGCAAAACCATCTGCTATCAATTTTTTTTAGGACGGAGCTCATTTGTGAAACTGCATCGCCTCGGTAATCATGGTTACCTAAAACTGCATGGAGAAATTCAAATTAAATTAATTTGGATGAGAGAGAGAGAGAGAGAGAGAAAGAGAGAGTAATACCAGTGTACCACTGTTTTTGGAGGCTTTTGGCAGTGTAAATATTGGTAAAAGATTCAACAAAGTTGGGATCAGTCTCCCCATGCAAGCCATTATCATAAAAATTATCACCAGTTGAAATTACAAAATCTATATCTAATTCTTCTCCAATTCTTCCCATCTGCACACATACAATAAAAAATAAAAATAAAATAAAATAAATCAATAAAATCCCTTTTTAAAGAAAAAGAGAAAATTCCAAATTTTTTTTTCGTCATGTAAGGTGGTTGCATATGTTTTTGACCCGTAATATGAATAATCGTCAATTTTTGGTCTTATAGTAGATACTATTTAATGCATGGGCCGATATAACCTCAAATCACGCCGAAACTCGTAAATATTTGATCATATAATGTGGCTACATATTATGTTTTTGTCTAATGTTAGCGTTATCGACACGTTCAAGTTTTCGGTAATACAATAAGGAAAACGAGGAGTGCGTAAAGTACTTTCGAAAAAAATAATGTCACATTACGGGACCCAAAACTAAGACATGTATACTACTATACGCGACCAAAATCGAGATTTTTTTTTCCGAGAAAAACGCGGACCTGATGTGCGACTTCAGATTGGTTATACTCTCCTTTTCTTCCCCAATCTCCAAGCACCAAGAATTTGAGAGTGCCATCGCCTTTTGTTGGATGCTCAAATTTGGGAAATTTGGCAGAAACTTGGCAACAAATTGAGGAGATGGTCGCCAGCCAGAGGCACAACACAATAATAATGGTTTTATTTGCAGAAAAACCCATTTCAATAATTAATTAGGCTCTCTGACTGACAAGAAAAAGAGATATTATATTTTTTAAAAAAGAAATTAAAAATAAGGGAAAGGAAGAACGTTAAAGAGAAATTATTTTTTATTTTATTTTTTTATTTTTGGGAAAAATGGTGATGATGATATGCAGGTATATATATATATAGCGGTTGGAGATGGAGTTTTTGGCTTAGCGATTTGCATGGGAAGACGTGGGAATATTTATAGTAGAAAGAATAAACGACGTACAATTTTTCAGAAAAAGGTTTATTTTTTAATGGACTATAAATTTGTCTCCATTTTCTTTTAATTAATTACTATTCTAATACTCCGTCTCATTCATACTGTCTTATCTATTTATTATATCCGGTTGTCCCACTTGATATTGTCTTTTTTCCATAAAATGAAATAAAATAATATTATAAATCACAAATATTCAGGGGAGCCATCATTATTTACGCACAAAAATCAAGTTTATTAAATTCCGTACTGAAGCTCTACACAAAAGTATGAATGAGATGGAGGGAGTACTCCATTGGATAGTTGGTACCTAGAGTTCTATTTAAATAATGTATAATATATAAATTTTTTGAAATGTGAACTTTCCGAAAATTTTAACGTATCTTATTGCATGTGCTAGACACTTCAACACGACACGACATTTTCACTCTCATGTCGAACAATTGAGAATGTAAATATCTATAAGAATAATGGATTTTCTTTAATATAATTATTTTCTTTTTTATGTTATTTTAATTTTAAAAGGAAAAATAAAACTAAAACTTCAAATTTAACTGGTCCGGGCCGAATAACTTGATATGGGGCTTATCAATAAAGCCCAATACTGAATAGCTTTAATTGGGCCGGCCCATATAACTTCATCTTCTACACATAACTATTGCTTGAGAGAGAGAGAGAGAGAGATGAATTGAGTGATCGGGCGGGGAATTGTTGCGGGTGGAGAGATGAAGCTGCGTTACGCGATGGTGTGCTCGTCGAACCAGAACAGGAGCATGGAGGCGCACGCGTTGCTGAAGAGGGAACGGTTCGACGTGGCGTCGTACGGAACTGGGCAGCATGTGAAGCTGCCTGGACCCTCCCTCAGAGAACCCAACGTCTACGATTTCGGAACCCCCTACAAGCAAATGTTCGACGACCTCCGCCGCAAAGACGCCGAGTTGTAAGTTTGTAAACCCTTCTTACCTTTCCCCCAATCAATTTTTTGTTTACCCCTTCAATTCACGTGCTTCGTGTCGAAATTGAATGCATTTTTATATGATAGTATATTAGCATATTCCGTAATCTATATTCACTGCTGCTAAAGTCAAATGCGGATGCTAGATTTGCTTAGAAGATGTGAACTCAACCTGAAATTAGAAGTATATGAAATTTTGAATTATCAGACGGACATGAGTATTGCATTCCTTGATGATAGAATTGTTTCATTTTGCAAACAAGGAAGCAGGAAATAATGAGTTCAGTTAGTTGCTGAAGTAGATACTCCAGTGTAGATGAAAGAGAGTGGACGGAAAAATCTGTAAAACATTAAAACAGATTGGGTAGGGGAACTTCAACTGTAGCTGGATATGGCTAAGTGCTTAGCTTTTACAGTTGGGCAAGAGGTAAGCGAAAGATCTTTAGTACTGCTATCGGGATATCGACTCCTTGCACTTGGATTATCATGACTTATAACATAGATGTTTGTAGTAAAGATAAATGGTGGGATGTTTAACTTAATCCAGATCAGCTGGTGATGTGTAATCTCTCACCGATATGACAGTGAGCAACGGAAAAAGATGTGCCGATGTAAAGCTAAAGTGCGTTGCCATTATGTTTTGAGTATTTCAGCTTCAAATGTTTGAAATTTACAGGTACAGGCGGAATGGGATTCTACCAATGCTCAAGAGGAACTTAGGTGTAAAAACTGCCCCTCAGCGTTGGCAAGACAATGCAGCGGATGGTACATTTGACGTGGTGCTTACGTTTGAAGAAAAAGTCTTTGATATGGCTCTTGAAGGTTTGTATCTCGGTGTAGACCATCCTTTTCTCTCTGTGATTGTGAAGTTAATGGTGGACAACATCTTTTAATGCTTTTTTCTAGATGCAAATATCATTCCTCAGTTAGATTCTTGCCAAAACAAAAGATAGACCAGTAGGAATTAATTTTCTTGAATATGTTAGTGGCATAGTGGAACTGATGGTGCTACTGAATTGTGTGATGTATTATGTGGTTTAGGACGTAAGACACACTGTTATCGACTTATCGGTTGCTTGCAAGTGAATGGCCTTATTTAGTGAAGCTTTGTGATTTGTGGCTAAGGTATGTGGTACTCCATCCGTCTCACTAGAAATGACCCGTTTCTTTTGGGCGCGTGAATAAAGAAAGTGGTGTTTTGTGGTGTCTTTGTCATTTTAGGGAACGTGTCATTTGTAGTGGGACGTCCCATTAAGGAGAACGTATCATTGATGCATTTCTAGTCTTATACTGCTCGAATTCTAGTCTTCTGGAATGTAGTCTGTATATGTCCGTGCGTATCTTTCTTTAATCGACCATATTGCAGATCTACATAATCGAAACCAGGTGTGTATGAAGCCTGTTCTAGTGATCAACTTGGAAGTTAAAGATAACCACGAGGAAGCAGCCATTGGTGGTCGCCTTGCTCTACAGTTATGCCAAGAGGTAAACTTGTATGGTAGCGAGAAACTCAACTAACTAGTGTTTTTTCTCACTTTCTGTATGAAATTATATGCAGATCGATGCTACCGTAAACTGGGAGGAATGCATCGACGATATAGTTATAAACTTCGAGAGACAAAACCATAGGAAGCTTGTTTACAGCATCTCTTACTACTGATGCCAACACTTTATGGCTTGTTGTTTCACTTTCTTGAATTCATCTGATCGAAAGCTTTACTCCTAACTGCATTTGTCTCAAACTTAGGCAACAGCATTGCTTTTAACATACATGAAAGCAATTATCTGGATAACACATTAATCAGCATGGTTTCAACAATCTTACAAACCCTTTTAGTAGTTTGAGTGATAATTATCTTCTCTAGCAATCCCTTTACTTGAAAGAATCATCTCCTTCTACCGTAGTAAACTCCGGCACCGGAGTGAAAGATATGCCGGTGGCGCGGCCCTCCAGACCTAGGATCCCATGAATGGCCTCTATTTGATCCTCTACCTCCACTGTGAGAGGAGTTTAAAGGCTGCATACCTCCATTCAGTTCCTCCTCTTCCCTATCGTTGTATTCTAACACGAGCCTCTTTATGTCTTGCTTCTCTTCAAGCTCAGCGGCTTCTTTCTGCTTCGTGCTCTGCACGAGGGAGCAATCGCGGGGGATGTACATCTGCTTCGTCTGCTGCTTGTTACCGCGCTTCACGAGTACCTTCACCTGCACTTCCTTACTCCCACCGGCCCCTTCGTCCGTTGCCTCATCTCCGCTCTCCCCTTCCGTTCCTCTCCCGTGGGATTCTTTCACCGAGCCTTCAAACAGATTCATCGGTATCATCATGTTTATTGTCGGCCGTGACCGCAGCTCTAGCTTTCTTGAATCCAAACTCTCCTGCACCCATTTCACAATTGAGTCTATAGTCTCTCTAATTTGAGATTTATCCGTAACCGAAAAAGGTTGAAGAAGTTGAAAGATAGAATCTTGTGTGGATAATGGATTGAAAAATCTTGCCTGCATTAGAGCTCGGAGTTCTCGGTCAAAATCAGCCACTTCTTGAGGGTCTACCTCGGCGACTTTCTGCCTAAAGCGTACCTCATCGTCTTCATCGGAAGCGGGATCGCCTACATCGTCATAATCGTCTTCACTTTCACCAACCTCATCACGGTCAGTGTCTTCATCATCATGGTCGATATTGTCACTTCCAGAGTCGCTATCCGTCTCTCCAACATCATCTTCGTGCAGTTCACCGTTTTTGTCCATGCCATTAGCACGGGTTTGCCTGTTGAGAGATGGAGCTGCAGAACTCTTCCTACTGGGAGTTTTTTCAGAATCTGAGTACTTCTCGCTGTGAACTTTCTCTGTTGAAACTCTGCGCTCAAGCTCTTCGAGTTCGAATAGAGCTGCATTAACCTCCTCATATGATGAATACCGAATCATTTTCGGCCTTAATTCGACAAACAAGTCCTGAAATTACTCAATTGTACATGATAAGTTTATAGGCTGAAACTGAACTACACAAAACCATAGCAACTAATAAATTCACTGGTATAGTTTCCTCTCATATCACGAAAAGCGCACTTAGGTACGATAATAGTCCAGACTGCATGTAGCAAAAAACTGACCTGCAGATCAAATTCAACATCCAGGGGAAGGGCACCTTTACTCAGAATATATCTCTGGAAATGTATCAAGAACCGATCGAGCTTCCTTTTTGACGAACCTCTATCAAAATAATGCCCGCATGTCTCAAGAAGTGTGATGACCATTCTGATACGGAAACAGTCCTCTTGAGGATCCAATGTATCTTGCTATTAACGAAAAAGCAAAACCAATCAATGCTTCTCCAAAATCGAAGTGTTGTAGCAGTACAGGGACATTTGAAAACCGATGGTATAAATGCCAAACAAACCGGAAACATATCATATTCAACATGGATTCTAAACCCAGTCACCCTGATTCTTCAAGATATCACGTAGATGGCTTAAAAACACAAAAAAGGAGACCAAACTCTCATCTCTTCAAAAACAGATGATCAACATTCTAATATTTGAAGGTATCTAAAGAATCAGTGGAAAATAACAGTAAGAGAGCTGTGCATTTAATATGATAGTATCAGCAGGAAATATTTGAGACACGGAAAAGGTAAATATTATCAAGCTCTTTTATATATTCCCAGAGGAAAATCACAGGAATAGTCTATGTCAAACTTGTTAAGGCGAGATAAGCTTGAAAAGCAGCCACTTTAATTTGTAGAACATTAAATATTGAAGTTCAGAAAATGAGCAACTAATCTTAAGTTCGCAACAAATCCATACCTCTGTTGTCCCATGGCCAAAATTAAGAATGAGATAGAGTGTATCAAAAATGACAGATGAATCGACAAGTTCATAGTTATACAGCTCCCCCAAGAAGCGCATGAATGCAATCCGTTGTTGTTGCATTCCATATTCATTCAATTCTAAGCCCACTCTGATTTCCTCTAAAACCTGAACAAAGAGATTTTATGTTAGAGAATCAAGAATAATATTGTGAAAATTCTCAAAAAAAAAAATAGTGAAACACACATATACAGTTAAAACAAATTAAAGCAACAGGGTCGATGGTAAACCAATCTACATTTTCCAATTAATTTATTAGTTGATAGTAAAAACCAAAATGTAAATATAAAAAACTGCAGGAGATTTGGTGAAATCAGACATTAAGGGACTAACCTCATCAACAACAGAAACGGCAAAGTCATCATGATAGCGACTCAGACTAGCAGTAAGTGATGCAATCAAATGAATCTGGCCATATTTTCCTTTGTGAACCTTCAAGAAACACTTCAAAAGATATGGTTCACATTCACTCCAAGGTAGTTTCCGTAACTGCCGTAGCACATGCTCGATCGAGGACTTATCAAGATCTGAGAACAATAGCTTCCTAATGTACTGTGGAATACAAAAATTAGAAGGTTAAAACAATTTTTCCAATATCTGCAGATCATAACAGCCCAAGGATAGCAGAAGTACCTGATATAGAGGAGGACGAACTTTGGAGACTCGTGCGGATCTTTCTGGTGGTTTGCACAAGTAATAAGCATTTTCCACCAAGGTACTTTGACGCGGGTCTAAATTCTTAACATTTTTCAGTCGCATTAGTATTTCTAGCATATTTGACATGCGAACAGCGGTCTCAGGGGAACGATAGAGAAAGCGACCACATGTCTCAAGAAGATTGCAAGCGACATCAATATTATGGTGAGTGAAGTCATCTAAACAAGCCTGAAAATATATAAGACTGGTTCAAAATAGAGATAAGAGTCTACATCTTACCAAAACTCAACTACCATCTAACTGAATTTTCTTTTATATTCATTTCATCACAAGGAAAAAGCTTATGGTACATGCAAAATCCACTAATTGAATGCACTGAACCCAGAGAATGTTTAGAAAACAAAAATTCTGCTGTCCCAAATGCTGGGAGAGAACACAATACATCTAGCAACAGAAAAAACATAATCGCTGAGACAGAATAAAGCTCTTCATACACCAACACAATCTTACAAGAATTGAAAGTGAAAATTGATTCCATATTTATATATCTAGTCAATGTAATTTATGTACCTTTAGACAGCTAAAAACCAAGCTGGCTGGAGCAATTTTGAACTTGCAAAGTTCTCCAATAAATCGTATATTCCTGATTTTGGTTTCAATATTCATTTGATCCTGCATTGTGAAAAGAATAGGAGATGTAATGTATAGCTGGCAAGATTACAATGTGAGTTCAAACAAAATGCTTTGAATCTGTCAATATCACCTTCTTATTAATTAAAGTATTAAACTCTTCCTCCAACAACTGTAAGAGCATGGAAGATACATCTCTCATACAAGTACACAGTGTGGCAACCATCCGTGAGTAGTACGGCAACAACTCTAGTGATGTCCTCGGGACATTGAACAAAGCTCTCACAAGCTTTTTCCTAGTGGACTTTGAGTTCAAATAGCAAAACTCAACCTGGAAAATTAGGATGAATAACGATGAGATATACATCCTAACATCCAGATGTTGTAAAAATAACCTAGAAAACAGAAAAATGATAAGAGCAGGAAAAAGGGAAAAATTTACTGTGAGCTGGTCAATCAGGTCTCGGCTCACAGAGCTGGGAAGTTTATGCAACAAAGCTTCAAGATTTGTTCCTTCAAGACCTTTTGCTTTATCCTTTTCACTATCTCCTCTCTTTTCAGTATCCTTCTCTTTCCCCTTCTCTTTATCAGAGTCTTTGGCTTTCTCCTTGTCCTTTCCTTCTTTATCATTATCTTTGCTCTCTTTATCTTCTAATAGACTCATAGAATCAGCAGACACCTCAGGATTTTCTTGCAGAATCACTTTATCTGGTTCGGGAGCCATATCCTTTCAAAAACATAATCATATGAGTTGACAGCCATGATTTCTGATAACGTTCTCAGCACTATATACAAAAAGAATAATAAGCCAAGCACTCAGAAACTCAAAATAGGCAAACCATCCGAATCTTATATAGGAATCTGGGAATGTCTTAATAATATAAATGTCATCTTGTTCAGGCAATTATTGCATGACAAAGAAAACAACTTACATGAACATCTTAAGAAAACTCTCCAACTAAGACCTTTCTTTTGGGTAAGGTTTGCATTACAATATTTCGACAAACCAATTGAGAAATAAACCGTGAAATGAAGATTAGAAAAAAAAAAAGAAAAAAAGAAAGAGACACTAGTAGCACGATATTGCTAAGTATGTTCAATTACTATTGGAGAAAGAAGTAGGGTGAAGTACGTACTGCTGGCTGATCCTGTGTCTTTGAAGATTGTTCATTTGATTTTGATTCTGCCTCTCCAAGCAGTACCGCAGGAACAAATGCTCTATTCAGGAAAACAGTCAACAATTTTAGCCACATTATTTCATTCAAGAGAAAATTAAGAATCAAATCATAGAGCAGCCACCTAAGATCTGGAAGGCATTCATAGAAGGCTCTAGTATCTTCGTCATCCCACAGGGCTTCGAGAGTTGAAGAATCTTTGCTGGCAGCCAGAGATGAAACATCCTCCCCTGATGTTACTCTGGTCGTGTTACTATCCTCTGGCATCACAGGAGGTTGCATATCAAGTGCTTCTGCTAAACTACAGAAATAAAGATTACAACAATTCAGCAAACCAAATGCAAAAGAAAAGGCAAAACCCTGAAGTACGGGTGCAGGATTATCAAAAAAGTTAAGTCCCTAAGAATATCTGATAGTTAGTACATTATGATATATGCAAGTCTAGGAGGGAACAGTGGCAGTTAACTCACGATGAGACACCACGGCTTAGATGATCATACGATTTCCGCAGCTTTTCATACGAAGTAGCATTTTCCTCACTTAGTTCACCTTTGGCATTCAAAATCTTTGCATTTTCATGCTCCATTTGGCGAAGTGACTACCATTCATGAATTAAAAAAATTAGATACTTAGGGTACAATAAACTCCAGAATTAATAGATATAAACAGTAATCATCACAAACTCTACTCCAAAATCCTTACAGCATGCTCGGATAGAAGAAGTTCCACAGCAGCATCATAGTAAGTTTGGTTCGCCTTCCGAAAAAATCTTTTTTGATCTGCTGTAATGTTAAGTCCTTTGAGAAACTGTATTTTGCAGACACCAGCACAATAAAGTCAATAACTATAGATTTACAAATTAAAGGCGCACACAATTTCAAATCCAGGTGAAAAGCCTTAACTACAGTTGATATTTGATTTAGCAAAAGCAGCCAACAACAAATACAACAAATTACCTCTTCAAGAATATCTTGCCCTGTCAGTGGAAGTCCAAGAAGAAACCTTCCTTGTCGAGCAAAACTAGCAAGAAGGGACAAATTTGTCTGCGTTGCATCACGATCCTTCAAATGCTCTGGGCTAGTAAGATCCTTAATGATGTTCACAAAGATACCAGTATCTTCTATAACCCCAACAAAGTACAGCTCCAAAAGAAGCTTCAAGGTACTCCGCTTCTTCATGGCTCTTGAATTTTTGTCTGCATCTAGATCCTCCACAGGTTTTCCCGGTACAAAAACTTTTAAGAGACCTTGAACAAGACTAGGAGCAAATTCTTTGTACCTCTGATGGAGAAGAGAACAAATCTGATGCCAGAAGATACTCATTAGATCTATAAGTACCAGATGAGACAAAGTGAAGTAAGCATAGCTAAAATAGCTGAGAGAAGTCGCGATGTACAACTCCGCAAATGTTACAAAAGTGTTGGTTAACCACTAGAGTTCATTCAAAGCTATAGCTCTTTGTTTATGTTTTGCTATAGAAATTCAGACTTCACAATGCACTACTAGGAGATATAAGTAATAGAAAGAGAAGATAATTGGCTCCAGAACAGTAGTGTGGAGGATAAGAGACCAAATGAATAACTACCTGCACGGCAGATTGTATATCAGCAGATTTAAGCTTTGCATCACAGATGGCAGTTACAGCTTCACTGACAAATTTGCTTAAATTAACACTGCGCAATTCATCCATTAGACCTTCTCGCTGCTCTTCATTGATTTGCTTTAACTTTTTAATCACTGCTGTATTGCGCTTGATACTAGAATCCAATGTCCTGAGAAAGCCTGTGTCTGGAATTGACAAATAGCTCGGTCAGCACTTAGATAAGAAAGAAGCCCTATCCTTAGTAGGACTTGAAACGTGCCAATATCAAATTTGTATTGTCAACCAAAAAAAGAAAGTTAATGATCCACAAGTTCTGATCAAGTATACAGGCTCACTGAACCATCAAAACATTAGAGTAGCATATCGTGTGGAAGCAAGTAGAAGACCGATGGAGTTTCAACACCCTTAACCTTCGTGCAAGTAAGAAAAGATGAAGTCTCTTTGGTGCCAGCAATAGACAAATCAAAAGAGCAGCTGGAAAAAGTTTTTCTGAAGGAAAAGCCCACAGACTACCTAACATAATAAAAATTGAACACTCTACTCTCAATATTCACCTCTCTTGGGCATATTCAATTTGATAGGATACAAGGAGCAGAGAAAAAGTCATAAAAGGACAAGAAGGAGAAACAAAGAGGGGATAACAAATAACAAAGACAAATGTAGTAGTAGTACAAGACAGTCCCATATACTATCAAGGAAATCTCTTCTTTATCTCGGGCAAGTGAAAATGCTAAAAATGGTTGGTGGTAAATGATGGTACTTTCTCATCATCACCACTTGTAGCACAAACCAGTGCTTGAGGTACAGTGCAGAAGTACAATGGAACAAAGAAGTAGATGCTGATTATCCAATTCTATTAAGTTGGCATGCTTATCTGTATGTTAATAATGCTCAATCACCTAAATCAGTAACTAAGCCTTGCCTTCAAGATGTTTTCACTTTTCAGATATATATTACCCCATGATAACAGCTATCCTCATACTAGCAATAAGATTGCTAACTTTGAATTACATCCACAAATTTGACATACGGAAGTCGTACTAAACACTGGCAAGATTACGGATGGAACATCTTCAAAATACTAAATATCTCTACCACAACCACAAGCTACAACCTTTGAAAGTTTGAAATAATAGACATATACAGAGACAATTCCTGAGAGCCCAATGAAACTTTTTTACCATCAAATTCTAAGCATCTTCCAATAGCCTACTTTATGTAACCTCACGACTCACTAACCACCGAATAGAATGATTTTGCATTTGAAGCTTGGTTGTAACAGTAGAAGCAGTGAATAAACCCCAATTCATTCCAGAGAGAATACTAACCAGGCCTCTCGGGGTTCAAATTACTCTGTCGCAGTGCCATTTTCGCTTCAACGGATTTCTTAAATTCCTCAAACCGAGCGGCGGCTTCCTGCACCAGTGCAAACTACCTAATTTCAAAACAATTTACCAAAAAAAATCTCCTTTTGCAGAAGCAAGGGAAACACTTAAACTTCACAAAATTTAAAAATCAAAATGAAAGAAATAAACGTTATCGCAAGTAAGTCGCATACAAATCGGAAGCGAGGGTTTTGTTGAACAGATAAGGAACATGAACACCTACTGGGAATAACTAAAAGAAAGGGGGAAAGGGGGGTTTCAAACTGAGATGAAAATTGTGACCTCGTCATCGTGTTTTCCCTCGTCATCAAGTTTCTCTGGATGCTCTCCGGCAATATCTTCGCCATGTTCCATCTTGTGAGAGAGAGAGAGAGGAATTGAGAGAAACTGCGCGGACGGTATGGAGTGCGATCGACGTCGGGGTGTGAGTTTGGGGGTGGAAGATTGCGAGAGATTGGAAGTAGTAAAATTATTACTCCCCTCTACTTTACTATATGTCTATTTATTTATTTTACATAAATTAAATAACAAATTTAATTATATGAAAGTTAGATAATTATTGATATTGAAATTTGAGTAAATTAAAGTAAATTACTAAAAAGTTAATATCATAATTGTATTTACTATTATAAAATTTAGATGAAATAATTTTTATCTATATTATCATATTAATTAGATCTATAAAAATTGGTGAAAGATTTAATTAGATATAAAAAAATTATTAATAGGTATATAGATTTAGGACAGACGAAAAAGAAAAGTAGACATATATATTTGAGACGGAGGGGGTATTATTTATTTACTCCCTCCCTCCCGCTATTACCGACTCACTTTCTCTTTCTTAATTGAGACATCTGCTAAAAGTGACTCATTTCAAATTTAGTAAATTTTAATATCCTCTCTTACTTTATCATATTCTTTCATACTTTATTATTTACTTTATTATTATATCACTTATCTTATCTTTTCTACTTTATCATCTTCTCTCTCATTATTTCACTCATATTCTTTTTTCTACTTTATCAACTATTTCTCTCATACTTTATCATCTACTTTTTTAATAATCGTACCGAAAAAAAATTGAACCGCTAACAGACGGAAGGAATAATAATTAATTCATTTTAAATATTAGTAGGCTCGAATGAGTACAATATTATGTTAATTAAATTTTTACCGACGTGACGATAATTTTATCGACATGTCCGTCGATTGAAATTTTACCATGTCTAAACTATCGAATATGCAATATGACCACTATTTTATATATTTTCTAAAATAATTCGATATCGAACTGTTTATTTATCTTATAAATAGGTTGTAATTGAGCCGAACCGAGCTTTGCATAGGCTCGGCTCGATTAGGTGTTTTAAGCTCAGGCTCAAATTCGGGTTTGAGCTCGATATGAGCTTTTAATATGAGCTCGAGCTCATTTCGATAAATAGTTATAATATTCGAGCTCAGCTCGAAAGCTCGATAATTATATATATATTTTTTAAAAATTTATGTATATATTAATAAATAAATAAATAATTATTATGATTAATTAATAAAATACATAATATATAAATTAAATAATACTATAATTTAATTGAGTCAAGCTCGCAAGCTTTCGAGCCGAATAGGCTTGGACTTGAATTCAGCTCAAATAAGTTGTCGAATATTAAGTGAGGCTCAAGCTCGAGCTTAAAACTTTCAAATTCGAGCCGAGCCATATCGAACTCGAGCCCAAACTATTCGAATAAAGCTCGGCTCGTTTGCAGCCCTACTTATAAATGCATATAATTCATTCGTGCATTCACAATCTGTATTGCGTACAGCCCCAAATGAGATATCATGAACAAACTAGATATGGTATTACAAATACGAATACACGAATACGGATACTACCTCAACAGCGACGAGGTTCTATTTGTACGCGCATTCCGTAGATGCATACGCCGACGAAAGTGTTACAAAAATTACAGGCGACGACGAAAAAACAATACTAGTGATACAAAAAGTCCGTATCGCGTAGCTGCAGTTTGGCTCTACTCGTCTTTGGCCCTCTTCTCTGCTTCCTCCATGCGCTGAATCTCCTTGTGATAGTTGCAGATGCGGTAGATGCACCTGCGGTAGCATTTCCAAAGCAATCGCGCGAAGGATAACAAAAGCAAAAACTCGAGGAGTATAGCGGATACGAATATAGAAAGGCGTAGGTTGTTTTACCAGTAAAGAAGGCAGGCGGATACGCACAGGATTACGTTCCTCTGAGCCTTGATAATTACGAACGAAAGATGCGAAGAATAAACAAAGATAATTACAGTTAAGCCTCGATAAAGTAATATTCGATAAAGTAATAATTTCGCTAAGATAATAATTTCTTTCAGTCCTGATATGGGTCGATGCACTAAAATAATGTTCGATAAAGTAATAACCTCGTTAAATGAATATTTTTTCTCGGTCCTAGAATTATTACTTTATCGAGGTTTAACTGTATGCTTCATCGTCTAAAATAAACAAGCACTTCCATAACTTAGTAATTAGTATCATTCATTAACACAAATACAATTGAAAAGGGATTCATGAACAGACAGACAGACCATTTCGTTAGTACGAGGTGCATCTCGACAAACGAAGGAATGCTACAAGATCTCATCGAACAACCATTATTTCATCGTAATTAGGCAAAACTTTAAGTCAGTCTCAGATTTGTGCAATTTTACTTATTCAACTAAAACATGCCTTATCTACACTGTCTTTGCAACTCCAGTATGATTATGTGCTGCTTTAACTCGAGTTTGATCGACTCGACTCAAACGACTTAGCCCTTAACAGTGACTATTATCAAATCCTAAAGCATCTATATCCAGTTTTATTCAGAACAACCATAGTCCGTAAACCTTTCCAACGGCAAAGCAATGGATGCATACTGAAACGAATTTCATATATAGATACAATTAAAATTTTAAAAAACCAAAATAAATTACCGATCTCTCATGTCGATCCCTCTCAGCAGCAGTGCAGGACTCGCCGCTGCACTTCAGCCGATGCTCGCTCTTCCGGTATGTATCTAGCATCAATCCAAACAGAAATTCAAATCTCAAATCCCCCCAAAACCACTTCAGGTTGCAAAATCAAAGCCAAACGTCACTACAGACGAGAGAAAGTAGAATTCGTACCTAGGAGCTGAAAAGCGGCGAAAGGTACGATAAACATCGAGGGCTGCACAATCCGCGACTGTATCGCCTTCGGCGACGGCAGCATCAGGATAAACGTCACCGCCGTCTCCGCCGCCACGACATACGCCAGAATGATCCACTGCAACGCCAGCTCAGTCTCGCTTTTCTGATTTTTTTCTCGCACTTTGTTTTCAATGTTCTAGCTTCGCGATTTGAGTCGCTTGTAGTCTTCACTCTTCTAATTCTTAATCCTCTTTATAATGTGAATATTTTTTTTGAATTAACTTTATGAAAAAAAAGAAGGCGACAATATTCTGAAAAATTTTATAGTTACTTATCCATACTCAAAAAACAAAGTATTCAACTATCAACTCACTACACTATCACAATTTCAACTTACCCCAACATCTGAGATTTCATCGAGTCGAACAAAGCTCTTAGAAACTGGAACAGGATTTATTTTACCCATATGACAATACACACCAGGATGCTTCAACTTCCCAATGCCACGATCAAACACCACTAATTCATCATCATAGGTTGAGAAATGCAACATCTTACCGTTTTCCGAAAACAAGAACGGATTAAAAACACCATAACAATGGAAAACGGATTCTTTTCTCCATGATCCATTCTCCAAAACCCAAAAAACATATTCCCAAGGTCCGGTTTTAGGGACATAGCCTAAAATAAGACCTAACAACCCTTTATACTCCACATAATGTACAAAACACGACCCCGGCATCTGAGGTGGTAAGGATAAACAAGAAACAGCTTCAGTAGAAAAGTCGAACGCAAGGAGTACCGGTTCTTCAGCGCGACTCGCTTTACAATAATAAACCCCATTTATGCAACCACCACCCCACCACACCAACCCAAACTCCATGCATTCTATTTTCTTGCAAGAATTAGTTTTAAGCGAATACAACTCCATGTGATAACTCGAACCATTGTAGTCCCCTTCCTCATCTTCCTTATGGGCAAAAACAACTTGCAGCACTTTGCAATCTTCATAGCTAGGGTCACACCACAATACACGATCCAAATAATGGTTGAAAACACGAGGCGGGAGCGGGTCAAAGCGCTTAGGGAACATCTTAAACTCACCCGTTGTCGGGTTCCAAACTAAATTTTCGTACTCCTCATCTTGAAAATGTAATAGACCATTACAACTACTGCCTTCGAAGAACAAACCTTTCTTCGGGGGGTAAATGTGATATTTTGGTGAGCTTGAGATGGTGCCATCCGATTCAACTATGAGCACCAAAATATTGACAATCATTATCATCTTCATGATGGATAAAAATTTCAGGCTTAGGAGAGAAGTCGCGTTGCAAGCCATCAAACAGAGGAGACGTATAATTTGTCTCCGATACAAAGGTAAGGGACGGATCATAATCTATCCAACAAAGATGGAAACATATATACATCAGACATCAATACTATTGAAAATTGATAGTATGTAGGAATGAAATGATATATACCTTAGAAAACAGCAAGTTCTTTTTTATTTCCACCAAAAGTTTTATATTTACAATTTAGCTTTGCAAAAAGAGATGCGATTTATGAATCCCATTTGTGATTAATAAACACTAATTGGATATTAGGTTAATCTAAATTTTGGTTAATTAATCAATAAACAAGATGCTAACTTTTTAATGTTTTGGGATAATCTCTCCTTTCAATTCTTCAGCAATTGATCGCTTAACGTTTTCTCATTCATCAGAAGAACAAAAAACAAAAATTACAAAGAATAAAGTTGAAATTGAGAAGGTCCGCAAATACCTAGCTTGAGTTGTTTTCGTTGTCCGTCATACTGCCTGATTTTTTTAGGCGGCGAGGGACCGTAGATTCTCATCGTATTACCGTCGGCCTCTGTGGTGGCCCTAAATTAACAATTTCCCAAATAAGTAATAATTATCATAAAAATTGAAAAAATAAAAAAGCAAACCTGGGGAAACATCGAGTAACGAGTCTCCTATCTTCCGTTACGAGGCACCTGCGATGCAGAACCCTCCGGAGGGAGAGCGTGGCGGCGGCGCGTGCGGCCATGTCTGTTTCTGAGAAGACGAAGAAGATGAGTAATTAAGTACATATTAATTTGGTCCATCAGAATGGGGCATGGGCCTTGGGTTTTGGTACTACCAACGAGCTTTTTATTGTTTATTTTTTTTCAAGGATACAAGGCTGATTTTGCATTAAAATCTATCATCCAATTCAAATTAAATAAAAATATCTAAGTATGAAGAAAAACTACAATGGAACTTAATGAATACTATATAATAAAAATCAGAGCGACTTGTGTCTATCATAATTGTATACCACACTACAAGGATGTCGATATATGGCATATGTGGTCTACTATTTTGAATAAAAAGCGTCACATGTCGATACCCTTGTACTGTGGTACATACAAAGATACACAATTGTGGTACACCTAAACCTTTGTGTATAAAAATAGTCTCACGACATCAACAACGAGGCTTATAAAATAATTCCTCGGTCTCAATTCTATGGTACACTATATGATTTCGTTTTCAAAACTATTATCAACTTTTTTATTTTAGATAAATTATTATACAATTTTTTTGTTGGAATTCACAATTTTACTATTTTATCGAACATTATTTTAGTGTTTGATCTAAGTTGGGACTGAAAAAATCTCAACTTTTGCTTAAAAGCAATATATAAAAATATATATTTTTTAAAGTTTGTTTTCTACTTTAACTTCTCGAACCAACTAAACTGCTTAATTAATCTGTTTTAAGCCTTTATTAAAATACTTTTGATGCTTAAAACATTATAATTTTCGAAACTATCATATATATATATATATATATATATATAATATAAATTTAAAAAATATCTACTTTTGTTTAAAAATAATTATTTTCAATTTATATGCAACAACAGATAAGAACTATTTATAATAAGCCGTAAGCACACCCTTATTATGCACCAAAATAAAAATGTATTGGCAAGTAGAGAGAGAGAGAGAGAGAGAGGGAGGGAGGGAGAGAAAGTGGTTGTAAAAGAAGAAAGAAACAATTAAAATGGAACAAATATAAGTTGAATTTAGTATACCTACTACCAACCAAACTCCGAAAATTTTCTCTTATTACACATGGTGGTGTGTGATTGACTAATTGAGTTTCTACTCCTCATATCGTGTCCAAAACTTAATGCATTAAATAATGTTATTTTTAGTTCATGATCAAGTATTATCTAATTTACAATAATATTGAGTAAAAAAACATTTTTTAAAGATATATATCAAAGTAGCTATTTTGCTTTATAAAGAATTCAAATTGTTTTCCTCTCTCTCTACTTTCTTTTTTTTGTTTGTGATTTCTTTCTTTAAATCATCAATATTTCAAATTCTCAACCACCTCGAAAAAAATCAAAATTTCAAGGAGAAAAATTGAAGAAGCATGCAGAGATAAGAAATAAGTTTTAGCTACTTCTACTCTTAAAATTGTGCTATTTAATTATATGCATCTCTACAAAATAAATAAGCAAAAAAAAAAAGGAAAAATATCTAAAAATATATATGGCTTTTTAGTTTCTAGCTAGGGCTTTTCCTGCACTAGTGCATTTCTCTCCGGCCGTCAATCGGGGTGGGCCCGCCCCAACCAGACGGAGCTGAGGGTTCGGAGGCGGTGGAAGTACTCGGAAATGGCCAGAAAACACCGTGCGGCTTGGCGGGTCGTCAGAAGTTGCTGCAGCCGGTGAAGAGTTTGGTGCCTCAAGTTATCAGCCTGCAGTGCAAGCCAACCAATTTTCTTGAATTTATTACAATTTTTCTCAAAAGAAATGTAATAATAATTAACAAGACTTTTGCTTGTAATTTCATTTTGAAAATGGATTGGTAAATAATTACTATGTTTAATACTATTTAATATTCGTAAATAATTCAGTTTTCTTCAAGAAAAATACATGCAAGATTACTATATATATATATATATATATATATACCTAAATCTAAACCCCTATATAAAAGATTTTTTTTATTGTTTTGATTTATTATATATAATATGACAATTTTCTATAGCCTCTTTTAATTTATCCTTTCGCATGCTTCTAAAAGATTCATGACTCTAAAACAATGCGGAAAAAGTACGCCTCGACTCAACTAACTATACGTTACAACTCTATCGGTATATTAACACGCGTCTAACATGCAGGGCCGATATTAAATTCACCAACCGACCGCACACAGTTCACTCTTTTTTGAAATTGTAAACGCGCACAATTCACTGTACATACGTTATGACTCGTCTATCATAACACATGTCCAACATGCATAATTCACTCAATTCATCAAAAAGTAAGAATCTTGATTAGCATGTGATTAAGTACCTGTCTAACAAAACTCTCATGGGTTGAGAGTTTGTTGATGGCGATGGCCATTTGAGCCATGTATGTGTTCATGTTTGGTGGGATAGTGAGAGAATCTGCAGTTAGGGTTTCGGAGAGAGAGTTGTTCAAAGCTTCAAGTCCATGAGAGAGAGCCTCTTCTCCTTCTTGTGTTGATTGCTGCAATCCATATATTCCCACCATTTGTTGCTCCGTTAATGGCTCTATAGAGCTGAAGATTACCTTCACATAAATAATTCATAAATTAATTAATTAATTGGACTATTATTCTATAAATTAATTAAATTAGGGTTTGTGTAATTAACGGACCTTGATGAGCTCCGATGGCCGGAAACCGCCCATCCACATGAAGCACCGCTCGGCCGGAGTCCTCCACATGCCGGAGAAGATGTGGAAGACATCTGATCTAACGATCACATTTTTTAGGTTGAAGATTTGATCGTAGTGGGCTAAACAGTTGTCTAACACCGGCCGGAGCTCATTTTCCGGTAGGTGTTCTTGCACCGCGACCCTAAGCTCCACCGTAAGCCGGTAGTGCTCCTTCAGCCACCGTGCATACTCCATGTCAAACAAAGCAGCATCTTGAACCACATTAAATTAATTAATTACTCCATTAATTAAGTTTATGATGAATTATGATTAATTCAGTTAATTAGAGGCGTTGGTGGGACCCGAACCGTAATTTTTCATATGAAAACATAAGTGAGGTTTATTATATATACCTGAAGTTATGTTGCCCATACCACCATGAAGGCTTTGATCTCCTACTAAAATAGCACTATTTCCTCCCAATAAAAATCCCTAATAAACAAAAAATTAAATGCAGTTAATTACTACTATTACATAACATTATAAGAAATTAAAGAAGTGATTAACAGTAATTACTTGAGATCTAGCTCTGTGTAATTCTTGTTCTAATTGAGTGAGCTTCATCCTACTGGACTCCAGCTGCTGAACATAAGCCTGCATTTTTTGAATATATTTCAAGATTAATTAAAAATATATTAATTAATTCCTTTGCTAATTAAAAACTTGCCTTCTTCCTTAGCCTGCTTTTCCTAGCTGCTTCTCTATTCTGGGCAAGCCTCCTTAGAGTCTGCATGCACATTATAATGCAAGAAAAACACTAAAAATATTTTCTTGAAAATATTACAATTTAATAAAAATATTAATTAAACCTTTGGATCTGGTGTTTTTGGTCCATCAGTGGTAGGCCCTTTGCGGTTTCCATCACGCTGCAACAATCAAATCTCAGTTAAATGAATCTTAAGATTAATTATTGGAACATCATCACACAAATTATTACAAATGGAGATTGTTTAGTGGATCATTACAATATTAAATGTCCTAACCTTAACAACTTTGGCCGGCTCAGCAACATCATTTCTAGGGTTAGATAGTTCCATGGATGACTCAGATGAGTTCTTCCAACCACTGCCCTCCTACCAAACCACAACCATTAATTTGACAAACCCATCATCTCTAAAATCATGATTCATCTCTTTAAACAACAAAATCTCACAAAATTCTCCATGATGTGTCAAGATTTGATTTATATACTATTTATTTATTTTTATTTATTATTTACCTTTGATGATGGTTCTGAAGATGGCTCTACATGCATGGGCTCAGAAGGGAATATGTTGAGGGTGTGTGGCCTCTTCCCAGAACTCTCTGCACAAAAAATCAGACAAAGAAAAGAAAATATTTTAAAAAAAAACAAAAACCCATTGTAAGAAAAATAAAAAAATAAATAAAAAATAAATAAAAAAAAGATGATGTTTTTCCTAGTGAAAAATGAAATCTTTTTGAGGATCTGGACAAAGACTAGTACAATTTCAACATACTTCCTTCATGTGTGTCACAAAAAATAAAGAATCAGAATCTCAATAAAGTTACCTTAATTTGTAGCAGAAACTAGAGAAAAAACTCAAATTTTTAATTTTTTTTTAAATTAAAAAAAAAACATTTTTAGGTATGGATATGTTATACTTTGGCCTTGAGGAGATTGATCTTGACTGCCGAGGTAATTAGAGAGAGCTCGATCTAATTCGCCTAAGTCGTAGGCTCCAGCCTCTTTGCTTCTGCATAGTTTCCACAGAGATCAAGAATCAAATCAAGAAACTAACAAATCAAAATAATTGTTGAAAAAACTTACATGTTGAAGCTTGGAGGAACACTTGATGATGATGGGGATGCTTGCGTCATCATCCCATACGGAAACATCTGGTTATTCTGATGATGATTATGATTGATTTGATCACCTTGCTGAGACTCATGATGATGAACTATTCGTGTAGAGTGATGATCATTGTTGCTGACTTTGTTAGAAGCCATGAGAGAGAGAGAGAGAGAGAGCTTATTTTCTTGCAGTGCAAAACTCACTTGCTTCTGATAAATAGAGCTGAAATATTGATCCCATTTTCACTCTCTTTATAAAGAATTCCCACATCGAATTTATATGCATAGAGACAAATTCAAATTCAAATCAAGAATATGCATGTAGAGAGAGAGAAAGAGAGAGAGAGAGAGGGTTGAGTCGGTTATGGAGGAATTGAAAGAGGGAGGAAACAAAAAAAAGGGGAGAAGGAATTGAATGCAAAAGAGGCAAAAGACAAACGCTATTTTAAGGTTCCCATCTTTCTCTGCAAAAGCAAGGCGACTTTCAGTAGGAAAATCATAAAAGAAACAAAATTTTTTTTTTTTTTTATATATTTGGTGAGTTTGCAGATAGGAGTCCAAGAGTACAAACCACATTTGATTTGTGTTTTTCTCTCACTTAAAACTTGTATATATGTTTCAATCTCCTTTCTCTCTCTAGAACGTCCACTCGGCCAAATGAAATGGAAGACTTGTCCCTTTGGGATGACATAGCGGTGAAGGTGGGTGGTCCGGGACCGATAGGTCATGGGTTCAATTCCCACTGGACACGCTGTGTGTGAGCTTGTCACCCTGTCATATTAAGGGTGGTTTAACTCTTCTGTGTGGTTTGCGGGCTATTGCACGGAGGAGCGTTAGCTTTGTGTCCTGATGCGCACCAAAGTGGCTGCGGTTCCTCGTCAAAAAAAAAAAAATGAAAGACTTGATTGGAAATACACACACCAAAAAAAAAAACAATTTTTATTAGCTAAATAAGTAATAGTACACTACCTAATTTTGGGTTGATTTCAAATTGTAACATAAATCTTAAAATTGTCAAATCACAGTCTTTTCTTACTTCAATTGTAGATGTTATGTTACCCTTGTTTACAATTTTCAAAATTTAGAATTTTTCAGTTGCGACGGTGATAAAATTAATTAATACTCCATCTGTTCCATAGAAAATGTTATGTTTCTAAAAAAATAAAGAATATGTAGATTAAAATTAACAACCCAAAAGTCAAACAATATACACCACACAACCAAATTTCTTAATTAATCTCCGTGCCCCATAAAAAAGAGACATTTTTTATGGGGTGGAGGGAGTATATTCTAATATATACCACACAACACAAATTTTTTAATTAATCTCCGTGCCCCATAAAAATGAGACATTTTCTATGGGATGGAGGGAGTATATTATATCGACTCCAAATTTTCTGAAATGGAGGCCAATTAAATCTTGTCCGTTACTACCGCTTGTAATAAACACTTTAATTTTCGAGAAAAAATTTGCCGTTGCAACTCGATAATCTGCTTTGAATAGATTTCGTTCATGTTTTAATTTTCCATAAGGAATGTTACTTACTATTTTCTCCTACATACACTATAATAAGTATAAGAAGATCAAAGCATTGTCCCCTTGGAATGACATAGCGGTGAAGGTGGGTGGCTCGGGACCCATAGGTCATGGGTTCAATTCCCACTGAACACGCTATGTGTGAGCCTGTCACCCTGTCACATTAAGGGTGGTTTAACTCTTCTAATATGCAATACTTAATATTCTTCAAATGTTAAAGAAGTGGGTAGGGTAAGAACTAGAAAATTCCTAATATCAAAGTCATTGTCAAAGAAGTTATTAGGTTACATTTTTTAAATAAATATTTTGGTGGAAATAGTACTAAAAAAAAGTGCATGCTACAAAAAGAGAGAAGGAAATTAATAAATAATTCAACTCAATCAAATTATTATATTCTGCCTTTGTATTTCCTTGCCCCCACTCCAACCTCCCTTCATAACTACACTTTCTGATGAATAAATATTAAAAGAAGTTGAATTAATTTGGATTAGGTATAAATCAGCAACTACATATATCCCATTTCACATCACCATTTTTTTAAAAATAATTTTAATGATTTAGGTCTTCTTAGGGAAAATTGTCGCAGCTAATACTTTCCAACTACTCCAATTGGCCTGGTCATTCTTATTATCAATTTTAATTTTACGATTTAATAAGATATTGTCTTGTATTTTATTCAATCAACGATTTGATAACACAATATCATTTTATGGAGATGAGATCATTTGTCCAATAAATCTATGTTTAACTGGTGTTTGATTTAAAACGACGTAGTTTTGTATTATAAAAATGCACTGTCTAATTATTTATTAAATCTTTTTTTTAATTTTATCATTTTAATTTTTTATTTTTCAATATAAAACTACGTCGTTTTGAATTGGACACCAAGTAGACAGGGATTTATTGGACAGGTAATCTCATCCCCATTTTATGTTATAAAAATCATGCTATCGTTGCAATGATTCGACTTCAAGAATTAATAATAACAGAATCTGGTCGGTTACAATAAATTAAACTAGCGAATATAGAATGTTTTACTAGATTATAAAATGGATGTGATGAAATTAAATTTAGTACTAATATATATGAACTATATAAAAATAAAGATCATCCATCTTTCTTTAACAAAACAAATGTGATTGGTATTTTTATAACACCATTTTTTTTATTAAATCTTATGTTAAATGTACAGGAACATGCTAGTAGTATTATGTACTATATCACATATATAAATAAAATAAATCTACCAAATTAAAAAAATCATTTTAATGCCATTAATTACTTTGAAGAATTAATCGTATAAAGTTGACACAAAGAAAATTGATTAATCAAAGTCAGACTTCAATTAGGTCTTGTTAATTAACTAATTCTTATTAAACTAATTAGTCTGTATAAGTATAACCCTTTCAATGCTACCTAAAAATATCTAATTAAATTTTGACCATCACATGGTCAACACACATTAATCTACGGACCTTTGACAAAATCGCGAGCTTACGGTTAAATTTCGATAAATAATAACTTTAGAATCGAAAAAATATATATATTTAATTACGAAGTTATTATTTTATCGAACATTATTTTAGTGTATTGACTTCTGTCGGGATCGGAAGAAATTACTATCTAAACAAAATTATTACTCTATTGAATATTACTTTATCATCGAAGTTTAACCATAAATGTTAGAGATGATGATTTATTAACCGAGTCATCTCAAATTCGAATTTCACTGATTTATATTCCTCTACTAAATTTAAAAGTTGAATAAAATAAAGCCCAAGTTGTATGGATTTACAAATCCACATCAGACAATCTTAGACTAAATCTTTGGTAAACTAATTACTATTTAGCTTTCAAGATTACTAATGGAATTCAAAGGTTGAAAGCAGCCATTGTATTAAATTTAACACAATTTCTATATAGTCCAGCTAGACTAGAGAATTAATCTCAAATATATAAAGCTAAAACTAACATTATATAATTAATTTGTAAATATATACTACTCTCTATGTCTCATAAAAAATGTTTTGTTTTCCTTTTCGACCTGTCCCATAAAAAATGTCGTGTTTCTTAAAAAGACAAACAAAACAGTTAAAACTCGATAAAGTAATATTTTTGGGACCGGAAGAAAATATTCATTTAACGAGCTTATTATTTTATCGAACATTATTACTCTATCGAATATTACTTTATCAAGATTTAACTGTATCTGGACCAAAATTAACAAGCCAAAAAGTCAAACAATATACACCACACAATCTCATTTTCTTAATCTTCGTACCCCATAGAAAGAAGACACTTTCTATGGGACGGATGGAGTATTATCTATTCTCTATCGTGTTTTAATCCCGTTTTATCTTATCGATAACATATTAGTGTAGACGTAACAGCGTTAGTGAAACACAATATTAGTAATTAAGGTACAAGATATTACAGAGTATGGAACAAATTTATATATGTTTTAACGGCAAATTTCGATGTGATTAAACTACTTGTAGCTTCGAGGAAGGTAGAAAACAAAAGGGCAAAAGTGTGTAGATCTTAATTTGATCGACATTAGCTTGTCTTTAAGGAATGGGAACCTTAAATTTGGACACATCCAAACTCTATTAATTTATGAATTTTTTTTTTTATGACGAGGAACCCGCAGTCGCTATATTTCCCGCTCCTGTGCAATAGATTAATGTGACAGAGTGACAGTTATACACATAACATTTTCAATGGGATTTGAACTCATAACCTATGGGTCTCGGGCCACCCACCTTCACCGCTACGCCATCCAATGGGGACAATATTAATTTATGATTAATGTTCCCAACTCCAAACAATTCTCAATGTTCTATCTGCCTTAATTAATTAACGTAGAACTAGGAATGGCGAAACAAAATTTGGTTCTTTTTAATGTTGGCGAGGAAATTAATTAATAGATTAAAAAAATTGGTTGGTAGTGAGAGGACTGATTTACTAAATTAGGCATGAATATTCATAGATTTATTATAATTTTGGTTAATAATCCAGCAAAAAGGAAATTTATTAAACTTTTTAGTAGAAAGCAATGGGGTATTTTTCGTAGGGCCCTCCCGATTATGGGATATAATAATAATCATTTCAAAAAACTCGAATTTTCATTTCGTTGTGGGCCCGAATGCCATGTTTTCTAGTTACTAATCTTATATTTGGATTTATTCCATCGTTACTATCACACCCCGGATCTGATGAGATAGGATGAATCGGAATATTTGCAATATTCCGACAAGAAGTGAATCTTAATTTTAGGATGACCGACCCATTAGTTTTAATTGAAATGAATTTTTTTTTTTGGATTTTAACAAAAAATCAAAGAAAAGAAAGAAGTCTATTTTGTACTTTATCCCTTATTTTATCTTTTAAACAGAAAGTTCGAAAACATATTTATTTTGATTCAGACGGAAAAATGTACTGGAGCACCGATGTTTATCATGCAACCGAATTTACATATGAAAATGTTTATCTATTACCAAAAACAAGTCATTTTGTACCCAAAACAAACACGCTATCAAGCTGCGCCACGAGTTAATATGTGCTCTAAAGTTGAAAATATCATAAAAAAGAGTTCCTTATTATTAATTTCAAAATAAATTTATCGGTATTCTATTGCTAAATAATAATGGAGTTAATTTTCTCGCTAAATGGTAAATATAAGAAGGAGAGAATATATTGGATCCAAGTGTAATAAGATTACCAGTTGTCACTTCGATTCTTGCAAGAATCTAATGGAATTGGGCCCAATCGGGCCATGGTTTATTCCAAAATGCTAGACCGAATTTGAATATCCGGCCCAAGTAATTTGTAAATGCAATTTAAAAAGGGCAAAAAGAAAATACTACCACGTAAATAATTTCTAAAGATTAAAAACACACACACTCTCACTCTCTCGCTCTCTCGCTATCTCTTTCCTTTTGTGAATAAAATGTTAATGGACGGCTTAAAGTTGGATAGAAAGAAGAATAAAGGTGCAGAATAAAGTTTGAAAAGCTTTTATATGAACATGGTCATGGTATGAACTTTCTTCTTTAGTGTCTTTCATAATATTCTACATTATGCATTTCCAACCAAAAATGCATTCAATTATCTTATTATGGATTGAAATTCTTAACTCTAAATGAATTAAATCAAGCCCATTTCTTGAAATAATTCATTATCTTTACATAAGTATTCCCTCCGTCTCATTAGTAATGCCCCATTGTCTCCTTTTGGTTGTTCTATTAAAAGTGTCTAATTTCTAAAAAAAGGTAAAAATATGTAGAGAAAAATCAACCACTCAAAAAGTCGACCATAAAACACTATTTTCTTAATAATCGTGCTTGCATCTCAAATTTCTTCGATAGTTTTATGTGGATGTGGCGATGACAAGTGGAACATTTTTTTTCTTGATAAAACAAAAGAAACGGGACATTTAACTTGCATCTAAAATTTCTACGATAGTTTTATGTGGATTTGGCAATGACAAGTGGAACATTTTTTTTCTTGATAAAGCAAAAGAAACGGACAGTTAACTTGCATCTAAAATTTCTTCGATAGTTTTATGTGGATTTGGCGATGACAAGTGGAACATTTTTTTTCTTGATAAAGCAGAAGAAACGGACAGTTAACTTGCATCTAAAATTTCTTCGATAGTTTTATGTGGATTTGGCGATGACAAGTGGAACATTTTTTTTCTTGATAAAGCAAAAGAAACGTGACAGTTAACTTGCATCTAAAATTTCTTCGATAGTTTTATGTGGATTTGGCGATGACGAATGGAACATCTTTTTTCTTGATAAAGCAAAAGAAACGGGACCTTAACTTGCATCTAAAATTTATCGATAGTTTTATGTGGATTTGGCGATGACAAGTGGAACATCTTTTTTCTTGATAAAGCAAAAGAAACGGGACCCTTAACTTGCATCTAAAATATCTTCCGATAGTTTTATGTGGATATGGCGATGACAAGTGAAACAACTTTTTTCTTGATAATGCTTTATTCAAACCGAGGAAAGAAGGGCATCTAAAATTAGTCATCATACTATAAACATATCCAAGAATCTGAGGAAAAGCAAATCTTGCAACAGATTTTTAAAGTGTAATAAAGACCATCTTTGTCATCATGGATGTGCCATTGCAACATCTTTTTCCTAAGCTTTTCGAATATTTTCTAATTCTCCCTCCTTAGTTGTCACCCTTCCCTTCCTTTACTTTCTTTTTCTTTGCCCCGTATTTGTGGATGCATGATTGGCTATATTTTAGTATTGTTTAATATGTGCTTTGGTATTAATAATTTTTACTTTTGAACATGATTGCTACTTATTTTGTAATTTTTGGATCTTGATAGCTGTTTAAGAATGTAAAGCTTTCATATGGAAAAGTGGAAGAAAATGAAGAAAAGAGACCAACACCAATATTGAACAATGTTGGATTTAATGTCGGGATGAAAGTCGGGCGAAGAAGAAAAAAAAAAAAAAACGTGCGCTGATTTAAAAGGCATAATTGGGCCTTTTTATTCTCTTAATTAATTGAGCCCAATTAAAATGCTCATTGGGAGTTAGAGCACGACAGTTTTTGGAAAACAAGAGGGAGTTGGTTTTAAAAGAGAAGGGAGAGAAATAGATGGATTATTCAGGAAATCTTCATCAACACATTTTGGGGAAGAAAACCATCAGCATCATGGGGTGAATCGAGACAATCTTTTGATGAGATTCGACATTAAGATTGAGAAGTATTTTTATACTTTCTTTCCAATTCTTGTACTCAAATTCTCTTGTGTTTTATTAACTATGTTTTGTGGCTAATTCCCTTCACTAGGGATTAGGGTGTTTATGATTATAAATGATATTTAATCTTTATTGGTTTTAGTTCTTCATCCATTTCTTAATTCTACTATATTGTTTTAATCACATGTAAGTGCTTGATCAATATATATATGATGTTTGAGATTAATTTCTTGTAACCATTGAGATTGATCCGCGCAATAGATAGTAGGATATGCCCGAGAATAGTCACGAGAGTAGGCTAATAAGGGTAAAACGTGTTCAACACCTAGGATTGTAATGGGTTCGTTTAATTTCTATATCACGAAAATAGGTATAACATTTATACGAGCACGTCTTATTCGAATCGAGAGATTGTTTAAGATACGTTAGACTGCATGTTGTAGGATAGTTGAAGAACATAATTAATAGGTTAATTGGATGTCTAATCACAACCCGACATTCCTAGTTCATTCTCATTTGCATTTATCTCATTTTAGTGTTTTAGATTTAATCATTACTGTCACAAATTGGTTTACTTGTTTAATGTTATTGGAATAATTTAAGTAGAAGAGTTCGACCCTAATACTCCATAATTTAATACTACAATATAGGAATACATTCGTACACATGCGAATAAAATTACTATCAATGCACTTCGAGTAAATCTCGCTCATACACAATAATAATAATAATAATAATAATAATAATAATAATAATAATAATAATAATAATAATAATAATAATAATAATAATAATAATAATAATAATAATAATAATAATAATAATAATAATAAATATAGATGGACGTGGTGTAGAGTGATTAGTTTCTGTATGTAATTGTTTGAAAATTAATAAAATTATCCCGATATTTCCACTTTTACGTCCTCTTTCAATTATGGATCCGCCCTAACCTCATGCATATAATATTAAATCCACAAGGCTAAGTAAGAGTTGTGCGAGTGTTACCATTTTATCTTTATTTATTTATATTATTTGTGCATTAAACATATAGTGGACAGCTAGAATTCAAGCCCTTTATACAAAGTAAAATGCTTTACATAAAACCCTTTTGATCCAAACCTCAAATTAATATTTCTCACTAGAAATTAAATTAACTAGTGCAGAAGTTGGCAGAAAGAAGCTCAAGATTTCTTGATATATACCTTAATCTTTCGTTAATCCATCCAAGATCAAAACTTTCCGACAGAAACAAACTCAAATTTCTCCGACGGTGGCGGAATGAATCTTCTCGACGACTACAGAATCAAAGACACGAAGCCGCAGCTCGGCGAGCGGTGGCCTCACGGCGGCGCCCGCGGCGGATGGATCGGCGGAGATAGGCCACAACCACCTACGACCTCGTCGAGCAGATGTTCTATCTCTACGTCCGCGTCGTCAGAGCTCGCAATCTTCCGACGAACTCCGTCTCCGGCAGCTGCGATCCTTACGTGGAGGTGAAGCTGGGGAACTACAAAGGCAAAACGCAGCGTTTTGAGAAGAAAACTAATCCGGAATGGAATCAAGTGTTTGCTTTTTCAAAGGAAAAGATTCAGTCGTCGGTTGTGGAAGTTTACGTTCGAGAGAGGGAGATGGTGGGGAGAGACGACTACCTCGGTAAAGTAGTGTTCGATTTGAACGAAGTTCCGACGAGGGTCCCGCCGGACAGTCCCCTCGCTCCACAGTGGTACCGCCTCGAGAACCGCCGGTACGGCGAGAGTAAGCTGATGCTTGCCGTTTGGATTGGGTCCCAAGCTGATGAGGCTTTCTCCGAAGCTTGGCATTCGGATGCGGCGACGGTGCACGGAGAAGGCGCGTTTAGCGTGCGGTCGAAGGTTTACGTCTCGCCTAAATTGTGGTACCTTCGGCGGGTCAACGTGATCGAGGCGCATGACGTCGAGTCCGACGAGAGGGGGATGGTCTTCGTCAAGGCTCAAGTCGGGAACCAAGTGGCGAAGACCAAGCCGTGTCCGTGTCCAACATGGGCGATCAGCCCGTGTTGGAATGAGGATTTGGTGTTCGTGGTGGCCGAGCCGTTCGAGGAGTCGCTAGTTCTCACGGTCGAGAACAAAGTGGCTCCGACGAAAGATGAGGTGATCGGGAGGGTTAACCTCCCAATGACCCTTTTCGAGCGGCGGTTGGACCACCGGTCGGTCCATTCGCGGTGGTTTAACCTAGAACGGTACGGTGTCAAGAAGAAGTTCTCAACGAGGATCCATTTGAGGGTATGTCTGGAAGGCGGATATCACGTGTTAGACGAATCGACGTTATACATAAGCGATCAAAGGCCGACAGCACGACAGTTAGGGAAGCAACCGATCGGGATCTTCGAAGTCGGGATCCTAAGCGCGCAAGGCCTCATCCCGACGCACGTCGGGAAAGGCACCACGGACGCGTATTGCGTAGCTCGATACGGACACAAATGGGTTCGGACACGAACCATAGTCGAGACCACGAGCCCAAGTGGAACGAGCAATATACGTGGGAGGTGTACGACCCGTGTACGGTCCTCACGCTAGGCGTGTTCGATAACTGCCATCTCCGAGGAGGCGGGAGCGAGAGGGATTCGAGAATCGGAAAGATACGAGATCCGACTCTCGACCCTAGAGACGGATCGGATCTACACACATTCGTATCCTCTCCTTCTTCTTCAACCCGGTACCGGGTTGAAGAAGATGGGGGAGTTGCAGTTAGCATTCAGATTCACTTGCCTTTCACTAACACAAATGATTTACTTATACAGCAAACCATTACTCCCCAAAATGCATTACATCCAACCTTTCACCATCAGCCAATTAGACAGCTTGAGGTACCAAGCAATGAACATAGTAGCTTCAAGATTAGGCCGAGCCGAGCCACCTCTACGGAAGGAAGTCGTCGAGTACATGCTCGACGTCGACTCACACATGTGGAGCATGCGGCAGAGCAAGGCCAACTTCTTCCGAATCGTCTCCGTCTTCTTCTCCGGTCTCATCGCCACCACGAAATGGCTATCGCAAGTCTGTCAATGGAAGAATCCGATCACCACGATCCTCGTCCACGTCCTCCTCTGCATCCTCATATGCTACCCTGAGCTCATCCTCCCGACGGCCTTCCTCTACATGTTCCTAACCGGGATATGGAACTTCCGATTCCGACCCCCGCACCCTCCGCACATGGACACGAAGCTGTCGTGGGCCGAAGCGGTCCACCCGGACGAGCTCGACGAGGAGTTCGACACGTTCCCGACGTCGAGGCCTCAGGACGTGGTCCGGATGAGGTACGATCGGGTTCGGAGCGTCGCCGGGAGGATACAAACTGTGGTTGGAGACATGGCTACTCAAGGAGAGAGGTTTCTTGGTTTGCTTAGCTGGAGAGATCCAAGAGCTACTACCATTTTCTTGCTTTTCTGCCTTTGTTCTGCAGTCGCTCTCTTTGTTACTCCTTTCGAGATTGTTACTCTCTTGGGAGGGCTCTTCTTGCTTAGACATCCTAGATTTAGGAGTAAAATGGCTTCTGCTCCAAGTAGCTTCTTCCGCAGATTGCCAGCTAGAGCAGATAGCATGCTTTAATAGGCCTAATTGGCTTTGTTTTTTCAAGAAATGTTTGCAGTTCGTGATGAAGAATAGTGACATTACACTTAAACCTCGATAAAATAATATTCGATAAAGTAATAATCTCGCTAAGATAATAATTTTTTCCGGTCCGATATGGATCAATGCACTAAAATAATGTTCGATAAAGTAATAACCTCGTTTTTAACTTTATATACTCCAAAAATATATATAAAGATGGTAACTTTAGGCCAAGAACAGATTGAATTAAATGATAAACCTAGGAAGAAGAGATCAGCATGGATCTGTCTCTAAAACAACCAATCCTTAAAAAAAAAAAAAAAAAACCTAGAAATCCACAAATATCCAAGTTTTGATGGCATAACTCACATATAAACCACAGCAGCAGAAACTGCATCTCATTCTCACCCTTTTGGTCAAAACAGCAAACAGCAGAAGTTTTCTTGCCGCCAGTAGCCGGAAAACTCACAGCATGCAGTCCGTCCTCGCCGGCAACCTTCGGAAGAAGTTGAGAGGCACGGACGGGAGCTTGTACCGTAACCTAGGATGCCTCAGCACGTAGAATCCAACGAGGAGGGCAACGACTTGGAAGGGCGTAACGTAGAGGACAACGGCCGCGATCAAGCAGAAGATAACGAATAGGGCCGTAGCGCGAGGGTCTCGCCAGCTCAGCAGATTCTGTAGCCTCTCCCCTTGCGTTGCCAAGTCGCCTACAACGGTCTGAATCCTCCCGGCGATGCTTCTTAACCGGTCGTACCTCATACGCACGATGTCCGCAGGGCGGGAAGTAGGGAAGGTGTCGAACTCTTCGTCTAGTTCGTCGGGGTGAGCGTTGTCTGCGCATGAGAGACGAGTGTCCATGTGGGGAGGGTGCCTCGGCCTCCACCGGTAGTACCATACGCCGATCAAGAACAAGTAGAGGAAGATCGTCGGGAGGATTAGCTCCGGATACATGACGAGTATGAGGAACAAGATGTGGATGAGGACTGTGGTGATGGGATTCTTCCAGTTGCATATCTGATCGAACCATTTTCCTACGGCGATTAGTCCGCCTAGAACGCCCATGATTCGGAAGAAGTTGGCTTTGCTTCGTCTCATGCTCCACATGTGAGATCCCACGTCGAGCATGTACTCAACGACCTCCTTTCTCAGAGGCGGCTCGGCACGGGTTAGCCTCATGGAGACGATTTGAGTCGCTTGGTGCCTTAAGTTGTCGAGTTGACTCACCGTTAACGCATGGATGTAGTGCATTTTCGGGAGTAACGGCTGGGAGTACATATGCATCATGTTTACCAGAGACGAACAAGTGAACCGCACGGCTAAATGGATTTCGCCCATCTTCTTTACTCCGGAAGGATGTAAAACTAGTAGAGGATACGAATGAGTGTACACACGGTCTGTTTCTAGAGTGGAGAGACGAATTCTGACCTTCCCGATTCTTGAATCCCGTCCGGATTTATCTCCTTGCAAATGGCAGTTATCGAATACACCAATGGTTACAACGGTGCAAGGATCGTAGACTTCCCAAGTGTACTGCTCGTTCCATTTAGGAGCGAAGCTGTCGATGATAGTCCTCGTCCGAACCCACTTCTGTCCGTATTTAGCAACACAATAGGCATCGGTTGCTGCCCGGCCATCTTTCGATTTCATCGGAGAAAGCCCGTGTGCGTTTAGTATCCCCAGCTCGAGAACCCCGATGCTCGACTTCCATAGTACTTTCGCAGTCGGGCGGAGATCGCTGCTGTAGTGAGTCGACTCGTCCAAGACGTGATAACCGCCTTCGAGACAAATCCTCAAGTGTATTTTGCTGGCAAACTTGATATCCTTCTTCTTTTCGCCTTCTACTAAGATATGTTTCTCGAGATTAAACCACCTCGTGTTTACCGGCTTATGATCCAACCTCCGGTCGACGTACTGCAAAGGAAGGGCGACTCTTCCGAGAACTTCGTCTTTGTTAGGTGCAACACGGTCCTCTACGCTTAAAATTAAAGGCTCCTCGAACGGCTCTGCTGCTACGAACATCAAATCCTCGTTCCACATCGGGTTGATACTCTTGTTCATCGAAACTCTCGTTCGTAACGCCTGGTTTCCGAGAATGGCCTTAACAAACACTTCCGGGAAGCGGCTCTTGTCACTCGGCTGCAAGTCTTGAGCTTCGATTATGTTCACTCGCAAATACCAAAGCTTCGGCGAGAGATAGACTTTCGACCGTATGTTCGAAAGACTGTCGGCCCCGCTAACGGCTGCGGCATCCGAATGCCACGCCTCGGGAAACGCCTCGTCGGCTTGCGTACCCATCCAAACAGCCAGCATGAGCTCTCCCTTCGCCTTCTCGTTCTTCCGATCCTCCAATCTGTACCACTGCGGGGCGAGGGGACTATCCGGAGGAACCCTTTTCGGGATCTCGTTCAAATCGAACACAACCCGACCGATAAAATCATCCTTCACCATATCCTTGTCTTTCACGTTGACCTCGAGGAGAGAAGCCTGCATCCGATCCTTCGAGAAGGCGAAGACCTGATTCCACTCGGGGTTGGACTTTTTCTCGAAATGACGGGTTGTGCCCTTGTAATTTCCAAGCCTGACTTCGACATACGGGTCGCAACTACCGGAGACATCCTTTCCGGGTAGATCCTTTGCCTTCACAACACGGACATAGAGGTACTGCATTTGCTCGACGAGGTCATAGGTGCTTGTTAGCTTATCTCCGGTAACCTTCCCGCCACCAAGGTGGGGGTTGGTTTCCTTCAAAGAGAAGTCTTCTGGCGGCGGCCTCTGCATTTTGCTCAACCTCCTTTAAACCTTAAAAGTACAAAATCCGGAATCCGATTACAAATAAGAAATCAATGAACTTGAAAACACTATAAATTTCAACAGAATGCAAATAGAAAGAACGAGCTCGAAATCATCAGAAATTACTAATAAGAGTTCTTCATATACAACAGATTAAGCTATCCATCTACTCAATAACTTTCAGCTAATATAGTCTATAAGCAGAGAGAGCAGACTGGACTAATAGAAATACGAACTCAAACGTCGAAGCGACAAAAGATTCCTTTAGTTTAGAGAACAAACCTGATAGAGAAAAATCTTGAAAGGCGAAAACGTCGATGTAATGATTCTTCGAGTGCTTCAAACCTGTGGAGCAAAAGCAAGAAAAATTGGGGAGACAAGACACAAACAAACTTACAATTAGCAAGTAATACAAATGTAAACAATACGACAAGAGAAGATCAAGAGAGAGTAAAACATTAAGAAACACAATGTAACATCGTCGTCGATTCATAAAGAGTTCATTACAACAAAAGCACAAATGAGTGTGGGCTTTGTAACTCGTGTAATTTAGTATATCGGGGAAAAAAAAGAGCCAAAAAACTCGAGGCCGGAAGTAAAAGATCGTACACATAAAACTTAAATCTTTGAATGTGAAACCCTCCTATCGAAACTGAAACATATCTCAGCAACACAACTCCAAGTACTTATTCGACCGTGCTTCCAATCAACAAAATTCCACAGAAGCATTAAAACTAGCAGGTTCGATACATAATCTACGAACATAACTTGAAATATAAAAGAGCCGGAAAACTCGAGGCCAGAACTAAAGGGACATAAACATAAACTTAAATCTTTGAATGCAAAACCCTCCCATCAAAACACAAATAAATCTCAGTAACACAACTCTAAGTACTTATTCAACTGCCCAAGTATTCAAGAACATTCCACACATAAATGTAGTCATCAGTGAAGAAACAAACCAGCAGATTAAACAGATAATCTACCAACATAAAAGCAAAAAACTCAAAATCAATATCTCAAAGATTACCTTGTGAAGAATCTGCAAATCCCAACACATAAACTTAAAACTGCAGATCTGACTTCATAAAATCTGTGGAATGAAAAGCAAGAAATTCAAGATCAAACACAGAAGCTGATGAGCAACAGATAACACAAGTATCCCACTTAAAAGAGTAAATAAACGCACACCAAAAAAGAGACATGAGTTGAACATCTAAATAACAATGTATATTCCATAAAAATCATTTTAAACAAGAACCCATATATTTAAACATAAAAATTAAGTGATTTTTAAGTCCCAACTCCCAAAAAAACCCTTAAAGCTCAAACTTTATAACTTAAAACCACATAAACACCCACTAAACAACAACAAAAACCCAAAAATCATGAGAAAAACACACCCAATAATGTAGTTTAACAACCTAATAAGGAAACTACAACCAAAGCTGGGGTTTTTCTTCCCAGGGTCAGACCAACAAGGTTTTTGTGTTCTTACAATCAAATAACTAAAGGGCTTTAAATAAAGATGTAGATAAAGGTAAAAAAGGGAGAGAAGGAGGCATATGCATATACCTTGAGGTTCATGATAAGGTTCTTCTTCAGAGAGAGATTGAAACAAGTGATAGAAGTAAAAGGGAATAAAAAGAAGAGAAGGGTTTTTGTTCTTTGTTGTTGCCTTCTTTAATCAAGAAAAAAGAAAAAGCAATAGCATAAACCAGATATAAGAGAGAGAGAGAGAGAGAGAGCGCGAAACAAGAGAAATTTCTTTTTTCAATTTTCTAGCTCTCTTTCATTCATACAAATAAAAAAGAAAAGGAAAAGGAAGAGGCGGGGTGGGTGGAATTTTTCTATCCTAGACCAGTTGTGGATCGATGATTTAAAATCATGCCACATCGAATATTTTAAAAATAAAAAAATACAAAAAAATACAATTTAAATTCTAAATCATTTGGTCTTGTAAATCTGGTGTAAGATATAAATTTTCGGGTGGGGGGAGTGGGGAACACCGGGCGAGATCTGATGAATTGCTTTATCAATTCCACCGAACCCACCTGTGTAAGAATTATATTTAAGTATTTTTTTTCTTTTTTAGTATTTCTTGGACTAGGAAGGAATGTATGTGTTTAATAATAATTGGTAAGAAAGTATTTAAATGTAATAGTGTATTGTCTCGGTCTGTGGAGTCTTCTCTCTCTCTTCGGCTTCACTGTCTCTAATTTCTCTGGGTTTTGTACGGTGGGGCAGACGTCAGGCGTACCAGGACTCCGGTCGGGATGTCGCACGTGCCGAGTCCGTGTATGTCGCACCGAGGCTTATCGTTTATGTTTTTGGGTTTAGTCACGGTACGTAATAAATTTAGTATAGATTTCATTGTCTTAAAGTAGGAAATAAAATTTATATACTACCTTTTTAATTCACTTTTACATTTATTATTTTTTATTTTAGATTTTCGCATTTGTATATACTAATAAAAAAATAGTCTAGGTTGACTTGATTTAGTGATGACTTATAATTTATACTCCCTTCATCCCACTATTAGCGGTTCATTTCTTTTTGGTAATTAAAGAGAGAAGTTGTTGATAAAGTAGAATATAGAAGATGAGTGAGATAATGAGAAAATATGATAAAGTATGAGAGAGATGATAAATGAGATAATAATAAAATAAATGATAAAGTAAAAAAGAGAAGATGATAAATAAGAGAGGGTGTATTAAAAAATTTATTAAATTTGGAATGAACCAATTTTAGCGGGACGTCTCGATTAGGAAAGTGAGCTGGTAATAATAGGACGGAGAGATTAACACCAACACATACACTTATTCTTCATTATTGTTGTCTCGGAAATTAATATGCGAAATTAAATTTAGCAAGTTCCAATATTTAGTTATTAATGTTATCCAACAAATTTTAATGGCCCTTCGAAAATCTTTTTTTCTCTCAAATTATGCATTTATCCCGTGTTTCTTTCTATTTTTCGAAAATTTGAATCAAGTGCAACTTGTGTGTTGTGTATGACGGGTGGGCGTAAATTCGTTATTTATAGAGTGCGAAACTAATTTTAAGATGCGGATATACAATTTTAGAATAATAAAACACTAAATTTTCAAAAAATCGTAAATTATATTTATTTTTTTTAAATCGAATTTTGGTGTGTATCCAATGACAATAGTTATAGACATATATTGCATATCCTCAGCAAAGGACAAAAGTATGTGTTGGAAAGAATAAGATGCAGAGATATATTCCATTGGAACCTAAAATTTGTCCTAACGATGGAATCCAATGCATCCATACGACGCCGTTTATCCTTGTCGATTTTTTTAAATTTATTTTTCTACAATGCATTATTATATTATGTAGTGAGATAAATGATTTGTAAATTTATTTTGATTTTTTAGATATTAATAATAAATGATAAATTGGGGAATTTAGAAGATAAACTGCAACTATTTTATGGGCTGGATCCATAAAGTATTTTCTGTTCTGGGCCCAATATGCATAGTCCTGCCCATTCTCTAAAGTCTGTCCATTACTGGTAAATTAAGGGTTATTGCTGAAATAAAACACGAAATATAGATAAATTCTAACTTTAACACGAATTAATATATGAATTTTATAGTTTTGCCAATTGAAGATATGATATGATCCCTAGTTTTTTCCAACTGTCGGAGTGTCGAGTTGGACTCCTACGCGAACGGTACAAAATAACATTGTTTTGATTTAGGGTTAAATTTAAGTATTCTTCTCATTTTGTGGGCAAGAGTTGTTCTTTGTTTTGTTAGTATCATTGTTCAAAATAAATGAGGTGACAATTCATGTGATGTGACATCAAAACAACGTTGTTTTGATTTAAAGAAGTGGCGGTCTTGTCCAGTTGTGTGTCCAAGTCCGTGAAACGACACCGTTTCACTTGTTTCGGATGGTAAGACAAATTGGGATTCGAACATGCCTTGAATTGTAAAAATTCAAAAGTCCAAGCATTAATTCCCCAAGATTTGAAGTTCGTATTAAAATTACAAATTAGCTCGTACATTTTTTCACCAATCAACCTTAAGTTAATCTATGTCCACTTTATTGCAAAAAAAAATGTTGCACCAAATATTTGTTCTGTCTTATTTAATGTTACTTGAATATGGTAATCGAGTCAATGAAATTCCATAATCACTTTTCATTAAAATTGCACGACATTATACTATGTGATCTTTTAAATACACTAAATTTGACATATTGGTATTCTCAATTCATGTAATTAGTTTACTTTTACACCAAAAATAGCAACTGCGGGTTCCTCATTATAAAAAAAAACATGAATATTACTTAATGGGTATTCTCTCCTACTTTTTTTATCTACACTTAATTATTAGTATCTTTGTAACAACTACATTGTAAGTATATCTCTAATATATTTACTAGTAGTATTTTAAAGTGTGGATTCAATATTGAAAATATTTGAAAGATTTATTTAGTATGCATTAGATTTGAAAGTGATTTGTTAGATTTAAAAAAGGCTCATTAATATTCTTCTTTGGTATTTTATTATTTTTCTTTTTTACCCATAAAATAAATTTAATTGATATTCTCAATTCACGTAATTAGTTTATTTTTGCAGCTTGTATGAATATTAAGAGTGAGAAATACTAAAAAAGAATAATATACTAAAATGTGAAAAATATTTAAAAAGTATTTGAAACATTTTAGCCAGATAGAAATACTCTTTCGTTGTCAATTTTCTTTTTAGCGTTATTTAGAAGGGTTAATTTTATACAATAAAAGTGTGAGACTTATATAATTAATTAATTATTTAAAATTGATGTGCAGGGTATGAAATTTATTTCTTTAGAGTTGATTTGAGTTTGAAAAGTATGAGACTCATTCCTCACTTAGAAATTGAACAAGTGAGATAAGATAATTCGAGAAAAAATATTAGACAAGTATCGGAAGCAGGTATGATACTTATCAAATCCAACATTATTTAGTGTTTCTTAAAATAAAAATAAAATACTACTATTATTAGGTTGTTTTAGATATAGTAGACGATACTATCATTAGCTTAGTAGATTTTTATCAATCTCTGCAACTACACTTTCAATTTCATCGAATTACAGCCATTCTCTGCTAATCAATTCCATTTTTGCCCTCGAAGATCCCCGCGCCGCTGCCATGGCAGATTCCGCCGTCGCCGAGCAACCGCCGGAGACCACCCCCACATCACCGGCCGCTGCTTACCACCTCCACCCCCGGCGCGAGCCCTTCGAGCACGGCCTGCTCCCGATCCCCAAATTGATCTTCACCGACGCTGCACAGACTCTCTCGCAGCTCAAATCTGCGCTCATCTCGTCCGATTCGAATCAGCGAGTTAATTCAGATACCTTGGCTCGAGTCCTGCAGATTCCTGTAGAGCAATCGCGGCTGGTAATCGAGACAATATCCGCCGTTTTGCATGACGAGTCTGATCCGTTGCTGAAGGCTGGGGTTTCGAGGGAGATCGATGAAATTGGTGTGAATGTGTATGATTTGCTCATATTTTTGTATATACAGAGTTATAAGAGGTTGCTGCCGAAAGGGCATAGGGATTCTGCAGCTGTCGCCGATGTCTGGCCGTCGACCTCGGCTTTCGATGGGTTTTTATCCGCCCTTTCGCCGTTGCAGGTGATAATTGTTTACAATTTCGGAATTTATCTTGTAACTTTGTTGAGTTTTATCCTCGTTGATTGGTGCTTATTACATTACTCTCTTAGCCGATAAGAATGGTATTATCTATTGCAGTTGGTGCGGAGCAACAGTCGTAAGTTTATGCCATCTCAAGTAGACGAAGAGGCGCACCAGCTATCCTATCTGCAGAAGCACATTGGCAATATTCTCTCCCTCTTGGCAGATTCCACTGAAGAGGAAGATGACGAATCTCTGGTATGTGAAACTTGCTTCTTTTTCTGCAGTTATCGATTTTTATAGTTAATTTATAGGAAGTGAATGCTCTATGATTTCTCTGATGAAACATTTTTCTGTGCATTGTCTTTTTGGTGTTACCCTTAGAAGAAATTGATTGCTGGTGATACTTGAATTAGCTTTGGAATTCAACTCCTTATTCTTTCTCTGTTTAAGTGCTGAGTAATCCTTACTGCCAGGTATTGACCATGGATAAATTTGAGCATCTTGGGTTTCTGATGTACTTTGGGGAAAAGGGATCTACCAAAATCACTTTGAGTCAAAGTACTCCCTTTTTTGCGAATTCAGATCCTGACATGCCTGCTGCTCCTGTTCTTGCATCACAAGTTCTCGACTGGCTTCTCCAAAGTTTATCCTCCACCCAGGAGCATATTGCTGATAGAGTTTCTCCCAAGGAAAATGGGCCAAGTAGTTCTGATCAGGATGTTCAAATGGCTGATGTTGGCACTACATCCATAAAACCCTCCTTGAGCAGTCCTAGAGGTCCAAGTTTCATTGAGGGTGTCTCGAAATCATCATGTGTGAAGCACGCATCTGATCTTAAGGGTACATCTGTAAAGGTGATGGTCTTCCAAATTTCAAGTCCCGTATCCTCTCCAGTCTTTGTTTCTTTTGTGATGCAGTAATTCCATGGCAATTGTTTGCATGGCCAATCTTGATGCTCTATGCACTGTAATTTTATTCGAATTGCAGCCTGCAAACTACACACTAGTGAAGGTTTTGAGTGTAAGGTGCAGTATGGCATGAGCTGAATTGTCTGATGCATATTAAATAGGTTTAGTTATTTCCTTACTTAGCATAAGATGGAAATTGAAGTGTAACTTATATGTCTCTGTGCCTACTCCACGCCCGCCTGACCTGGCATACGAAACAAACGAATAAAATTAGAATCTGCCAAAACTAGTCTGACATTCATGCTAAGCCAAATATTTATTGTGAAAAGTCAGAAATTGCTTTCTAACTTAGCACGTACAACTCTTATTTCGTTAGCTATGATACGACGTTTTTGTGCCTATGCATCTGGTATCACATGCTTTATATGGAAATGAGCTGGAAAACTCAAGAGCTTGTCATTTACATGCTTGCTTTGTTTGTCAGGTTGTCAATTGTCATGAATCAGTTATTTACATTTTGGCGCCACTCAAATATGCAACAGTTTATGGATGCTCTGATGCAACTATTGTCATTGGAGCTGTTGGCAAGGTAGTGATATCGTTACTGACCAGCTGACTAGTTCCATTAATATGCATATTGGAATGAGATATGGCTTGATATGACGATTATACTAAATATGTATGCTGTTGATGATGCCTACAGTCAGTTGGTTGTATTAAATGGTCTATAAACTACAGTACATTAGCTAGGAGTTAAAACATAGCCACCGTATACATGTATTGTGATTACCGAATTTCCCATCAATATACGTTGTGATTTCTCTAATGTGTTGCATTTATATAAATATTAAAAAAATGAAACATTTCTGTATGCCTAAGTGATTCTTTCACAGGCCATTAGGGTTGAACACTGTGAACGAGTTCATCTGATTACTGCAGCAAGACGTATCTGCATAGCGAACTGTCGTGAATGTGTATTCTTCTTGGGGGTTAATCAGCAACCCCTCATTGTTGGTGACAATCATAAATTGCAGGTCAGTTTCATTTGGTCTAAACCAGGAATCTTTGGGCTAAGTTCATGTTATGCTTCAAACATTGATTGGTCTTGGCCACTTCGAACTATGTTAAACTTACAAATATGTGAGTCCAAACAAGTTTGGGTCTCTTATTAACCTTTAGTAGTTGTAGGAGTCATAGTTTCTTGTCTTAAGGATCCTTTTTTTCACTTTTGATTTCTACATTCAATAGGTGGCTCCGTATAATGCATGCTACTCACAACTGGAGGAGCACATGAATCAAGTAGGCATTGACCCTAACATTAACAGGTGGGATGATCCCGTCGCACTTGGAGTGGTTGATCCACATGATTCATTATCACATCCTGCTGGTGTATCAGATGCTCAAGCTGAATCTGCTACACGAGTGGACCCTGATCAATTTACTGACCTCGTGGTACGTTCTTTATGGGTCGACTATCTAGGTGATGGAATGTTGTAGAATGATATATGTCGCATGTTCAATGCATTTTTCAGTATTCTAGCTTACATGTGGTATTTATAAGATAATCTTTTAAACATTCGGCTGTGGTTCTTTTGGAATCTATTGTTCGTTAATACTTTTCATTTTACTCAAAATTTCCGTCACATGCTGATTTCTTTTGTCATTCTTAGATTCCAAATTGGCTGGAAGGTGAACAATCTGGTTCGACAAAAGATAACCCTTTCCCTTTACCTGATGCATACCTTGCATCACAGCAGAAAAAAGTATGCTTCAAGTTCCATATTTTCTCTGCATTTGATTGTATTATGATACTGCTTAATGATCCAATTTATTTCCCATTGCTTTGGTTGTGTTCTTTCTCGAACTCTCAGATCAAAAGTTTGGAAGAAGTTAAGCAAATGTTAAGGGAAACTCAACTTGAAGAGAACCGGAAACGGGAGCTGTCAAGTGCTCTGCATACATGCTTTAAAGACTGGCTATATGGTAATTTCTGGTTATATGTTGTTTGTAGATTAATCCGTCTCATTCATACTATAATTTCCCTTAACCTATTACATCTGAATCCATGTAGTCTCCATGAAATAAGCTACCTCTTGCTGTGCTAATTACAAGTTCATTATAGCAATAGTTGCCATTCCCATGGCCTTTGCCATTCTAATTCTCGTTTATCTACGAATTCAGCATCAGGCAACATCCGGCAACTGTACTGCTTACACGGTGAATAAGAGCTAAGGCAGACCAACCGATTCCCAATCGTTCAAGCACCTCTTGCCGTTATTTCTGATGCCAGCGGTTCCCAGCGTGCTCCTCCGTATGTTACTTCAAAGCTTTGAACTCTCATGTAGATTGCAATGATCTTCTTGTACTGTATCTTATGTCTGGATTGTATTGTAACTCCAGAATAATGTTGGTAGAAGAATCAGTGTTTAGGTTCATGAATGTTCAAAATGAGAGTTGAATCTTTTAGGCTATTTGTTGCTTTCCCACTACAATTATAGCTTCCTCTGTTTTTACTTATTGTATGTGATTTACTTGACTAAACTTTATATCATATGAAACTTCAAAGTCCCAACAGTTTGGTACCAAATTTTGACAAGTCTGCAGAGATCAAAAAAGCATTACAGGATGGTCAGAGTGACCAGTTCATGTGCTGCACAGAAGAATCATACCCCCCCGGCTGCTCGATTTCGTGGTCCTGCCCATCACCCGGTCGAGCCAGCCCGAGTTCTCTGCTGTACGGAGACATATGTGGCAATCCCATCTCATGTAGAGAGTTATCAGTCTTGAAATCCCATGAGGGGCCGGCGGAGTATCGGGCGATGGAAACAGCAGCAGGGTCGGCGAGGAAGGCGTTGGCCGGAAGATCCAACGGCTGGTTTGACAGAAGAGAGAGAGCACTGCTGAAGCAATCTTGATTGGTGTAAGTTGGCCTTGTACTTGTTGAGCCTTGCACAAGATTGGATTGTGAGCTGCTCTGCCATGGAGGAAGCTGATGATGATAGCTTGAAGTGGTGGTTGTCCAGTCTGTTACTAGACCTCCAGTTTTGATGTGGTTATCTGATATCAGTAAAGTTTAATAGGGCTGGATGGTAATTTTACTAACAAATGTGGATCATGATTCATGACTAACCATATAGTGAAGGAGAAAGTGCTGCATAACGTGAGGATGATAGTATTGGGTCCGGCTGCGGCTTCCGGCGACGCTCGTTGTGGCCGGCGAGGCGCCTCCGGCAGCTCCTTTTCCCTTGGTCGAATTCAGGCAACTGATGAAACCTAACAAAGACATCAAAGTCTTGTAACCAAATCAAAATTCCCGTGTCCCGTATCCGTGCAACATAGGTAAAGACAACATTTCTGATCTTTTATCAATTCCCAAAACAACAAAGTAAATATATCATCTCAACTTTCTTCAGACAAGCATAAAATAAAGTAAATATTATTATTATGAATTTAGCATGAGTGTCACTAATCAATCAAAAAGATTGAGTCTTGACAAAGACAAAAGAGATAACCTTTTTCTTTCTGAATAAAGAAGAGGGAGAAGAAGAAAAGCTGACCTGCTGCACTGCTGGCAAAACCTTTGCTCAAGGCCTGCAACTATGACTGTTGGAGACTTTGAATGCACACCACAAACTTTATGCCTGCAATAGTAAGCCTTAGCGCCACTCAGATCTACCTTACACCCCTCCACCTGGCACCGCGGCGGCTGCCCTCCCTGCACCGCCGCAGTCCGCCCCTTCTTCGCCGGCGACCGCGGCGGCTCCTCCCCGGAACCCACCCCTTCAAAGTAGATTTTCTTGCCAAACCTCAACCCATTGAATGAATCAACCCCACTAGAAGAAGAGGATGAACCCTTTTCCATTCTTGATGATTATAATTTATAATAACTCTTTCATCTCTGCAAGGTGGACAAGATGAAACTAACATACATGCATTATTATTATATTACTACTATAAATGAATAAAGATTGCAACTTTATCTTCCCCCACCTCCAGAATCAAGGAAAAAAGAGAAGGGTTGGAAGAAAACTTTAAAGGGTGCTAGAAACAACAACTTTCTTGGAGGAATTTGGTGATTTTCAGAGAGGGTGTATAATTAATGAAGAGAATTTTTGGTTTCTTGATATGTGTGTGAGTGGTAATGCAGAGAGCTGACATATGGGCCATGGCGCCAGCTTTGGGACTGTGAAAACAGAGTAAGTAGTGAAGTAGATTTTTCAATAGACTTGTGCTGCCAAAAATATAATGGAGAAGCGGAAAAACTCAGGATAGGAGACAATTCTTTGGAGCTTTTTGGGACTTCTCTAGCAACTTTTTCGGTCTGTCGTTTTCTTATCAGGCCCTTCTGCTCTTCCTCTCTCACCCCTCTCTCTCTCTCTCTCTCTCTCTCTAAATTGAGTATAGTAATTCAATTATGTATTTAATCATTTATATACACGCATATTTATGTCTGCACATCAAATTAATTTATAATTGATGACTTAAGTCTAAGGTTGTTGTGGACAAAATAATTGTAGTAATTAATTTTTTAGAGAATTATGAGTGTATTTATGGTTTTACTAGTCTATCTCCTCAACCTATTCTTTTAAAATAAATTGTCATTCTCTCCTACCTAGTACAAGCAAAATAAATTCAAGAATTAAATCTATCTTTGATACCACCCAAAATTATAAAAGTGTACTAAATACTCACTTTAATAACGAGTATCGATTTTTATGATTATTAGAAGTACAGTTAAACCTCGATAAAATAATAACATTGAGACTGAGAAAATCATTTAATGAGATTATTAATTTATCGAACATTATTTTAGTGCATGGACTCATATTAGGACCAGAATAAATTATTATCTTAACGAAATTATTACTTTATCGAATATTATTTTATCGAGGTTTAAGTGTATAAATAAGTTGTATACTTACGGTGATTATAATATATACCGAGTACTTGAGTTTACATTATTTAAATTTAAAAAAAAACACTTACTTCAAAGTGACATCGAATTTATCATATTTTTGGTATTTATAGTTGGAAACTACATACATTATTCCAAAACTACTCTTAATAGTAACTTGCTTTCTCTTCTTTTCATAAACCCAAAAATGTCACAGACAAATACACTCCCCACAGTCGGTAGCTTACTTTATGAAGCATCTTAATCATTTTGCCAAATTTCTTTTTCTGATATGGGTAATTTGTTGCCACTGCAAAAGGCAATTGTACACCCAAGAAATATCAAGAAGGATCTTGCTTCATCACAAAAACTAGTAACTTACTTCCTCCGTCCTCTTATAAATGATGTAATTCTTCTCGATACGGATTTTAAGGAATTTCACTTTAGTTGTTTAAATTGTGTGGTCCACTACTTTATTAACAATACTAACCATGTGTTAAATTATTTAGACTTGTTTTAATTCAAGAGACAAAACTCGACCGATCTAATTTTATAGTAACTTTTAATCATTTTTTTCATTTTTTTAATCCTTTCAATATAATTTTTGGGTCTGTTTTTGGAAATTATTAATAAGTGAGGTGTCTAGGATATTGCCGCCAATGAACCGTAAATGAAACTGTGGAGATCTGAATAGGGAAAATAAATAAAGCTGCCAAACTGTACAGACTTGTAAAAACAAACTAGGAACGAAAATTTCAAAATAGATTACAGCCTCAAAATTTAAGTTCCAAATTTTTAAGTTCGAGTCAAAATCAAATTTCCCACCTAGACAGAACGTCGAGGTCAGTCGGTTCAGACTCGAAAGACGAGAGTATAGAATCGGAGAACAGGTACTGCTCCTCGACCGCCTCGCACGCCCCTTTTCTCTGATCAGAAACAATTTTGTCCCCACATCTTTCTCTCTTTTTTTTTTTTTTTTTTTGTTGACGAGCCGCTACCTTTGGTGCGCACAGGGTAAACCTCGTTCCTGTGCAATAGCCTGCAAACCACACAGAAGAATTAAACCACCCTTAATGTGATAGGGTGACAGGCTTACACATAACGTGTCCAGTGGGAATTGAACCGCTATGCCATCCTATGGGGACAAAAACTATCCCCACATCTTTCTCGATTCCTTAGTAAGTGAGGGAAATGAGGGGTTTTGTAGTGGAAAGACAGGAAGATCGCCAAACATGGAGCCGAATTTCATCACGGCGGCACAAATGTTCGTAGATCTAGGGTTTCTGTTTGTGGAGGGGAGAGAAGAAGGAGATTTCTATGTTTGTGAGATAGAGATTGAGGAGTAGTATTATTTTAGGATAAGTAAATGATTATTAAAAATAGATTAAAAATTAATTATTTACTATTTTAGCAATAGACCATTTATAAGAAAACAATCAAATTGAAAAATTAGGTCATATCCCCTTCAAAGATTTCACCTTTTTCTTATAAGGAGAAACCTCCTAATTGCTAAACATGAAAAATAGTCGAAAAATCAAATTCATGATTGATCTAGTTCAAAAAATCTATTTATACTCCCTCTGTCCCATTCGAAGCTACATGTTTTTATTTTCGAGACGTCCCAATTGAAACGATCCGTTCCAAAAAAATAAAATAACTTTTCAAAAAAAATATAAAATTTTTTCTACTTTATCATCTTATCTCTCACTATCTCACTTGTCTCCTCTCTCATATTCTATCATCTATTTTTCTCTCATATTTAATTATTCAATTTCTTAATTTTCGCACCGAAAAAAAATGTACTTTTCAAGATTTAAATACATATGATGAATTTTAATAAAGTGTATATTGGTGGTGGTGTGTGCACGCCCTCTATTTTTTTGCGTATTTACGTCTCTAGATACGTATACGAAACAGATAATCACTTTCGATATAATTGAGTGTATGAATTTGGTATTTTAGAATTGTGTAAGCCATATGATTGTATAGTGAAGTAACTTGGGAGGTTGAGTAGGGTTGAAGTAATTACAAAATAAGACTATATGGGGACCTATATTAGTCATTTCCATGTGATTTGGATTGGTTTCTACTTCTATAAATCATTAAATATGAATTGATTGAAATTCAGTCTTCCAACTAATATAAGAAACTTTAATGTATAATTAATTAATTATCAAATTATTATCCTATCAATAAAAAGCATTATTTTTGTATTTTTTTTTAAATGTGGACAATTTGGAATCTAGATCCAAGAGCCCAATCCTACAAAATTGCCGGCCCAATAAGTAAATTGGGCCCATAAAACGTGACAAATTGGGAAACTGAGAAATTCAGACCAAACCTAATCAAGAGTTTTTGGTGAAATACTACATGTGAAATTCATCAAGTTTGAATCAAATCTAACCAAGAAACTTGCAACTCCAATCAACTTGACTCAGTTAAACTTCGATAAAGTAATAATCTCGCTAAAATAATAATTTTTTCCGGTCACGATATATTTTTTCTAGGTCCCAAGTTATTACTTTATCGAGGTTTAACTGTATATCCATCATCATAGGCATACCAGCCAACAAGACTAACCAAAGGCCAACACTATCAATCGAGTAGACGAGCGAAAAAGGCGTAAAGATGAAGAGTTTCGAGTTTTACCAGAGGAGAAAGATTGCAACTTGCAGCTAACCAAATGTCTCTCCAATGTCTGCCTTCTGCAGTTGTTTCTGCATACTTGATCTATCAAGAAAACAAAGATAGTGAAGCTGCTCGAACTAACAAGAACACGAACATTAACGGAGATATAACAGCGTGAGAGGAGTAAGATTAGGCCACAAAGACAAAAACTTGATGCTAATCTTCTGCATTAATCAAAACAATAATCCCAAGAACTTCCCAAGGCAAAACAAAAACACGAACTCAAAACACAAACATTGGAAGGCCGTAGAAGCCAAGGATCGCGCAAAATTCATTTGCACTCAACGCCAACTTCAGCAGCGCGTCTAGGCTTACTCTTCCTTCTGCTTCCGTGCTGTCTATAGCCAACGGATTTTATAAGCACGGTAGCGTTAGTTTTGGCTTCCTCCTTTACTAACTCATCGCTTTCCTTGATCTGCGAAGGCCTCTTCCTCTTCCTACCGTTCTCTGCATTAGCTTGATTCTTGCTGCCTTTGTTAAAAGACAGATCTTTTGTCTCGTCGCCATCTTCATCCTCTTCCTCAATCTTCTCAACTTCGTCCTCCTCCTCATACTCGTCTTTCATTGCCTTTTGAGGCCTCCCCCTTCTCCTTGCGGGTAGCTTCTCATCCTCACCGCTTGCAGCATCATCACGGGCAGCAATAGCGGTTTGTTTCTTCCCTTTCCCTCTCCCTCTACCCATTCTTGAAAATCAGAGATTCGAGCAAAGTCACAACGGTTCTTCTGCAACAACAACACGGATTTAGAGTTATAGACTCGAGCAAGAAGTCTATAAATCTACAACTAGATAACAACACGGATCAAGAAACCATACTATCTACAACTAGATAAATCTAAACCTTATATATTATCATCCACAAGATAAACATCAAGAAACCCAACTAACTAAACATATGTTCAGATTCAGCATACACCATGGATAATTACTTACTAAACAATACTGCAACAAGTTCAGCTAAATCAAGATTATAACCTTAATAAATCCAAAATAAAAATAAAAATTATGATCATGTATAAAAGACACTAGATCACCATAAACAGAGAGCAAACACTATGATCAGATCAATACTCCATAATATGAAAAACTACAACAAAAGGAAAGAGAGGCACCTACCAATTTAAGCTGGCTTGATAAGATACAATACCCATCTGCATCCTAAATAGAAGAAACCATTTTTCCAAGAAAAACAACTACACCAATCAGAACCCAATAATCAGACAAGATTTTGAACCTGCATGAATAGCTTCAACGGTAAGAAGGAAACAAAGGGAACAAAAAGGTGAAGTATTGGTATGCTACGAGTGAGAATTAGATGAAAATTTGACCTGAAAATGATAAAAAGACGAGAGCCCAGATCAAATAAACAGCAGGCAAACGATTAAAGATTCAAGAAATCAACTCAGATTCGGAAAAGATTAGATTTTTTTTCTCAGATTTCAAAGGCTTAAGGTACCAGCCAATGAGCTAAGGGAGGCAAAGACTCCAAGAGAGGGAGAGAAGAAAATGTATGTAGTTCAAGTGGGAGTTGTGGGAGGATATTGTTGATTTTGATGGGCTGTTTGGGAAGTTAGGGTAAAGTGTAATTGAAGGTAAAGATCACTAAAAATATATATATTATAAAAAAAAATTAAAATGAGGCAAATCTAATATCTATGGAAGGCCATCTTTTGTCGTGTCTCTCTCTCTCTCCTGTACCACACACCACAGAGTCCAACTGTTATCTATAACAGTTTTTTTCCTTGATATGTAGACATATTCGTAGAGCGAGAGAGAGTGGAGAGGGAGAGATATGTAATGATGGGGTCGAGTCAAAAACCCTTTAAACCATATGGGATTTTCTTAATTTGTAAAGTGCACCTAAACTTTCAAAGTGAATATTTATCTATAGTTAAACTTTGATAAAGTAATAATTATATTCCTTTAACGAAGTTATTACTCTATCGAATATTATTTTATTACATTGATCAATATCGGGACTGAAAGAAATTACTATCTTAACGAAATTATTATTTTATCGAATATTACTTTATCGAGATTTAACTGTAACTATGCTAATATTTCAGAGGTTCAAAAGGTTGATATTATATCCATTATTTGGGAAAACATATAATAATTTATTATTGTCTTATGTTGTTATTTAATTATTTTGTGTGTAAACTTAAAAGTAATAATATTTCTCAAGATATTAGACACGGAATCTGAGCAATAACAAGTATCTAAACAAATAAAGAATAAGATTTGAGTGTGTGTTTCTAAGTTCTAACCGTGTGTGTGTGTGTGTGAACGTGACAGATTCAAACCTACTTGTGTATGTAGTCAAACAAATTGTAGATTAATTCCATCAAAACTCAACATTATCCTTCTACTTAACAAACATATTGTACGTTAGTTATAGACTTTGTTGCACAGACACTTCAGAAAAACCTTAATGCATCGTGTTGTGTACGTGTCGGATACTCTGACATGATACAATACTCTAAATTTTGTGTCTCATATGTTTAAGCATACGTTGAATCTAATTTTAATTAAAAACACCAAAATTAATTTATTTTACACTCCAAACGTTGTGTCCAATCGACGTATTGTATCCCAAGTTTTTAGAAAATAGTGTATCACATGTCTATATCGTATCGTATTTCGTATCGCGCGTCTCGTATCCATGCAACATTAGTTATAAATATGAGAATTTCAATAAAAAATAGTATTATATTAGAAAAGATCTAATCTATTTTTGTATTTATTTGGTGAGTGCCCATATTATTCTAGGAGATGGAAATGATTATGAGCATCACCCCTGACAGACATATTCCTTGCTTGGTGGTTGAAATTTTGAACACCTATATAAAAAAAGCTAATCTTGGTTGGAATTTTCTTTCCCAATTTTAGATATATGCGACTGAAATTACATAAAACACCCTACTGATTTGTTGGGCTGTCTTAATCTTTTCCTTTGACGAAAAAATCACAATTTATAAATATCCAGCCCTTTATAAATAAGCCCACAATGAGAATTCAATTTAAATAAGATAGTATAATAGTATTGACTTTATCCCACTAGAGATGACCCATTTTCTAAAATGACAATAATTGTGTGAATCATATTAAACTATTGAAAATTCAAATAATCTACATTACATAACATAATTTTCTTGATTCTCGTGCCCAAAAGAAGTGTGTCGAGCGACGGATGGATTATAACACAATTGACATAAGAATTGCCAAAATTTGAAGTTTTTGCAGGTTTTTTTTTTGTTGGTAGTGGATATACTCTCTCAGCCCCATTATTTATGTCCACTATATCTGAAATAAATGTCTCGTTATTTATGTCCACTAATTCAAAATTGGATAAATTACACCACTTTTCAACCTTCTGATCCACCACATGTTAACTTTACACCACTTTTCAACCTTTTAGATCCACCACTTTTTACTTTATACTCGTGCCTATTTCAAAGTGGACATAAATAATGGGACGGAGGGAGTAGTTAGTAAGATTGAGATCCTCAAAGAAGGTATCAAGCATGACAAACTAAATGCACACATCAAGAAAATAGTCACAAGAGAGTGATGCATGTATTGTATGCCTAAACTTGAAACATGTATGATTCACTGCAGAAGAGCTTCATTATTGAACTATGTAACAACCTTTACTCATATTGCAAGAATGGTAATGGTGAGCAGCTACTAGTTTGTCTTGATGGGGAAGCCATTATCATCAGACTCTTCTGAGATAACAACCTCTTCTTGATCCGGATCTTCGAGTGTAGACTTGCTGCTCGAGTTTGTAGACTCCATGAGTTCTTGCGCGGTTTTCCGTTGTTGGTCGAGCATCATCTTCAGCTTCTTGCCTTGTTCTTCAATGCTGAGCTGTAGTTTTCTTTGAATCTATAACATGCATGTTGTATTGGCAATTAATTCAATGCATGAGAACTATGTGTTTAGATTATAGAGTAAATGAATAACCTCAAGTTGCTCGTGGAGGCGCATTTGCATGTCTAGTTGCATCTGCAGCGCCTCCTTCATTTGCATCCCACTACAAGGCAAATGGAGAAATCATGATCAACTTGATAGAAATGCATGTTTAGTAGTTAGAAAGGCGATAGAGAAGTATGTTAATTACGTTTCGATATCGAATTGAGGTGTGTTGTTTGAATTAGTCTTCTTGTCTAATCTTCCTGCAGCAAGAATAGACCTGATTAATTCTTGAATCATAAAATGATGTGACTGAGTTAATTAGTACCTTCAGTTGATTCCGGTACGTACTTGACAGTTCGATACTTCTACACAAATAGCAGAAACGAATAACGATACGATATGAATGAAGTCAAGAAGGAAGCATGGAGTTATTGTAATTGCACCTGCAGATGGCTTTTGACATGAAAAATGGTGAGTCCCTCTGTATCCATCATCTGCAGTATCGCCTTAGGCTTCGCCTCTACGCCATAAACATATGTACCAGATCAAAACATAATATATACGCCTCAGATATCAAAGAAGATACAAGTCTAAACATAGAATAACACGACTTACTATCAGGGCCACCAAGTCGGTTCACACAATCGACAAAGCGATCGTGTAGATACTGAGTCCACCTAATCCTTGTCTTAACTACACTAGAGTTGTTGTTATTACCTGCAGATGTGGGAGGTGGTTGTCCGAACTGATTCATGTTGGCATACTGAGATACATAAAAGTATATACAGTCTTATTAGATAATGGGAATTAAAATGGAGTGATGTTGATTCTTGAAAGACTTACGCGTAGATCTTGATTCGGATGGAGCGGAGGGGACGGGGTGATCGCGTTGGCTTCATCAAGATCGCCGAGTAGGTTTTGCTTGAGGAGCAAGAGGTGTTGACTCATCAACGGATCGTTTATCCGATATGATGAGGCGTAGTTAGGCCTAATGTGTTGGTTGCTGGCGATCGGTGTTCGAGTTTCTGATGCCGAGTTTTCGAAGAAGCAGCTGGTGATGGTTTCACTAGGCCATGATTCCAATGGATTGATGAAGGCTCCACCCGTTACAGATTGCTGGTGTGAATCTGGTGTGAATCCATAACTCTGATGGAGTCTTTCCATTGAGCATGAAGAGACTCGCGAGCGGACACGTGGCGATTTTGTGTGTAGGGAAGAAGAGGAGGAGGAGGAAGAAGAAGAAAGAAGGTGTGATGAATGATCTCCTTTTCTTGTTTTGAACTATTTTGTTGTAGTTTTCTATGAAAATTTCTACCCTAAACCTGATCTTGTAGACCTTGTGGTGTGGATCAATGTCACGTCATATTTCGAGTTTTATAAGTGTTTCTTATTTTAAAAAATAAGTGAGGTGTCATTATTTTACACCACAAGGTAATGCTAGTCTTGTGGTTTAAAAGGTAATGCTAGTCTTGTAGTGGAGGTGTGAATGCTTCAACTGCTGAATTATGTGATAATTTATTTAATTCATTAGCTGGCCAGATAGGATTGGACAATGAGTTCTTGGCAAAACCAATGACAAATAAAGACTAAACAAATCATGTAATTCCAAATCTAAGAACTATGCATGACTGTCAATAATATGGCGTTGCCAAGGAAGTAATTACAAGAGGGAATATTTGAAATCTTGAAGCCAAATAAAATTGGAAATTAATTTGTGTGTAAATCTCAATGCATACTAATGAGATATATAGTATCTAATTGTTATTTACCAGCCGGGACTTTTTTATATCGTGTTTCAATCTCGTTTAACAATTTGTAAACGCACTTAGTTCAAGATTTTGATGACAAATTAAAACATTATAGCCGGAAAATATGTATATATCATATGGGAGTGGTTTCGGTGTGAACAACCCTTATCGTGTGAATGTGTGAACACTACACTTTAAAGACAAATGTATTGCATTTTCAAGGTAAATATACTGCACTTTACGTACTGCACTTAAAGACAAATGTATTGCACTTTAAAATGCAGTATATTTGCCTTTAAAGTGCAGTACATTTGTCTTTAAAGTGCAGTGTTCACACGATAAGAGGTTGTTCACATTTGAACCTCTTCCTATATTAAATAGTATGATTTTGATTGGACGCAGGCACGCGGCTAATGGTCAGAATTGTAAGAGGGGAAATTTTTATTGGAAATAATATTTTAGTTCAACATGAGCTCGTTACGTGCAGAAGAAACATGATGGCAAAAATATAAACAAAAGATTGTTGGAATTAAATAATTTGTCTCTTTGGCTTTTCAAAGGACGATTATATGAAACCCTCAACAGAATGGACAAGAAATTATTGGGGATGAGCCAATGAGATAGAAATTAAAAATTAATTACAACTGTATTTCACTAATTATATTTGTGACTTGACATGGATAACATAAACCAAAATTACAATGTAACTTCTTATTGGAATTACATAGCTGTTAAGGTGGTTAGTCTGTAGTAGAAAGATTATGGGTTGGTTAGGTTATAGTTTATCCAGTATGCATTTCGATTCTACTCATCTAGAATACAACGAGTGCTAAAAAATCGAATTCAGAATTCCGAACAATTTATGGTATTTGTCGAACACAATACAAGAAATGTGTTTTGTTCGGAATTGTATCCTACGAAATTCATTATGTGATAACTTTACTTTTCAGACAACCGAACATGCCCTAACTGCTTTTCCGTAACAAATTAATACATGTACACGAAATCTTTCTTTTATGAACACGGAATTAAAATACAGCTGCATAACACTATAAAATGATTGACCATCATGCAACGTCGTATCTTGATTGAGACTCAAGAAATTGAATCATCATCACCAAATGATTGACCATCTCATTCTTGTAATAATTCGATGAATTTGGTAATAAAGGAGGATTCACTCGATCTTGACAGCTTCGCAACCCAAAAGGTGAATATCTTGTTTTGTCACACTCTTGATTTCCTCCGATTTGAGTAGGAGAACAATTTCTTGATTATTAATTTTCTCCATGACCATACAAACAATTATTCAAAATTCAAATTCGTCCCACTTTAATTTTATTACCTTTTGTGTAAGTAACTCAAATTTGTCTCCCGAGTTTAAAGATACAAAACGGGTTTTTTTTCGTATTCTGAACTTTAACGTAATACGTCATTCTTTGCTTTTAAATACCGATAACGTCGATCTTATAACATACGGGATAGCGTATTAAGACATGAAATTCAAACCGCCTCAACAAATACACAAAGAAAAAGTCCCACTTCACAATCTGCAAAAGTTGTTGCCAACTTTATTCAAATCACCTACTAACCACCAACAATTTGGAAATCAACAATTCAACACCCTCTTTATAAAATCCACACCATTTCCACACCTTCGAGAAAACACACAGAGAAAAAATGGCCCAACTCTCCTCCATGAAGCCATCATCCATGAAGCTGAAGACCCTCTTCCAAACCTTCATATTCTCCCACGTGGCACGTGCGCTTTCCAAGGCGAAATCCCTCCTCCTCGAGCACGTGCGAGACATGCAGTTCTTGCACCTAGCGGAGTTTAAGAAAGGGAAGAGCTGCAAGAAGAAGCTCTACTTCGGTTCGTTTAGGCTGCATTACAACTGGTGTGCCTCGCACGTGATGCCACTAGGGCAAGCGAACTCGCATATCTACTACGATGGGAGTTGGAACGCCGTCGTTCCGGCGGTGTCGGTGCCGGATAAAGCGGCGTCGTTGCGTGAGTACGAGGAGGAGGATGGGCTGTCCAAGTACCTGGAGTGGCTTGAGGAGAAGGGGAAGATCCAAGAATCCGGCGGTTGTAATGAGATTGATAAGATGGCCGATTTGTTTATCGCGAATTGTCATGAGAAGTTTAGGTTGGAGAAGCAGGAATCTTATAGGAGATTCCAGGAGATGATGGCTAGAAGTGTGTGATGAATTTTTATTTAAATTTTTAATTTGTTTCTCCTTTAATCGTTGTGGGATTTGTGAAAATTTAATTAATAATCTTGAAGTCTTGCTAAAACTTTTGATGAATGATTTCACGGATTCCCACAAGAATTTGAATTTTAAAAGTGTTGGCAATATTCAAATTCAGTTTTGAGATTGTAGTCCTCCAACTAGACCAACTCATCATAAAGTGCAATAAAATTTAATTTTTTTTTTTATAAAGAGGGCAACAGCTGTCAAGTACGTACTAGATAAATTATATTTATATGTTCTAATATGTAAATAAATAATTGATTCTTGATTTTGTGATTGGTTCGAAGAGATAGTTAAATTCGAGCTCCAACCAATTACATGCATAATTTTAATTAATGATACTCTCTCCGTCTCATCCGACTTGTCTTGTTTCTTTTCGGCATGGAGATTAAGATGATTGAGTGATTGTGTGTAAAGAGATAGGTCCCACAAAGAAAAAGTGATAAATTATGTAGTAGTAGTTATTTTCCTTTCTTGAAAACAAGACAAGTCGGGTGGAACGGCCCGAAAAGAAAAATAAAACAAGTCAAGCGGGACGGAGGGAGTATATAGTAAGAATTAAAAATATAATTAATGTAATGAGTAAAGAATTATATATCCACTTTCTTTTCTTTTCTTTTTTTTTTAATAGAAAATACTCAAACGAATTGGACTTTGAAGCTTAAGTTTAATATAATAAAAGCCCATTAATCATACAATAGAAGAGGCCATTGTGAAAATAAATAAAAAAAAGGAATGCTAATTTTATCCGGTTCAATAACACTTATATCTTGATAAATCAATTTTAAAAAATGATCCTAGCTATTGTGTTAAAGTATATCTCATTAATTTGTAATAGTTGGATAGGAAGAGGATTTAACTACTTAGATAGTATTACCCATTAATTAATTTCAGAAATATTACTTAAATGTTATGTCCATCCACTTGCCCATTAAATAATCTTTGTATAAAGTCAAAGAAGAGGATATAAATTCTTTTTTACCTGGCCTCGATATCAAAAAGCTAAAACATCATCCCTGTTCAATTCTAGATAGGGATAAAGCAACTGGATTTTAAATATAAATTGGTACCGGAATGCACAAATTAATATTAAAAGTAGTCAATTTCAAATGCCTACATTGGAAAGGCCATGATATATACTCCCTCCGTTCCGAATATGTATATTTATCTGACTGACTTTTCACACATATTAAGAAAAAAATTTAATAATATGAAAGTTAGATAAATATTGGTATTAAAATATGGATAATTAAAGTAAATTACTAAAAAGTTAATGACATGATTGTATCTGCTATTATAAAAGTTGGATGAAATGATCTTTTTCTATATTATCATATTAATTAGAAGTTATGCAATATTTAGTTAAACACAAAAAAATGTTAATAGACATATAAATTTAGGACAGACGAAAAAGAAAATGAGACATATATATTTAGGACGGAGGGATTAGATTTAAGTAAGTTATAAATAGCAATTTCCATGATTGACCATGCCTCTATGTTTGGCAGCAAGGAAGCAAAGTGAAAACAAATTAATTATGAAAGTGCAACACTTTAACTATTTAAATCATGTACTCTTTCCGTCTCATTCAATTTTTTTCGATGCGATTTTTTAGAAGAGTTATTAATTGTATGCAAAGTTATGGACCCCTCAAATTAGGTGTCTATAGTAATTTATCAAAAATAAATAAAAATAAAGAAACTGAACAATTTTAATGGGACGCTTCGAAAAAGTATACTATACAATTTTAATGGGACGGAGTGAATAATTTGGTAATAGCTTATAATTTCAGATTTAAAAAGTGATCCTCCAAAAGACAAAGTCGTCATGATCACTATTAAATTAGTCATTTTTACTATTAAAAGGTATAGTGAAATAGACGAAATTAAATTAAATTATTTGACGTGATTAATCCAAGTTCAATGCACTTTGTGTAGTAACACATCACATGGAGTAGTTAGGCGTATCCCCATAAAGCAATACTCTAGCTATATAGCCATACACTAGAAAACAGATTTAAACACAAGTTTCAAACTCGTAATTATTTATTTCATAATTAACCATAATCGAAGAAGCATGCATCAAGAACCAGCGACGGAACTAGAACTTTTTAGTCGGATTATCGAAATAGACATATGAAAGAAATTGTGCCGATCAGATGGTCGAATGAAGTGAAAAAACAAAGACGGAACAAAGAATTTCAACCCCTACCCCCCTTTGGTTCCGTCCCTGTCAAGAACTACAAAATCAAATGAACAAAAATGACAAATATTTAAGGAATACAAACACACTTGTTTGAATCAGTTGTGAGAAGGATTGGGATCGCTTGGGGGCATGGATCTCAGGCTTTGCTCCACAGCTTTCTTGGCCCGGTGAGGAGAAGATGACGACGGCGATGACGATGATGATGATGGATGCATTGTATTCGATACTTTCTTTGCAAATGGAGAACTTTTGATGATATCTTCTTCATTAGCTTGATGATGAAATGGAGAGAAAATGAACAAAATTAGGAGCACAAGAAATAGGGATTTTGGTTTGATCTTCATCTCTATGTTGACTTGCTCAAAAAGGAACTTGAAGAGAGTGTAGATGGAGAGAGTGGTGTATACATATACATATTATGATTTAAGGGAGTCTGTTGCAAATGAAATGGGAGTTTAGCCACTTTATAAATACGGGTACGCTTTTGATAAAAAAACAGAGTTATATAGGAAGTATGAAGTACATATAATCTTTATATATTTTTATGTATAATACTTTATATACATAAATCTTATAATTTTTACATTTTTAGCCATATGCATAAAACATATAACGGAATATACATAACCGATATTTCAAAACATATTCAATCCAAAACCATCCAATGATAAGTTTAAGGATGCAGATTACTTCTTACTCTCTACATCCCACTCCATTGGTCGTATATTTCTTTTCGGGTTGTTCTACTCCATTGATCTCATTTCTTTTTTTAATTTAAATAATATACTAATATATTTAGTGGCCCCACAACTTTCTTTTACTTCACACAAACAAGCAAACTTTCATAATCTCCGTGCCAAAAAAGATTTTGATCCATTCCCTATTACAGTTAAACCTCGATAAAGTAATATCATTGGGACCGGAATAAAATATTCATTTAACGAGGTTATTACTTTATCGAATATTATTTTAGTGTATTTGCCTATATCGGGACCAAAAAAAATTATTATATAAGCGAGATTATTACTCTATTGAATATTATTTTATTGAGATTTAACTGTAATACAATGTGATTTAGTAGGTTTTTGCAATAGCTTAAATTATTCAACTTATAGCTTAATTTAAGGAAAAGCTGTTTTTTGGTGTTTTCAACAGCTTAAATTCGGAAAAATTATCTATATTTAAGTTGAATAAGTTGAAGTTGGTTAAGTTGGTTTTTACCAACTTCTCCAACTTAATGGCATATTTGTAATTTCGGATAAGCTATGATTTGACATTTTACTTATAAATCATAAAATAAGCTACTACAGTATAAATTTTGCAAACACTATTTTTTCAACTTTTCCAGCTTTTAAGCAGTTTTTGCAAACACACCCCAAATTCTCTAATAAGCTACTATTACCAACTTCTCCTTAATTTAAGCACTTAAAAAAAGCTTAAGCTGTTGCAAATACCCCTTAGAGGAGTTTGTTGCAACTGCGCTTTTATGGGCCGTTTTGCTTGGGCTGATTACTGGCATTTAAATGTTGTTAATGGGCCGAACAAGGTAATGGGCCGAACAAGGCCCACTTAACTTTTCAGTATTGACTATTTATACAGCCACCCACCAACCAACGACCCACGCACCAACCGAGAATCGATTTCAATTTCCGGTTTCATTTCCTCTGACAAGATTTGGCGGATTTCTCTCTAAAACTCTTCTTTTTTCCGACCACACTCGGTCCCTCTCTCGAGGGTTTAATCGCTATAGGCTAGAAGGAGCGGAGGAAATTCTCACGAGTCATTCTGGGAAATCGCTACAGTTGGATTGGTTTGACATTTCTATGGAATATGGGATTTTAGACAGCAGCGGTGAGTGTAATTCGCGAATTTCAATTGCTTCATGCTCGTGGAGGCGTGTAATGTGTCGCTGCTGAGGTCGAGTTTTTGTGTTCCGTTGATCGAATTATGTTTCTTCATGGATATGCACATGGGGGTTATCGAAGATTTTAGGTTTTAGGTAAATTCTGTTTTGAATTGTGGATTTTGTGTTTTGTTTATCGAATTATGTTTCTTCATGGATATACACATAGGTGTTTTCGAAGATTTTAGGTTTTAGGTAAATTTTTGTTTGAATTGTGAGTTTCTGTAAGGAATTTGTGGAAAGAGGTATGGGACTCTGCGATTTTACAGGTTCTGGTATGAAATCGGCATTGTGTGTATTTCTAGGTTAAGGGATTTAAAAATGTTGCTGAATTCTGCTTCTCGATTTTGAAATGTAGTTTAGTTGTGGTTCTTGTATGTATGTCAGTTCCATGGACTGAGATTTCTCCATTTCTATGTACTTAGAAGCCTTTCACCCAACATTTTCCCCTTTTAATCGCGTGGAGATCGAGTTTGGGAGGAGCAATAGTCATCATAATATTTTGTACTATTTCTGTTGCTAAAACCGATTTCTCTCGAGTGGTTTTGACCTTTTGTCTTTAGACTATGTAGCTTACGTCCTAACAATAATGTAGGTACTACATGAGGATGAATTTGTGTACTATATGTTGGCGGGAACTTTCACTAAAGTAATCTCGAGATCAAGAGTAGTAATTTCATTTTTCGACCTTATAAGTTAATCTTCTTAGTTCAAATCAATGCAGGCACTGATGATGATAACCCTCAAGCACTGTATAATAGAGGCTTAGTAGGAGGTTGTGTAGCAGGGAACGGAAGATCATTTATAAAACCAGCTCAATTTCAAAGGATTCAAATTGACATGGAGTATGAAATCCATAATCTGGAGCAAATTGCATACGGTGCAGTTTTGCGAGCTTTCAAAGCACAATCTGATGCACTAACATGGGTACAGTGTGTTTATCTCTTAAGCTCTCTGTTTTTTCCCCCCTGATGTTTAGATTATAGTGTCTCAGCTGACTAGATTTGACGGTTTCGTTATATGGGCTGTCTCCCAGGAGAAAGAAGGCCTTATCACGGAATTAAGGAAAGAACTCAGGGTCTCTGATGATGAGCATCGGGAACTCCTTGGTCAGGTCAATGGTGATGACCTCATTCACAGAATCAGAGAGTGGAGGGAGGCTGGTGGAAATGTAGCTCCAGTTGTTCATCAGCATGTTAACAATCAGTTAACAAGTTCGGCAGCATCTCGGAAAAGGCAGAAAACTTCGCTTTCAGTAAATCCATTTGGTGCACCTTCTCAGTCAGTGCCAGGTGGCACCCTGCCATTATCTTCAGTTGTGAAGCGGGGACCGTCTTTCGGGGTTGGTGGAAGAAGGCTGAGTGCTGTATGTTTTAGATTCTGTAATAAGGATTTGAGGATACTACATTTATTTAAAACTTCTAATTAATTTATGTATGTTCTGTTGTTCCATAGGGTCAGCCAGCTTTCTCTTCATCAAAACCCATACAATATCAGTTTGGCGATCATATTTCTTCTGGAGGTCCCATGGATGACCCTTCTGAAAGCATCGATGAGTCATTAGTTGGTAGGCGGGTAATGATAAGATGGCCCGAGGACAGTAACTTCTATGAGGCCGTCATATCTGAATATAATCCTGTTGATGTATGTCTCATTTCTTTTTTTAGCTTTTATATCTTTTTGGATTGGAAAATCTCTATTTTGAGTATATGATTTTCTACACCACGAAATACATAAAGTCAACTATCTTACATGGTATGCCTGAGAATTACTAAAATCAACCAAAGTCTGGCAGGCTTCTTATGATACACTTACCTAAGAGGAGGAGAAATAAAGAAACAACGAATATCTAGCCTTGAAATTTGTTTCCAAACTAGTTGAAGACATGTTACAGCATGCATTTCAGTGTTGGATGTCAAGGGTGTAAATTGATTATCATTTATTTCTGTTTTTCATCACCTTAGTTTTTTGGAAGATTTTTTTTATCCTCTTAGATGCAATTACTTGCCTTTGATTATATACATGCCGCATAATACACCATATCTGACATGAAGAAGAAACGTAATTTCGATATGTGAGATACTTCGTTCACATACTGCTTACTTTTCTGTATTTAACATGCACTAATATTGGTTTTTTTGGGGATACATTATTTTTCTGTTATGTAATATGGTTCATAACACACTTATGCTGTATGTTAGCGCCGGTGGTATCCATGAAAGCAATTCTTTCCTTTTTTCTGATTCTTGGTTTTTCCTTAAATTTCTAAAGAAATGATGAGACTTGTGATAAGATATGTGAATCATTCCGGGAAATTCATTCTTATTTATGCTTATCTTCTTGGTATTTTCAGGGCCGCCATTCTCTGGTTTATGATTGCAATACCCCTAATGAGACTGTGGAATTGGTCAACATAAAAGAGGTAGTTGTCTTGTCTTCTGGTAGCCAAAATGCGTCGCATATTCTTCTAGTCATCTTTGTGACTTCTTTTCTTACCATGGACTTTTGAAATCTCCGATATGTGCTTTATAGTTTGTTATGGATCATAGACTCATAAAACTTACACGAGGTTGTCATTTCTTTTGAGATTGTTTATGTAAAATATTAAACGCCGGCCAATGTTCAATATATGTCTTTTTCCCAGTTTAGGGTAAAGTAAAAGGTCAGATAAGATTAGGTGATTGAAAGGCCAAACTTTGGACATAAAAGCAGCTCTATTCTTGTTTCATTTTTGATAGTTTGAAGCTAATTATGGTTACAACGCCTGCCTAATTGCAGAATGATTCTAGTATTCCGTTTGCCCGCCTTTTTGTGTCTGACTTATCATGTGCTGATTAATTGGGACCCTTTTTGTTAAATTAACCTTGATTCAGGTTCCCCCGGAGGATATCCGGTGGGTGGGTGAGCATCCTGTAATATCCCAACTAGGTGAGGGAGGCAGACCTAACGCTGGAAGACAGATAACACCCTCAACAGACCAGTATGCCAAAGAAGTGCAGCCTTCAAGAAATGGGACTACGAATGACGATTCTGAGGAAATTGAGATACTGCATACTCAAACATTGATTAAGAAGGTATTCTTTGTCTGAATTTCATCAAGCTCATCTGGTTTACTGAACTGGTTTCCGTATTATGGCAGGTGGAGAAGGTTCTTGAAGCAAGCCATCCTGATGCCTTAGAGATTGATAAAGCTAAGAGAATGCTCAAGGTTAGTTTACATTCATTTGAATGAAAAAAAAGAAAGAGAGAAAAAGATTTATATTACCCTGTTGAAGCTTTCGCACTATAACTTCTGTTGTATAATTGGTGGTGCAGGAACATGAACAGACACTGGTTCAAGTGATTCAGAAACTCGCGGATGCTTGTCAAAGTGGTAAGAAGATATTTTAAAAATGATATCAGTTTATAGCCCCCATTCTCTTACAACTGAAAATACGGAAGCATTCAGTTTTATATGATTTGCGAGTTAAACCTCGATAAAGTAATAATCTCACTAAGATAATAATTTCTTTCGGTCACGAAATAGATCAATGCATTAAAAAATAATGTTCTATAGCCCATTCCTTACAACTAAAATACGGACATTCATTTTTTTTCTTAACCCCAATAATCTTCTAAATAATATTTTTTCCACAATTCTCCAATAATGTTCGATAAAGTAATAACCTCGTTAAATGAATATTTTTTCTCGGTTCCATGATTATTACTTTATTGAGGTTTAATTGTATTACTTTTTGCATCAGACGAGGAGCGACAACACAATACCGATTACCACGGTCCTAACAATGAGGTTGAGATTGCCGGAAGGACTGGGAGTTATGAAATGGCAAGAGGTTGAAACTCGAAACTGCTGCAGAGTTTAAACGTTGTCCGTAGCTTGACCCGTCTCCAATCTTCATCGTTTTTTCGCTCGTTCTAACGTATGTGATTAATATAACATGATGCTGCTAGCAGTAGTAGTATTGTCTGATTGGGAATAGAGATTTGCAGGGTATTTATTCTTGCAAGTTTTTTTAATTTTCGTATCTGCAGATTGATTACTTGATTATTCATGTACATGATTAAACTGTGATTGAGAATTATGGAGGAATCTGGACTTTGAAGATTACACAAATGGTTTGAATCTTACAATGAAGAGATGAATTGTAGGATGAGATTGACCATCTGATCATCATAAGCAGGGCCTTCCATTTGGAAGTGGCTGACTCCCTCGATGAGGTGGGTGTCGTTGCGGCCGGCGGCGTTCTTGAGCTTGTTGTGAAGCTGCTTAACGCTGGTGAATCCATCTCTGGTCCCCATTACGAAAAGCTTCGGCTTTGAAGATTGTAGCAGAGCTTTGTGGTGCCGTCCGAAGAGGATGGAGGCAGTTAATCCGAAGGGGTAACCTAAACTCACGTAGCCGATAACCTCCTCGATCTTGTCGAGTGCAGATCCAGCAATCGGCGCACCTGCAGATTGGCATATCAGTCATCATCAATCAACTGAATCTGAACTCAATTTGATAGGGAATTCGAAATCGATGAGAAATTGAAACCCTAGATGAAATTAGGGGCGTACCGGCGGAAGATCCGATGAGGAGAATGCGGCGGGAATCGAAGTGCTGGGAAGCCCACTTGCAGACGGAGACGACGTCGTCGACCTCGGCGAAGCCGGTGATGGAGGCGCGGCCGGTGGACTTGCCGACGCCGCGCATGTTGAAGGTGACAGCTGGCACGCCGCTATCGGCGAGGCCGGTAGCCATGCCCTTCATCAGACCTTGGAAGCCGCCCAGCACGGAGTAGGGGTGGACCAGAACGGCGACCAATTTGTCGTTGCGATTCTCCGAAGCTGAGTCTCCGGCTTCCGGCGGGAGGTAGACGCGGGCGTCTAGAGTGACGCCGGCGGCTGAGTCGATAGTGCAAGTCTCTCTAGTAGAGCTGCTCATCTTCCTCCTCAGTGTGTGTGTGTGTAAAGCTTTGAATATGGAGGGTAGTTGTGAGATCATTAAATAGGGAAATTTAGCTGGTCCATTTTATTAAAATAAAATGATTTAATTTCTCCAACAAAATAGATACCAGATCACTTGTGCCAAAAATTTCGTACTAACAGGATAAACATCTAGATAATTATGGTACGATTTACAATTTATAATGTTTAAATGTCTACTTTATTGAATAATGTTGGGATAGAGCTTTAGGACAAGTGATCTGATCTCAACAAAATATTAATTAATTAGATAAATGATGCTAGGTTTAACAAAATAGGTAAAAAAAACGAGATTTTGACATTTAAACTAAGTTTATTTAATCCATGGTTTTTTAATTCATGGAAAGAAGTCATGTAAAGGCACTTTGTTTTAATATAATCTCAAATAAACTATTCATAAGCTCTTTCGAACGAGTAAATAATGTATACCACTTTGTCTCCAAATTAAAGAGTGAAAATCTTAGAAGCATTCAGCTGGATTATAGTTCTAGAGACTAGAAAAGTACAACATATTTTTCCCACAAGTCATAAATTGTTCCTACAAGCCAGAAAAGATAGAAAATGATCCTGAAATGAAATTTGCTCATCTCTCTCCCTCTCACACAAGAAATTGGCAAGAAAATAAAAAGCCTCAACAATTATTTGACTAATCAAAATTAGGAATCAAGTCCATTTGATGTCACACACTGCTGAATGTGTAGCTCTTTCAGTTCTTTGGGGCTCTTGGAATGTCGAGATCCCGGAAGGCCGGGCTGTCGACTCCAACTCCCATTGCGTTCAGACCATTGTCGACGTAAACAGTTGCTCCAGTCACAGCCGATGCCAACGGCGATGCCAGGAAAGCAGCAGCGTTCCCAACCTCGTCTGTGCAATTCAAACAAGTAAATAGTCGAAGTCACGAAAAACTAGTTCGAGTTGAAGAGAAAAGACAGCAGCACGCGTTTTGGGACGAAATAACTCACCAGCAGATAGCTCCTTCTGCAAGGGTGCGTTCTCGAGTGAGTAGTTGATGATCGTGTCGATAAACCCGATGGCCTTTGCAGCACGGCTTCTCAATGGACCTGAGATATATCAATACTTAAGCCAGAATGCACAGAACAGTTTGCTTTTTCACAAAGATTAAGAAAAAAATTTAATAATAAGAAAGTTAGATAAATGTTGGTATTGGAATTCGAATAAATTGAAGTAAATTACTAAAAAGTTAATGACATTATTTTGTTACTATTATTGATAAAAGAGTCTCTTTCTATATTATCATATGAATTAGACTTATTAAAGCTAGCAAAAACATTTAATTATGTAAAAAAAATTGTTAATAGGAATATAAATTTGGGACATACAAGAAACGAAAGTAGGGATATATATAATTGGGACGGAGGGAGTAGGAAATTAACGAATTCTTCCTTTACCTGCAGATATGGTGTTGACTCTAATGTTGTGTTTTCGTCCAGCTTCAAAAGCAAGCACCTAGACGAAGTGAATGGTTATTACAGGATCATGATAATGTAAGAACAGAGGAAATGAGGTGATAATAAGATTGGATACGGAGAACGAACTTTTGTGTCACTCTCAAGAGCGGCCTTTGCAGAACTCATGCCACCGCCGTATCTGAAAAAGGAAACGAGGTGAGGTAACCCGAAAAGGGACGATTTTGAGATCATATTACATTCGAAAAATCAAGGGTAATCGTACCCTGGTATGATCCTCTCAGATGCAATGTATGTTAACGAAATTGTGGCACCACCTGCCAACAAGATAAAACTTAGCACATTAGACTTATGGGTTAAATACATTAAACCCCCCAGACTATTAAACTTTTAAGCTTTACCCCCTAAACTATGAAAACATACAATTTACCCCCTGGACTATTAGATTTGTTGCAGAAGAGTAAAATTTCGGCAATGATATCCGATCGTACATGCAAATTTAGGGGAAATGCCACACTTGATTATTACTTTTGTGTTGCCTACACCATGGATTATTAGTTTTGTGATAATCCACAATAATATTACCGCTAACTTTGCACATGCTTTAGGAAATTTTTGCCGAAATTCTATTCATCTGCAACAAATTAGATAGTTAAGGGGACAAATTGTATATTTTTGTAGTTAAGGGGGCAAAGCGCAAAAAGTCAATAGTCTAGGGGTGATGTACATATTTTTGTAGTTTAGGGGGCAAAGCGTAAAAAACTAATAGTTTAGGGGGTTTAATGTATTAAACCCTAGACTTATTTATTTAATGAAACCACACAAAGCAATAGGGGAAAGGTATGGCCTACCCGGATTCATGATGGGAAGAAAATGTCTGAGAAGAGAAACGAAGGAGTAACTTGATGCAGATATGGCTGCAAGATAACCGTATCTTGATGTTTCAAGAAGAGGCTTACTGACCTACATGCATCGGAGGCATTTCTAAGAGAACTAGTAATTTCGAGCAACTAATGAGAAAGGATGGAAAAAGTTGAGACTTTAGGAAATAATACCTCCGGGCCATTGGCAAGCGAATGAACAAGAATGTCAATTGTGCCGAAATCCTGCTTCACCGTCTCAGCAACTTCCTGCATGACAAGACAGATTTCATTAGGTGGAGCAATTTTTAATTAGCATTCAACTATGTGCATCTCCTATTTAAATTAAGGGGCAAAATATATGATGTTGGAATTAGAGCTTTTGGCTAATTGAGACAACTCAAAACTCTTTTTCACGAAGGCCGTAATTTCCCCTTGATATAGTGAAAGCAAACGAGTCGATTTTCAAGGGCCATGACAAAATAACATGAGGATGACTAAGTGTGATCATATTTACGAATTCGACAAAAGATTCAGGTTCAACTTCTGGTTTTGTTTTGCTATTTAAGGTGAGAAAGCATATATCACAGAAAAAGAATTGAAAAAATAAATAAATAAATAAAATCTCTCCATGGGAAAAACCAAAGATGAAGTGTAAAGGAGCTATAATACCTTCACAGTCCAATTAGAAGAGCCGGCATATCGCTTATTTGTTTTGATCTGCATCATGGTAAGAACTATTTTGTGGATAGGAGAATCTAAAAATATTTAAAGCGAAAGTACAATGAAAAAAAATTATTCTTACATCTTCGGGAACATCCTCAGGAGAGTCGAAAACGGCATCCAGTGGGTAGACTTTCGTAATCTCCATCAAAGAACCATCCGGCAGCCTAAATCGAAGTAATCCATGATTATCCGTATACAAAGCAAAGAAAGATACGCACTTATTGACATATGTAGAAGAGCATTTCTTACACTCGTGATTCATCAAACTTTCCACGGCGTAGGCTGGTCTCAAAGATATTTAGTGCCTAGAATAGTTGATGTTTGTTAGTATTATAGTATAGTTTCAGAGAGTATTAATGATGATCAAGTATAAGGAGGGTAATGTTCGTATACGTACGGGAACCCATGTCCCGACAAGAATCTCAGCACCGGCAGCTGCAAGAGATTTCGCAATTGCCCATCCGTATCCGTTATCATCAGCTATACCAGCAATAAACGCCCTCTTCCCTGCAGAGAACGCGATACATATCATTACATAAAAGTATAAAACAACGAATGCAAGAAAAGAAAAGAAAACAAAATAGTTAGTCTGACCTCTGAGATCAATTGGCAATCCGGGCAAAGGCTGTTTATCACCTTCCACAGACATTGCTTTTATGCCATGCCTTGTAGACTTTACGACGTTACTGTGGTGGGTTTTTGAAAATGTACGAGTGGAAGGTGCAAAAGACGAACTCCTAAGGTTTGTCAAAGACGTGGCTTTGGTTTCAGTACCGAAACATGCTATGGTCGATCGAGAACTTTGTTGAGAAGGAGGAACGGAAGGCTTTGCAACCACAAATTGCGTGATATGAGTTGCTGTTGCAGCCATCTCCTTCTAAGCTTGAGGTTGCTGCATACGATTTCCAAACAGAGTCAGCGAAAAAATCGACAAAGCAATGCAGACAACATACATACAACAAACAATTACATCACATATAACTGGTTATACCCTTTTCCATAATCTGAGTACATAATCAATATCAACATACTAGCTAACTAAAAATAACCATGTCTACCAAGAATTAGGGTTTCAATCAAAAATGTTCATCAACTTTCATCAGCAATATATCTACAGCCCATGTCTACAAATCATATATCCCAAGATATCAAAACAATATTCTGAATTCTTCAAGAAACACAATCAAGTGCTCTTAATTTTTGTAAAAAGGCTTCTCATTGTAGCTTCTTCATAAATTTAAAAAAAAAAAAAAAAAATCCTCCATCTATCCATCAGATTCACAGATTCAACAATCAAATCATACAAACACTTCACAGTCCAACACTAGTCTCAAACCAAAATATAAAAAATTAGCTCAAAAAATTCATGCTAAAATGTACGAGCATATCTTGAAAAACAAGTGCAACACTAACAATTAATCCCACAAGAAATTATCACCACCACTGAAACAGAAAACAAAACCCAAGAAGTGCACATATACATTAACAAAAAAGCGATCAATCCACACCTAAGAACCGACATATTCGACAAGCCCATTTGCGAACTCACCTTTTCTTGGAAGAAAATTTGTTTTTTGGAGAGGTTTCTCCTCCGATGTGTGAAGCTCTGAAGATAAAATGTGAGTAAATAAGTGTGGGGTTCGATGAAAACTATGCTGCTTTAGTTGAGGCTGTTGGGAAGCTTTGAAAGCGCAGAAGATCATCTGGCCCAAAAATGCTCCTCTTCGCGCCCCCCAATCACGCCCGCCACGCGCGCCCCGCCCACCTTTTCATAACTTAAAATATTTTTTTTTTTATAAATTATTACTGGAAAAACACCCCAATTTTGGGTCAAAAGATTCGAATTGCTTTGAAAGTGCCGTTTAGTACGAGTAGGCAACTTGTTTTTTCTCTCTCCAGCGGACTGACTCGGAACCCTCAAGAATCAATGGGAAATAATATGCTACTTTCTGAGTGATGAAAATGTGGTAATTAGGGTAGTTGCAATATTATTATGAATTAATAATTAATATTTTATACTCTGTAATTAGTAATAATAGGATTAGGGTGTAATAACGTCATCGATGTTGACATCGCGTAATAAATATTTATTTAGTATTTTGTTTTGGTGTAATAATGTTTTTACCAAACTACTTTACAATTTATTAATTCATTTTCCACCAAAATCAGAGATGACAATTGGAAACAGACCTATTGAATCCGATCTTGCTTTTCCATGATGGGGCGGGTAATACTCAGACTCTATAGAAGCACGAAGCGAGTTCGGTTCCAATTTTTCTATCCACCCCGCCCCACCCAGTTCCGTTCCAAACCCAACATTATTAATTTTTTTTTATTAATTTTAGTATTTAATCTTATTTTATGTTATTTTTTTTATTATTTAATTCATACTATTAGGTAATACTAGATAACAACTATAATAAGGAAATTCAAATAAAAAAACTTCTACCAATAAAATTAATAACCAAACAATAAAAGAATTTAAAATTAGCAATTTAAATCAAATCAAGTGGCAAAATTATTTTATGAAAGTGGATATATATATTTTTTTGTAGTAAATAAAATTACCTTGGTCGAAGAACTATCTGAATTCCAAGGGCCGATTTCTGAAAAACAAGGTTCATGGGCTTTTGAAAGCCCATTTACGTGTGCACGTGACTCCAGCTATGTCTTTCGTTGAGCACGTGAGATCCCAACGCCATATATTTTGTCTGAAATTTCAAAGAGATCCCCAAATCTATGGTGTATATAAATGAACTCCCCAAATCTTATCATCCTTACTGCTACGTGCCCACTTTTTTCTATAATCTCTTATCGTTTCCAGTCGCTGCTTCACTCTCCAGCTGAAAGAAAAACCAGTAGGATAGTTCCACGCATTGAGTGTTTTTTTTTTCCTGCGATTTGTACTTTCTCTCGAGATTCGCCTTTCGAACTTCTCTTTTCATGAATTTTGTTTCTGAATCATTGAATTTTTAGTTGATTTTGTGTTTTATTCGGTGCAATCTTGGTTTGTGAGCTATGGATACTCGCAAGAGAGGAGGAGCTGAATCTGCTAACGGCGGTTTCAAGAAATCTAAGCCAGGTACGTTCTTGCGAGTTAGGTTTGAATTGGCTCTTCAATTCCGCACGCTTTTCTCTTCCTGTTTTTCCTCCCTGGATTTGCATGTGAAGATTAGGTGCAGCTCTGTATTATATATATTTTTTGAATTGAATTTTTAGTGATTTTATTGCTCGCTGTAAACGACTACTCATTTTAGTTGTATTTATTTCTGGAGAAGATGAAAATTGGTTAGTTGGTGTGTATGTGGGGATATGTGAGGAAAGATCTTCATTACCTGCATTAGCTGTTAATACTGGTTAAATTATTTAAAATGAGTATTTATTGGCTAAACCTCGATAAAGTAATATTCGATAAATCAATAATCTCGCTAAGATAATAATTTCTTCCGGTCCGTCAATGCACTACAGTAATGTTCGATAAAGTAATAACCTCGTTAAATGAATATTTTTTTTCGGTCCCAAGGTTATTATTTTATCGAGGTTTAACTGTAAGAACGTTGGTTTAATTGATATAGTTGATTGTATGGATTGTTTTCTGTATGTCGCTGTAAACTTCAATTCATGTTTAAGACTATTAAAAATCCTGATTCCTGGCAAGTACGAATGATTTTCCCAGACCTTGTATGTGAATAATGTTAAAAATCAGTAGAATTTTAACTGAGAATAAGTAATTAATGTCTTGCAACAGAAATGGACTCCTTATCAAGTGGTATAGGAAGCAAATCGAAGCCATGCACGAAGTTTTTCAGGTTAAATCTCAACCTACCTAATAAATATTCGAAACTCTAATATTCACCAACAGATTTGGTTGTATGCCAAGGGTATTCATGGATGAATCATGACATACAACATGTTAAACGATCAATTTGTTTCACGATGTTCAATGGAATTATCATTCTGTGGTGATGTTATCGTTATCCCAATTTGATGCGTATGGGTAAGTTAGATAACTGCTGAATACTAGCTTATGAATCACACCAATTTTATTCATCTGGTTATCTGGTTTTACTTTTAAATATGGCAAAATAGCACCCTAGCATATGATGGAATAGGAAAATAACTTGCTTCATGCACTTTGTTTAGTTTTCATGCACTTGTTTCAATCTTCAATTATTTGCTTGCTGTTGAAACTTTTTGGTTACGGATGATTTCTCTTCGAGGCCGTAGTTTCCTTTCTATTGTTGAAAGTAAGGTAGGAGCTGTGAAATGTTTGGTACGGATAAATTGAATAAATAGAAACTAGAGTAATTGAGTTTGCTTGTACATATTACTGAGATTCTGGGAGACCTGGTATGATTGTTATGTTCTTTCTTCTACACTTTCCAAGTTGTTTGTATATAAGTTGATAAAATGTGATTGTACCGAAACATGTAATGAAAATGGAAGAAACTTAAAATTTCTACAGTGGAGATCACATCTAGCTGTAATAAAGTTGCGCCTTTGCCTTCTAAATCCTCGATCGAAAGCTTAATCTTAAACCTCAACATAGTCTTTCAATGGTTTATAGTCCCCTATCCTATTTTAAGTTAAATTATGATTTGCATATCTGCTCTCTTTATTTAAAAGGAAAAAGGGTAGAAAAGGCTCCTGCAAAGGGGCTATGGCCGAGCAGATATAAGAATGAAGGAGGCATCCCTATGCATGGGTGTTCCCTTTTCATCTACAAGAATTATAGTTTGACATAGGAGTTGGTAATTTGCTTGATTTTGGCCTAAAGCAACTGCTGAAACACGAGGGTAGAATGTGCAACGTATTTTCATCCGTTTTTGTGAACTTCAGCCAGCAACTTATAATTCATTTCCCTTGTCCCTGCAGCACTTCTGGTTGCCCCTTTGGAGAGAATTGCCATTTCCCACTACGTTCCCGGTGGCTATAATGCCGTTGCCCACATGATGAATCTAGCGCCCGCTCCTACCCTGAGAGCAGTAGGCGGTCCACACCCCATCCAGAACAGCTCTGCTCCTCTCGCTGTCAAGACCAAAGTATGCAACAAATACAAGACTGCAGAGGGTTGCAAATTCGGCGACAAATGCCACTTCGCTCACGGGGAATGGGAGCTCGGCAAACCATCCCACAATGATCCCCACCCTGCCGGATCTACACCCGGCAGGTTTACTAGCCAAATGGAGCCACATGTACCCGCAGCAGCTAGCTTTGGCGCATCAGCCACTGCCAAGATCAGCGTGGACGCTTCCCTTGCCGGTACTGTGATTGGGAAAGGAGGAGTGAACTCGAAGCAGATATGCAGACAAACTGGTGTGAAGCTGTCCGTTAGAGACCACAAGACCGATCCGAATCTTAGAAACATCGAGCTGGAGGGCTCGTTCGAGCAGATTCAGCAAGCGAGTGCGATGGTACGGGAGCTGATTGTTAGCTTGGCAAGCGGCCCGGGTAGATCTTTCGGAGGAACCGGAGGAGGCCATGCTTCCGGCGGTGGCAACTTCAAGACCAAACTCTGCGAGAACTTCACGAAGGGCTCGTGCACCTTCGGGGAGAGGTGCCATTTTGCACACGGTGCGGCTGAGCTTCGGAAAATAGGATAGACCTATTTTGCTCGTGTGTGTGGGTTTGTAATTTTTTTGCCTCTACCTGTGCAAAGTAGTGGAACTGGTCTTCTAGCAGCTTAGGATAGTTTAGACAACGTAGGTTATGCTTCATTTTCGTGATTAATTAATTTGTCTTTCCTTTCTAAAAGGGTACTTTCGTCCCACTCTAATTGTTCAGTATTCGGTTTCGGGTTATTCCATTTTAATTGTCAATTTTTCCTTTTTAGTATAATAACATTCTACATAAGTTAGAGGATCTCACTAAATTACGTTATTAATATATTTTAACTTTTAATTTTTTTATTTAGAGATTACCACCCCCCCCCCCCTTTTTTTTTTAAACTTTTTTTTTTTTTTTTTTTTTTTTTAAACACTTTTAAAAACTTAAAACCCCCCCCCCCCCCCCCCCCCCTAAATTATATGAGTAAACAGTCATTCACTTTTTCCCGAAGTAATATAAGCCTAAACATCTCAATTCCGTCGTCACATCCATCCCTCAACTTTTTCGATAACATTTATATTGGCCCTCCTTTTTTCATTTGAGTCATATAACTCTAAACATCCTAATATTGTCCAGCATATTCGTCATTTGCTTCACTATTTCCCCTCGATTTTTAAACCGTAAATCCACCCCAATTTTTTACTTGAAGGAATAAGTTAATAAAAAAAACATTTGTATTTCGATGTTGTAAAATAGTCAATGCCATGAGGGAGCTTTATCAACGGAAAGAGAATGTAAGGTTGAGGGGAAGACGAATATGACAGACAAAGTTAGAATATTTAGGCTTATATGATTCAATTGAAAGATGTATAACTAATTTGAATGTTATGAAGATGATGCAGAAATATGACTCTTTACTCTATTTACATACAACCAACAATTTTCCTAATTGAGAATGTTTTTCATGCAAAATAAATAACCAACATCACTAGAACGAGAATTGCCACTACCCCTCCAACTATGAATGATTTTAGCCCTACCTTTTCGATTCGGATTTTCATTTTCACTAGTATCTTCAAAAAGACTAAGATTGTCCGTTAATTTCTTTATCACATACCTGTGTTCTAACTCCTTGTTAAACACTGTCGTTATGAATTCATTAAGTAAAGATTAGGCCCGTCAAAGCCCATTTAAGTGTGCACGTGAACTCCAACGGGTCTCCCCGGGAGCACGTGATATCGCAACCGACGTATGTATGTTTTCCTTTCATTGCAGAAAAGCTTTAAATCCGAAGGAGGTCCCACGGATATGTGGTAATATAGATAGAGACCCCCAATCTTATCGATATTAATGTGGCGGTCCTCCTTTTTCTACAATACTTCACCCACCCTGCATCGCCGCGCCCACCTCTCTCTATCTCTATCTCTAGCTGCGACAAAAACCCTAGTGTCAGAGTAGGATTAGGATTCGACCAATTAATTGGTAATTTCTCTTCTTTTTTACACTTTCTTCTTCGAAATTCTCCCTCTCGCGCGGATTTGAGGTTTCTTTTTCCGGATAATTTGTTTTCGAAGATTCGTTTTTGGATCTGTGAGCTATGGACACTCGCAAAAGGGGCAGAGCTGAGTTCGCCAACGGCGGCGGGTTCAAGAAACCTAAGTCAGGTATATATACTCGTTAGTTGTTCGATTCGCTCGTGAACTTGCCGTTACTCGCATCGGCATTCTTTTAGCGATTAGTTTTCTTCAATTTATTCCATTATTGTATGTTTCGTCTAGTTCCTTTTGCTGTAGTGAAGTTTCTTGCGAAGCAGGTAGATGTAGTTCTTGGTTGTTTGTATCTTGGAGTCTTGAATATTTTGAATGCTTGCAGGAATTAGCTATTCGTTTCTCTTGAGAAGCTGAGAAATTGAGTAACAATGGTTGATTTCTTTAGAAACATTTTCTTTTTAATATAAACTTCTCAAACTAAGGCTCTTGGCATAATTTCTGTTGTTGGTTATATTTAATAATTTTCAATACGTAGCTATGAATTTTGTTTAATCATGTATAGAACCTAGTTTTAATCTAAGTGGTGGTAAGTGCAACTGATTATATTGAACATGATTTGAACAATGGTAAGAATCAATACAAATTCTAACCGGGAAGAAGTAATTAATGTCTTGCAACAGAAATGGACTCCTTATCAAGTGGTATAGGAAGCAAATCGAAGCCATGCACGAAGTTTTTCAGGTTCAAATCTCAACCTAACTAATATAATATCTGAAGTTTTAATACTCAACAGACAATAATGCTAGTTTCAGTAAAAGTTTGTAGTCTTTTCTCTAGCAGATCTGGTTACAATTGATACCAAGATGTTGTTCTTGGATGCATCATGATTCATGAGTTGTGTCATAGAAGTGAAGCTTATAATCAATTTACTTTCTTGATGTTTAGCAGGCCTTCAACAATTTGAAGTAGTATTCTTGTTGCTCAGATTTGATGTGCACCAAACTGTGTTATATATAACTTTTATACACTGTTTTTTCGTCGAATTTTGATATTTACCTACTCCTCGGAATGCTTATTTATCTAATATCTTGGAATAGCACCTTATTACTTACCTTACCACATATCTAGCACTTGCGCTCTGATGAAATCCTCTTTATTAATGCACTTTTGGATAAGTATGTTATAATCCTTTCAATTTATAACTATTTGATCCTGGTGTTGTCCGTCATTCGTTTGTGGTCAGGGTCATGTTTCCTTGATTGAACAGCTTGGTGGGGTTTATAATCTTTTGCTTTATTTGTGTTTTCTTGTATGGATCTGGAAACATAGCAAAAGTTTATCAAAAGGAACTAATAATATGATTTCTTGGTTACTAGTTGCTGAAGTTCTTTGTAATCTTGTATAAATCTTAGTTTTTCCCACTTTCTCTGTGTTCTAAACCCACATGGTGTGATGATGTTATATAAATGTGGTGTTCTACCGAATTATCTTTATCTTGGAGCAATTCTGGGAAGTTTCCCTTATCATTCTCCGCCCGGTGTTCTGCAGCATGCTTTTAATTAGTTTCCGTTGTTTCTGCAGCACTTCTGGTTGCCCCTTCGGTGAGAACTGCCACTTCCTCCACTATGTACCCGGCGGCTACAACGCTGTCGCGCAGATGATGAACCTGGCCCCTGCTCCTAGCCCCCGAATGCCCGGCCCTCCGATGCATGCCCAAAACGGCTCTGCTCCGGCTGCTGTCAAAACTAAAGTATGCAACAAATTCAAAAGCGAAGGAGGCTGCAAATTCGGTGACAAGTGCCACTTCGCCCACGGCGAATGGGAGCTCGGCAAACCCATCGTGTCATCCCATGAGGATCCCCGCGGTCCCGGACCTATGCCGGGCAGGTTCGGTGGCCGGATGGAGCCACACATACCGGGACCCGCAGCAGCTAGCTTCGGCGCATCAGCCACTACCAAGATCAGCGTGGACGCTTCCCTCGCCGGCGCTGTGATTGGGAAAGGAGGAGTGAACTCGAAGCAGATTTGCAGACAAACTGGGGCCAAGCTATCCATTAGAGACCACGAGACGGATCCGAACCTTAGAAACATTGAGCTGGAAGGGTCGTTCGAGCAGATCCAGCAAGCGAGTACGATGGTGAGGGAGCTTATCCTGAGCATTGGTCCGGCGAGTGGGGGGCCGGGGAGAGCTTTTGGGGCGGGAGGAGGAGGAGGAGGCGGCGGCCACCATGCTTCGAGTGGTAGCAACTTCAAGACGAAGCTCTGCGAGAACTTCGCCAAGGGGTCGTGCACGTTCGGGGAGCGGTGCCATTTCGCGCACGGAGCGGCGGAGCTACGGAAAACGGTTTAGGGTTTTGTGGTGAATCGGATTGGTTGAAGTTTTTGAGCAGTAGTGCAAGTGGTTGGAATTTAATCTTGTAGCAACTTTTTATAGTTGGTAGTGTCATTGTTGTGAGGATGGATGGCTTTACATTTCGTACCGTTTTAGCGTTTATTGTTTTTTTACTGTGAGTTAGTGCCTTGCTTTAAGGTTTAACCATCTTAATCATCTCTAACCACACTACCACCGCCATGGATATTATCTGCGGTGGTGGCACAGCCCTTCTCTCCGGCGACGCTAAAATTGGTTGTTATCGATTTCTTTGCCTTTGGATTCACTAAAAAAAAATCTTTTACTATCGACGGATTGTCAACAGCCGCTAAATCATTGAGCTTGTCGACAATCGTAAATAATTGAATTTATTGAGTTTGTTTCCAACATTCTTTTTTTTATCCATCTATAATCGTAAATCGTTAAGTATATTTTAATCTGTGAATCTTCGTATTTATAGAAAATTAAATGCATTAAACCAATTGGAAGAAGCAAATACTACTATTCAGACTTGGAGTTAACAAAAAACAGAGACGTGACACAAATACACAATCAAAGGCTGGCCGTGACGCCGGAAATAAAGAAGGCATCCAGCCGTTTATTCTTTCTGCATTACTTATTACTATCCACCATCTACATCCAAGTTACTAGTAACCGCCGCCGGTTCCATACCCCCTCCCGGCGCCGCCGGTATGCGGGCCTCGGTGGCTGTGCCCGACCCGCCCGGTTCCGCCGATTCCTTCCTCGCCCGTGTAGTTCGGGTCGGTGGTGGAGAAGTCGCCTCCGGTGGTGTAGTCCTGGCCGAAAGCTCCGCCGGTGACATCTCCGGTGTGCTTGGCGGCGGCGTTGTGAATCTTAGCCTCCTGCTTCTGACGCTCAGCCTCGTGGATCCTCTCCTCCTTCTTGGCCATCGCCATGTCCTTCTGGAGCGGATCGCGGGTCGTCAGCTTCTCAGCCTGCACGCAGTTTCAATCATATCATCATTAGTAATCTCATCATCATCATCATCATCATCATCATCATCGTCATGAAGAGAGAGATAATATATATAGAGAGAGAGAAAGTTGAAACCTTTTCTTGAAGGGTGGCTTTGGTTTTCTCCAAGCCAGCCTTGGCTGAAGCTGTAATGTTCGAACCAGATTCCTTAGCAGACTGCATTTTTTCCTTGCTTCAAATCTTGTGTTCTTAACTGATTGTTTGCTGCAATTTGCGTGAGTAATTGATGAGATGCTTGGGAGGTCGGGGATTTAAAGAGCAGGAATGGCGGTTAGATGGAGTTGAGTCATGCACACGTGGCGATCATCGGGCAGGTAAATCGGAGCATAGTTGACAGGTGTCCAATAGGTGGCAAGATTCTCTTGTTATTATATTGTTGCTATACTTGATCCCATGCAGAGATTAATGGATAGGCCCTTTATCGTCGCGGGGACATACAAGCCTCTTCGCTTTAAAATGGAAACGGAGATTAAAGCATTAAATGTAAAATAAAAAATGGTGGATCAAGAATATTAAAAATAGGTGTAAGTTAAAAAATGGTGGGTCTAAGAGATTGACATGCCGCGAATCCTCTCGAAAGAGAGGGGTGCCTTCGGGAATGCGGACACAGGTGGTGCACGACTATCGTCAGCTCGTGCCGTAAGGTGTTGGGTTAAGTCCCGCAACGAGCGCAACCCTCGTATTTAGTTGTCATCGTTGAATTTGGAACCCTGAACAGACCGCCGGTAATAACCGATGTAATTTATTTCTATTTTGGATAACGGGCTTAAATAAAAGACATTCATTTCGGATCTAGTGGACATGAATAATGGAACGGAGGAAGTATTTCAAGTTCCAACCACTTACCACTTTAATAACCTCACTCACTGGTCAACTCTCTGTTCGTGCAAGTCCCAAGTATAATTGAGATGAAATGATACAAAGGGAGTAGAAGGCGGCTTCAACATTCAACCACTTCTCTTCACTCATTGTTTTGTTACTCGTCTCAACAAAATGGACAAGATATACAGTATATAGTTTAGCCTCCTCCTCCTTCAGCTCTCGTATTCAGTCGCCGTCGTCGGTTCTGCCATCGGCGACTGCCCCGGATCCAATCTTGTAAGGACTTCAGGCACTCCACCACCATCCCTTGCTATCTGCATGCAACCAAACATTGCTGCATTTTTAGCCAAGGATGTAAATCTTGAGCAAAGGCATCTTTACTTACCAGGATCTCATCATCAAGATACGAGATCATAAAAAACCTTTCCATCGTTCCTCCTGCACTCGTAACAAAACCCATTCAGATACTCGAACTTGTACGAAAAGAAGATATATATCAACGGAAATACCGACCAAGAGGGATCTTGAATCCGCCAGCCACCGCGTCCCTAACTGGAACGGGAAGCTGCTGCAGGGCGTTGCTTGCTTGTGAAAGAAAACCCTTCAGCTGATCAGGAATGGATTCCTCATTAACTTTCGGGGACTCTAACAACCCGTCGGTGAACTCCTGTTTCATCCGAAGCGGGCCCTCTACGGTTAACTTGCCGTAGATTACAACCTTGCTTTCTATCTGCATCCCACACCCAAGAAAAATAGTCAGAAAACAAGAATGCGGTGAAGATGAGAACTAAAGCTTTCTTGACAAGTTTACTATGGAATTTAGTAGTTTCGAACTTGCGGAGATGTTTGTGTATAAATCCTTGATCACCACATCCAGTTTCGACAATTTCGCCAGCTCCGGTGGGAATCTCCTGCACAATCAATCACCATTATTACTTCCTCAACTGAATTTCTGATACACCAAACAACCATGAATCTTCGTTATAAGATGGAACTCACTCAAACAAGAACCGAGCAGCGGAAAGCCCCAAGCTTCCGGATCCAAACCACTCGAAATTCCACTTGCCTTCCAGATAAGGAGACCTGAAAGATGGTGAATTCAAATGAAGACCCTCGTACAGATACTATTTCACTCCTAAACTTTGAAAGAATTAGAAACGTTACGTTGTTGGTCGAGGTGTGGGATTCAGCCGCTCAAGGCTAACTATTCTTTCGTTCACATCAATTCTTTGCAAATCCGTTGTTTTCCCAGTGACGAGTGCCTCAAATCCTCCAGCATCCCTGAACTGAAACACATCCAACCATGATCCATCTAACTATCAAGAACTTATAATCTAAAGCTGATTATGCTTCTCTCTAGATTCAAATACGAAAACGACACAACAATTCTGCTCATTCTCATTTTTCTCAAGCTTTGATAAGCCACATTATGATAACTCACGCAAGTCATAAGACAAGAATCTTGAAAGTAATACTCCCTCCCTATTCGTCTTAGTTTCCTTTTCTGGTTGTCAGTTATTCTTGTCTTCGTTAAAATAATATGTGGACTACGATCAAGCTAAACAGTGGGCCCACCACTTTAACACATCTCCACCCCACTTTAATACACAATTAGCCACTTTCTTAATCTTCGAAACCGGAACCCACTAAGACAAGAATAGAGGACGGATCGAGTACTTAATTCACTAAGTGAAGGGTGAACAAGAATCACCATTATCTTAAAATATGCATATGAACATATACAACTTCTTTTGCAGAGAACTAACACAAGGTAAAAAAGTCAATTTCTTTTGCTATTTCATTCATCAATTTGGTTAATTACAGCTAAAAGAAAAGGTAAACAAATCAAACCCATCACTAAAATACCCACAAGAAACCAAATAATCAATCAAAATCTGAAATTTAAATCAGAAAAAAAGGGACAAAACTACAAACCGTACAGCAAGAAGCAGAGATTCTTTAGCAGATAATCTTTCCATTTCCTTGGCATAAGCAGCTGAAGGGCCTTGCACAGTTTGCTGCACCATCGCTCTACAACCTCCGATTCTCTTTCCTTTTCCAATTCTGAATTTCGTGGAACTCTCATATTTGCAGCAATTTTCAAGAAAATGAACTTCTTTAGAAGAAGGCAAAGAGGGAGAGTGGAATTTATGTGTGAATAATAGGCTTTGTGTTGAAATTGAGCAGGCCATTTGCAATGATTTCAGAAGCGATGAAAATGGTTTGGCGATTAAAGGTTTTTTTCTTTTTTTATTTGAGAAATTGGCGCAAAAACATGTGTTAGTGGTTAGCTGCGTCGAAGGGTAAGGCCGAATCCAATTCTTGATTTCATGAAGATAAATTTTTCACATTATTTTATTATTAAAATTTGATATTGAAATGAAATTATTGAGAAAGGGGTGTATTTGTTTTAGAATGAATGATTTAAAAGAATGAATTTAAGGGATAATCATCAACAACAGAAGCGGAACAAAGTGAAAGCTTTTCCCCAACCAGTGGCGGATCTACGGAGGGGCGCCTAGTGGCGGCGGCCCTCGAACTCGTGTCAAAACGCGATTTTATATATGTAATTTTTAAAAAAATTCGTATTTCACCCAATCGAATGTACACTTCACTCTCTTCGCTATCGAATTTTTTAGTTTCGCCCCCCTTCTTCGTAATCTTGGATCCGCCTCTGCCCCAACAAATCTTAAACTTAGTTACATGAATGAAGCAAACCAAATGTGTTCGCCATTCGCCTCCAACAATCAACTCTACATTTTCTTTCGTCTCGAGGCCACTATGAAATCGCGCTTTTTCAACATTTGAAATGGTTATCCAGAGTGTAGCATGAATCTCAGATGGGCTCGTTCCAGGCCTGTCATTCATAATCAACAGCCATTATACAATTGAGTTCTTGAAGCAAATCATGGAAATTCTTTCAGCGATTTCTTGAAATAACTCAAGAAAACTTGATCATAGGGAGATAACCTTTTGTTTATCTTCCAAGTACTAAAAACATTGTACAGATATATAACATAAGAACAAGAAATGTAAAGTTAAGAAGAATTATTACACAGGAGATAAAGTAGAAGAACGCGTACCAGCTTTAAAGTAACCAGCATTGAAGAAAACGCGAGAGAATCGAAGGGAATATCCTCAGTGGAGAAGAGCTTACATTCTGATGATTCTGGACCGGGTGAGAAGTGCGGTTTCTTCAATTTCGCCAGGAATATAATGTATGTCTGTTGGCACCATTCTCTTTATAAATCGAAAGAATGCACGTATATGAGATAGTTCGTATTAGGAGTAGTAGATTTTACTTGGCCGATAAGGGGGATATCCAACTGAGCAAACGGTGACTGGATTTCGACTTCTGCATTTGCCTCCTCCCATGTTTCCCTAATTGCCCCTTCTGCAGCTGACTCCCCAATCTCCATCAAAAGATTAAAAAAAAAGATAGCAGCTTTTGAAGATCTATAACACTAAAGACTAACGTAGGAACAGGTAGATGATAAGAATCCCACATGAAAATAATGCTTACCATAAGCCATGAGACGGTTGAATATTCCGTTTACACAGCAGTATCTTGTTTTCGTGCTCGATGAGGCAACCTACAACCTATTAACATGACATCTACATCTCAAATGACTGCAACAGAAAGATGGTTCTTTCTTGGATAAAGATAAAATAGAGCTACAGAAACCGCGGTCTAGGGAACTTCAGCAATCGCCTAAATCTGACTGAAATAATTCGTTTTGTCTGTATAGTTTGTGGACAGCGATTTCGTTCATTTTAAGAAATAGACAAGTTGAGATTTTCGTATAGATGATTCGGGTAATGGTATTAAGGCCGGAGAACGCAGGATTACAGAAAGAGTTCCATAAAAGTTATAAAACGCTCATGCCAAACCTAATTCTTTCGACACTCCTGTAAAGTTCGAAAATTAAACGAAAGAAATAATAAATGAAATCATGTGTTGTAATGTAATAGACTCACAAAAAAGAACCCCTGTAAATCTTTAGTTATTTTGTCTAGTCCACAACACTTACCATCTTTGGATTCTCGTAAGTAATTTTCCCATACCGCGTGCAAATTGCTCTCGGTTTTTCTTCCCCATCAGGTGCCTCGTACTTCGTTGGGCCACCGCACAATCGGCAGAAATTGATTTTCCTAGTAAACCCCTGATGATTGTTAGAATCAGGATTATATTAGGATTGTTAGAAGCACCATAAGCAGTCATTTTCAAAACAAATCGAGCAAAACGCATAGCCAAACAAAACGAAGTATAAAGCTCGTCGATGTGCACGTATAAACTAAGTAGTGCAGCTCACCAAGCACTTAAAGATTGAACTAAACTGAATTGCTGCTGGTTGTTCTACATTTAGAAATTCAACTTAGTTCTTGCTATCAGAAGAAGTCTAATATATATAAGCATAAGCAATCAATAAGCATATAATTCAACATCATGATATGTGACAAACAGATATAATACCAGCTGAATATCTGCAGCAAATCAACACACCACATAAACCCAAAAAAAATAGCACAAATAACAAAGAATCAATCCAATACTAACAGGAAAAAAACATCAATCAAGACTTATCCAAAGTAAATTTACAAAGACCAGCATTTAACATACAAATCAGATCTTGCAACCCAATTCAACCAAATAAACAATATAAATCCATTCCAGATGATGGTAATTTAAGTAAAAAAAATAAAAAAAAAATCACTAGAGAAGGAACACTCACAGATGAGTGAATTGCAGTAGACGTTGAGGATGAAGGGGGAGATGACCCCCCATCTGGGGTTGACTCAGAGTGAGCGTGCGACATCTGGAAAGTCCTAAAGATGCAACCTTTCCGAAATTGAAAAGCTAAAAAATGTGATTTTGGAACCCCTGCTGAAATGGGTTTTCTTGAAATTAAACTGAAATTTGAATAAGGTTACTTTAGCCTATTGGGTAGGGAAAAACAGGCGGATGAAGAAGACGAGGAACCAATAATTCGTATGGTTTTTAGCATTATAGTGGTTCAATCTTTAGAGATTTGATTTCAACCTTTTGAATTTCAGCTGTAGATGCAGCTGCAAATAATTTGGGCGAAATCACAAATAGAAAAACAAAAATAAAGATTAATATGAGGAAATTAAAAAGATGGGCCAGACAGTTTCAAGACTTTTGCATTTTGATTAGCTAGTTTGATAATTAATTATTTTTTTTCATTTTTATGATAATTATAATATAATAAATAATGAAAATACTGCAAATAATCCCTTTCTCATGCTTGCCCACATTCTTGAAAATCAAGCTTCAATCATGCAACATTACTGTCAGAGAAAGATGAAATGTGTAAATCTTTCAAGGCAAGAAACGTAGCAATCTTAGTGGATGTAGGTAAATAAGATAATTAAGTGTGAAGTTAAAATCAAAACCTTAACTTTAAAGCACAAAAACATGGTTCATTGGCTTGTAGATGAAAGAGCAGAAGAAGCATATGAATTTTGGTAGACATTTACACCTTCTCAACACATGTTTTACACCAAGGCAACTTGCACTTTATTTGTTTTTAAAATCTCTCTTTTTCATAAAGTTGGATCCAAAAGCTATTTAGAAAAGTGGTGTTATCACTTCTTTATGAGACATGAGAGTTGGTTATCAAAACAAACGCCCACATGATCTTGATTCTTATCACTCAAATATCATCCCCGTCCTAACGAGCGTGTTCCATTTCATTTTTACATGTATATTGAAGAGAACTATTATTGTGAGAGGGAGGGTGGTTTCCACAAAAAGAGAGTGATTCGTCGTATGTAGAGAAACTGTCATTTTTTGAATGAAACAAGATTGATGAGACAAACTGAAAAGGAAAGCAAGAAAATATGAATGAGATTAAGAGAGTAAGAATTAATATCGTCAAATATGGAGTTTTAAACAAAAAATTCATCACATAATTAAAATGTTTAAAATACAATTCATGCTGAGTTTTCTTTATATTACGAGAATAATCAACAATCATTATTAAAGTGCGCATTGAGTAAACTCTGCTCATGTGGTCTAGCCTGTAAACTACAGAGAAGAGACTAACCAATAATCACCTAAGTTAATCATATGTAAGAGACTCACATGAATCGGTTTTCGTCCGCCAGAATTCTTGTTGTTTTATTTTACCAAACAATCCTAAAGTCATTCCATTATTTAATAGAAGCAAAGTACAATTATTATTATTTACAATAACACAACACATCAACCAATAATAGTGAACATAAGTTTGGCCTAATTCCGCTATGTGTGCATATCACCTTAGGGTGGTTTAACTCTCTTGTGTGATTTGCACGTTATTGCATAGGAGCGAGGTTTATCTGTGCGCACTAAAGATAGCGGCTGCGGATTCCTCGTTATAAAAAAAAAAGTTTGGCCTAATTCAACAAAAAAACAAATGATACAAAAATAATTTTCTAATTTTGTGTGGACAATAAAGCGGATGGTGAAAGATGTTTGTGTACAAACATTTATTGATTCCTCATTTTGTAATTTTTTTATGAAGCAGCCAATTTCGGTTATACCATAATTGACCTCGGAAGACCCGTGCAGACAAATGAGGACGAGTCCGGCGGTGAAATGCCCATTTGGGAAAAAACAAACACATTTATACCAAATTCTTATATTTAACTACACTATATACCCAAGAAGACGAAAATACCCCTACTATGGGATGGTCCAATCACGTGAACAGAGGATCCGATCAGGGTCCGACCGGTCGGACACGCCCGACCGGTCGGACACGCCCGACCAAGGGCTGATCACTACTTGAATAGTGGGCATGATCGGTCATGCCCTATCACAAGGCCGATCACTATCAGGCCATGATCGGGCATGTCCGATCGGTCGGACACATCGACATGGTCCGATCACGGTCCGATCATGGCCTAACACTTTTAGGTGAGAGAAGTAAAAAAGTGGGAGTATTTTAGTAAATTTGAATATATAATAAATAATTTTTATAAAATTGAATAATTTTATAATTGTAATAGTCAAATAGGGTATATTGTGTCGGGTAAATACGTCATATCAGAAAAAAGCCAGCCAGCTAAATGTGCCAGGACTGTGGTGCTGTCATGGGGCCCACGCGCATCATGGACGCACATCATAGAAAATGGACGGCTATGATTGCGCTGTGTATGGATCTGGGGTTCAATATAAGGTGAATTTCGTCTAGTGCTTTAGCTTCATCTTCTGGTCTTTGAACGAGAGGGGCGGCAGTTTGGACAAGAGAAGACACAGTCACCCATTTTCTGCAAGTCAAGGTACTGTTATAGCCTTGAATGGTGGTAGTTTAGTGTAAAAATTCGATTTTTGAGTCGGATTTTTTGGGAGTGGGTTCAGTTTTTAGGTTCATTTGAAGAAAAGGATTGAATCTTTTTGGTTGTGTTTTATGTTTTCCTTTGCGATTAACTTGATCTGTGAGAAGTAGTGTTTTTTGTTCGGTTTTTGTTTTGAGATCTGCGATTTTGCGCATTTTTTTGTGGATCTGGATTCTCGGATCTGAGAATAGTTGTATTTAGATTTACGAGGTATTGGATTTTGATGTGATGTTGCTTGAGTTGCCGATTGGCTATTGAATCATGCTGGACTCGACTGGATCTTACTGAAATTGTTGGGACTCTTGTTGATTTTGATGCTGAAACTAGTGACTGATTGACTTGCCGTTATCTGTCTATCTGTTGTAGATTTTTCAGCGTTTTGTTCGAATCTGGCATTTGAATTAGTTGGGAAGTCTTCCTATATAAGTGTCTTTATTCGGAAATCAATAGATTTTTGTATCACTTGATTAGTATTAGCGTGGACATTGTTAGAAAATGATCTTTGCAAAGAAAGCATGCGTGGACTGTTAATTTTTTTTTTTGTCTGATTTGACAATGTCCGGTCAAATCATAGATCTTCATCATTGACTTCCCATACAATGGGATGATATAATGTGTTGTATAATTGTCTTTGATCTAAGAAAATTAATAATTTCTTAATGATTTTTGTCCAGAACTCATTAAGAAATGGCCGAAGCCGAGGATATTCAGCCCCTTGTCTGTGACAATGGAACTGGAATGGTCAAGGTAATCCTTATTTGATGATATCAGTAATGAGTTTCAGTTCAACTTCAAGTATTCTAATTTTTTCAAATTTGTGTTGGATCTGAAAATTGTTAGGCTGGATTTGCTGGAGATGATGCTCCAAGGGCCGTCTTCCCTAGCATTGTTGGGCGCCCTCGTCACACTGGTGTGATGGTTGGCATGGGCCAAAAAGATGCTTATGTTGGTGACGAGGCTCAGTCTAAGAGAGGTATATTGACTTTGAAGTATCCGATTGAGCACGGAATTGTCAGCAACTGGGATGATATGGAGAAAATATGGCATCACACATTCTACAACGAGCTTCGTGTGGCTCCAGAGGAGCACCCAATTCTTTTGACAGAGGCTCCTCTTAATCCCAAGGCCAATCGTGAGAAGATGACTCAGATCATGTTTGAGACATTTAATGCCCCTGCCATGTATGTTGCCATTCAGGCCGTTCTCTCCCTCTACGCCAGTGGTCGTACAACTGGTAAGCGAATGCTAAACCCACTTATTATATGATATCTATTTTCTTTACTGATTCATGATGTATTTGTTCTTTTCTAATCAAGAATGGTATCATAGTATTAAGATGGATGAATCTGGCCCTTGCATGTTCCATTTTGGAATTTAATTTAGTTATTTATATGTAGGTATAAGTAACCCTTTTTGTAGCATCATTGATCTTAGTCTGGTTATCTCTTCATGATTGAACGGCACCGTATACTGGAAAAGCTTTTGATTTAAAGAAAAACCTCACAATTTTTTATGGTTGGTTTGTGCTCTTTCCTTGTAGGTATTGTTCTGGACTCTGGTGATGGTGTGAGTCACACAGTCCCCATCTACGAAGGTTACGCACTACCTCATGCAATCCTTCGTCTTGATCTGGCTGGGCGTGATCTCACCGACTCCCTCATGAAGATATTGACCGAGAGAGGCTACTCATTCACCACCACTGCTGAGCGGGAAATCGTGAGGGACATCAAAGAGAAGCTGGCTTACATTGCTCTGGACTATGAACAGGAGCTGGAGACAGCAAAGACCAGCTCCGCTGTGGAGAAGAACTACGAACTGCCTGATGGACAGGTCATCACTATCGGTGCTGAGCGGTTCCGCTGCCCTGAGGTTCTGTTCCAGCCATCAATGATCGGAATGGAAGCTGCTGGAATCCACGAGACCACTTACAATTCCATCATGAAGTGTGACGTCGATATCAGAAAGGATCTGTATGGAAACATTGTCCTCAGTGGTGGGTCGACTATGTTCCCCGGTATTGCTGATAGGATGAGCAAGGAGATCACCGCTCTGGCTCCCAGCAGCATGAAGATTAAGGTGGTGGCTCCTCCCGAGAGGAAGTACTCTGTCTGGATAGGAGGTTCCATTTTGGCTTCTCTCAGCACCTTCCAGCAGGTAATTTTTTTCATTATACTTTTCAGCATTCGTAATAGCAAGGAGCTTCAAGAATTGGTGATGACTGGTTTTGGTTTCTGCAGATGTGGATTGCCAAGGCAGAGTACGACGAATCTGGCCCGTCGATCGTTCACAGAAAATGCTTCTAAGAAGGAAAGCTTGGGTGAAGAGAGATTTGCCCTGCTGTTGCTGCCTGCTCATTTGGTTTCTGTTTTAGTTTCTGGTGTTCTTTTCCCCCTCTCCTATGAGCTTTTACTTTTTAAGATTTGATGAAGCTTTGGACATGGTGACAGACAATATTCATTTTTCCAATTTGTAGAAGAGTTTGTGTATTAAAAATGTTATGATTTCAGCTTTTTTTGATCAATTTGATTCTGTTTATCTGTTTTTGCTGCTTTCTTGAATGTTTTTTTTCCCTTCAACCTTATGAAGGAGTTTGAAGTTTCATGACTAACTTTGAAATAATTATCCAGAATTGTACTCCCTCCGTCCCATAATTATAATTCCCTTTCTTTTGAGCACGGGAATTTAGAAGAGTGGTTAATTGTGAGTAAGATGGTGGAACTCTTAAATAAAGTGTGTGATAATTTGTTATTTTAGGTAAAGAGACAAGAATTATGGAACGGTGGTCCAAAAAGGAATAAGGGACAAGAATTATAAGACGATGGTCCAAAAAGGAATAAGGAACAAGAATTGCGGGACGGTGGAGTATTATTTATGCTTGGAGAGAGTGGGAGAATTCAGAATTGAGATAAAACACATGTTAAAGGAGGCCCCAACATTTGAGGAGACAAAATACACCAACCTTAAATCATGGAAAATTGTAAGTTGCAGATATGAAAACATTTCCGTACAAACAATAAGTGATGCAAAACAAGGTATTCTGATCCTGTACTACAACCACCCACTTGATATTTCCATTCAAGAGCAGCTGTAAGAAAACAGAAGTAAGAGTATAACAAAAAGCAGTGAAAGATTCATTACCAAAACTCTTGCTCTCATTTTGAGTGTCATTCTTGAAATTCGACTTCAGAAATCGAAGCTCGACGATCCAACATTATCCGTGAATCCACGTACTGATAACTGAGGGGCGACGTCCTTGTTCTCAAGGTCGATGAAGACGACCACCGCTGTGATATCATCATGGACGCGTCTTCTTGTGCCCGGATCGAGTTTCTTGATCTCCGTGTAAGGGACCTTTCTGGTCTTGGCCGCCTTCTTCAAAGCTGATACGATGAGTCTTCTGCCTATCCCCTGATACAACCTCAACACAAAATCACATAATCAATAACTGAGTTATTATTACATTAAGAAACACAACGGAAATTTGGTTAAGCCGAACGCACCAATCTTGGGTTGTTATGCACAATTTCGACGGCCTCTTGATTGGTCAAGTGCTCCCACAGACCATCAGATGCAAAGATGATGAACTTGTCTTTTGGTTGAAGATGCCTAACGTATACGGATGGATCGGCTCTTAAAACTGGACGACGCAGAGGCTCTGAAAGGTGGAATCTTGGAAAAGAGGGATCAAGAGCAAACTCGGGCCTCTTCAGATAAGCATCGCCAATGGATCTTGATACCTACAAAAGCATAAATTTTATAAGGTGGGATGTTAGAAAAGTATATAGATTGCGTTACTTGTTAGGAATTTACGATGAGATGAGTGTAAACCTGAATAATGCCCCTAATGCGCCAAACGCCCTGCTTCAAGACGAGGATTTGTGAATCTTCCGGGTGGGATGTCTTCAATTCTTTCCTGACCTCCTCCATGCAAGCATTGTGATCTTCAGTCAGCTGCTCAGCAATGATTTTGTTTCCTCGACCCAAACAACCGATTACACCTCTTGAATCCCCTATGTTAGCAGTATAAAGTGTAGCCTTCCAGATGACTCCAACTAGACAGCATGAACCAATTGCTGCAATTTGTGGTCTAATAGCATAAGCTCTACGAACAAGAGTTAGAAAACCGTTCTCTGTTTCAGATAATGCGCTTCTAATCATTTCTTCAGAGATAGTTCCAGTTTCTTTTGCGAGTTCTGTAAAAGAGTGAGGGGTCGGGTCAGGCAACAACCAACTCCACCACTTGAAACTGAAAACAAATTGCTGATGCCATTATGCAGCTTAACAATATAATGCTTTCTACGTTAATTAGGCAAACATCAAGGCTTCCAACAGAAGTGAAATGAAATAAACTGCATAAACCAGACTCCTGTGCTTCCAATGAAAAATAAATTTCGCATAAATTTGGACAATTTCAGCCACAAAATGAATAACCAAAACTAAGATCAATTCTAACAAACCGGGAAAAATGAGTCACCGTAATTGCCAATGTAGTGTTCTTTCTTAATGCTATTCCACCCTATAAATTTTCAATTACATTCCTATACAAAAGTGGTTCAATTCTGATGTCATAGGATTCATAACAACTCATACGATCTTCATGGTACTATTTTTACGCAGAGTGTATCATCAAATCACAACGATGTTTTGACAGAACAGTGAATGAAAAAAGTCTGAAACTGATGCAAAAACACACGTCCACGTTCAGATTGAGTGTACCAAATATAACAGAAAAGAATGTAAAATACTATTGATGATTCTCTTCATCTATATTCTGCAATCAAGTTTAAAAGCTTATCAAACTAGCAGTTAAGTGATCGAAAGGGAGGGTAAGAAGGGAAACAACACTTACTTAGTAAATGAGGAAACAAGTAATTAGAGATGTAGTTTGCGGCCTCAGACCCGCCATGGCCATCATAGACCCCAAGGAAGGTGGCATGTCTCCCCGACTCGACCTGGCTCTGATCCTCGAGGATTTCGTTCGCCTGCACCACTGCAAAAGAAAACTCTCCATGGGAATGCTTCGCCAGGTCTCTGGACCAGAGGAGTCCATCATCCTCACCCCCTGCACTGCTGTCATCATCATCCTTGTTCATACGGGCATATCGACTGAAAGGCCATAAACACGAGGACACCGAGCTTCCCAACCAAGAGCACATCCCTCATTTCCTTCCAGTTCAGGTCAAAGAGAAGAATATGAAGCCACAACAAACCACAGACTGTTTGCACTATAAAATCGAAAAACAACAAAAGATCTCATGAATTATAAACTCTCAATAAGTAAGAATTGGCAACAACTAAAACAAGACCTTGCTAGTAATCTAGAAACCATAAAAAACTCCTATAGTCAATGCAACTAGAAATAAATAATTGAAGACCAAAGGTCAACGAATCTAAATGAGCATAACAATACACAAAAAAACAAAAAATTGAAGAAATATCATGATAAGCATACAACTAACAGATCAATATTTCAGAGCAAGAGTAAAATTCAACTAGCCAGGAGTACCCAACAATGTTTATAGGGGTACAAAACAAGAAATCAATTCAGAATTGAGCAGAGAAATGTGAAGGAAATAACAAAACAGAGAACATAATTTGATACTCGATTACTGGGAGTAAGAATCTTGATCCAAATTAGAAATATCAGACAACAATTGAGAACCATGAGAGAGATCTAACAAGGCAAAGGCTGCGATCTTCCACCGACTGCGATACTTCAATCAAGATACTTAAACATTGCAACAAAATCTTAAATCACGAAAGAATAACCACAGACTTAAATTCCGAATTGCGAAATAGGGTTTCAAGAAATTAAGTCGAATGCAAAATTCAACTACAAGAAACTCACCAGAATCACCAATCTGCAGCTATGAGATCGAGATATCAAGACCCCAGAAAAGGGGACGATAATGCGCCACAATATGATGCTGAGGCTCAACCTTGAGTAACAAAAACAGCAAGAAAATAATTGCTGGCAAGATGTGTGATGCAGAGAGATAATTATCGGAGAAAAAGAGCGAAAAAAGTAGAGAAATCGAACGAATCTTTATAAGGGCGTTAAATTTTAATGCAAAAGAAAGGAATTTTTGCAGTTTGAAAAAACAACTGCTGGAGAAACTGCATCTGGGATTTCAGATTAGAAAAGGGATTCAATTTTCAGGTAATCGTAGAGAGGTAGAAAGAGAAAATAAGTATGTGGACTCGCAGCGAAGGCTGGGGAGAGAGAGGAAATGGGAAAGTTGACGAAGTTGAAGGCGCTAATTGAATTTAATAACAACAAAAAAAACTAATTCTTTTATTTTTCTTGATCTTGACTTGGACATGAAAACCATAAAAAACAGTGGGTGGGAAAGATTGATAAGTGGAGTCACTGATATTAGGAAACATCATAAATAGTAATAAATCTATAAAAAAAACTAATTATTAAAATGATAATATGGGTCAGCCTATGCAATTGATAATTAGCTTACCATTAAAATGCTGAATTACCGGAGCGACTTGAATGTACCACTTTCGTATATTTTTATGTGTACCACATCACAAGGATACAAAAATATGAATTATATGTAACACATGTCAATATATCAATACCCTTGTGATGTGGTATAAACGAGAATATATAAAAGTAGTACACACGAACTATTTTGCCAAAATACCAATTAATAAGATGATACGCAGAAGAAATGTGTGAGAAGGAATCTGGAAATTTCTTGGGCATGCCATGCATCTTCACCATGTGAAATAAAGTCAAAGAAATTTATTGATCATCCCCATGTGAATAGTGGTGTTCTTTTTGGCAAGCAACTTATGACAATTGCATAAAGTCAAAAATAATTCACATCTTAATTTAATTATTTCTTCTATAAAAAAATAAAAATATTGTATAAATTGCAATCAACCTAATTGGGCTTCAAATGTGGCCCAACTCATTAGGCCCAATTTCTATTGTTAACGTGGCGGTAATCCGGTCCCACGCGCACTGCTGTACAGCTGCACCTACTTGCACAGAATCTCTCTTTCCTCTCCCCCTTCGCAGCTTCAGCCGAGTCGAACCCAATTCATACAATGGTCTCTCATACCCTCCCAGAATCCCAAAAGAATACCCAGATCGCCATTTACTCTGCCTGCTCTCAGGCGAGTCAGTATTTGATTATGCAATAGTCAATTTCAAGAATCTGACGCTTCTTCGTTTGTTCGTAACCTTAAAGCCCTCCTCTTTCTTTCTCTCTCTTATCAACTCGTCGAGAATTCCCCCCTTTCTTTTGCCTTGAGTCACTGCCCTCCGTGTTTTTTTTTTTTTTGGTCAATTCATGCTTAAATTCTTTGTTTTCAGCATAAAGTATGAATCTTTATGGCATTCGTCTCCACAAAATCGAACCCTTAATTAATTAGTTGTTATTTGCAGGGTTGTAGTCTCGATTAGTACTAATAATCTGTTTTTTGGTTTCGGTTACAATCTTTGTGGCTTATTTTCTTCTGCAGCTTTTCAGTGATGATGGTTTTGTGATTTGGTTGACTATTCTGGAGAAGCTCGGATATTTCCCCCAATTTCAGTTAAACCTAATCATTTTCTATTTTACTTTTTAGTTTTTCCGGCAATTGATGTTGGGGTTTTTGATTCTTTAACTAGTAAGGTTGAGTTTGAGAAAGGGGCCTTGCATATCTGGGCTCGGTTGATAAGGTTTTTGATTTGATGCAACACTAGAATCTTCGTTTATCCCCAACTGCAGTTCGGGTTTTTGCAATGGAGGAAGAGAATAGTAATGCAATGAACCTTGATCTCAATTTGGGGCCTATCGATAGCTCTAATGATGGTGGTGATGAACCCCCCTCTGGCTCCTACCCTAGTGTTGCTTTGAACTTGGAGGATTGGTTAGACGATCCGGATCCGGTCCATCGCGTTAGAGATGTCGTTAGGCAAAGAAACCATCGGTGGCTGTCGCTATGGAGGCAGCTCCCAATCCCCCAAGAAACAAGAAGCCTTGCAGTAGAGTTACTTGGTGAGGGTAGTGAAAGGCCCCTTGAGTTGTCTAAGATCTCCGAGAATGCGACGGGTTTGTTAGAAAACGAGGATGTTGGGAAAAAGAAAGATGTAGGGAAAAGCAACGGCGATGAGGGGAGCTTCTTCGATTGCCATATCTGCCTAGACTTAGCGAAGGATCCCGTCGTTACTTGCTGCGGCCACTTGTTCTGCTGGCCTTGTATTTACAAATGGCTGCATCATCACTCGGATGCGAAGGAATGCCCGGTCTGCAAGGGGGAGGTTACTATAAAGACGGTAACGCCGATATACGGACGGGGAAACAACGTTGTGAGGGAAGGGGAAGCCGAGGATGTCGATTCGAGTCTCAAGATCCCTCTCCGGCCTCACGCTAGGAGGATCGAGAGCTGGAGGCAGACGCTCCAGAGGAACGCGACGGCTTTCACTATTCCGATGGAGGAGATGTTTAGGCGGCTTGGGAACGCGTTTGACCTAAACCGGGAGCTCGCACAGATTCACCCGCGCGACTCGCCGGAGAGAGCTAACGTGTTGCTCAACCGCCTCTTGATGCGGAGGGAGAGGACTCAGAGTCAGACTCCGAGTCCGGTCCTCCCGCCGGATGTGATCGACTTAACGGAGAGCGCCCCGACGGGGTACGAGACGAGGGATAGGGATGCGAGTACCCGCCGGCTAACGTCGATGCTTCTTAGAAGGGCGAGCTCCAATCGCGGTGCGGATCAGAGTTTGGCGGCGGTGGAGTCGTACTTCCAGAGCAATGCGGCGGTGGACGATCGGGATTCGCTTTCCAGCATTGCGGCGGTGATACAGTCGGAGAGCCAGACGGTGGACAATGCGGTGGAGATTGATTCGACGGTGGCGTTGTCGACTTCGTCTTCCCGGAGGAGGAACGATGCGTCGAGAGCTTCGGATGTCGATAGCGGGGAGTCGCGCGCGCCGCGGCGGAGGAGGCTGAACTGATCGGAGGTTGGATGGCTACAGGTAGTAGTGGACTATAACATCTCATCTTTTTCAAGTTTTGTTTTGAATATTTGCTGCTTTTTTTCCCCCCTTTGTTCTTCCCTGTAATATCATCATTATATGTGTAGCTTCTCTGAATTAAAGGTTGATTTATCAGTTGCACTTGCAAGATTCACTTCTTTTCTGCCTTCACTTTTTTCTGCTTTAATTATTATAGTGAAAGTTTGTTCATATTTGGTGAGGGGAAGACTATGATCAAAACCCCAAGAGATCTTATGTCCCACTCGTATCCCATTAGGTGTTTACGATTTGATTTTTAGGATTATCGTACCTAAGTGTTTACCGTTAAAATGTGAGTGGAATAAGAGCGGGATTTAAGAAAGTGGGACAGCGGATCCGATTGAATCAAAATAATGATAAAAAAGCATGTGAAAGGGAATTTGTTGCTTCAACCCCAAGCCATGACGACTACCATTTCAAGTTATTTTGTCATGCCATGCCCGTATTTCGGAATCAAGAATCGGTATAAACTCTAAAATTATCTTATTTTATATTTATATTCACTTAAGAGTTTCGAAATCAAGAATCAGTATAAACACACATTATATTCATCTTCACTTAGACTTCTTTTAGTAGCAATCAAAGTGACTCATGAGAATAATAAATCAAGGATTGTACGAAGCTAGAAATGAACATTGTTTTCTATAAAATTTGCTATCCACAAACAAGCAAAATCACCTAACAACTCACACCTTTTCTACCCATGTTTTGTACACAAAACTCCTCCATCTCTCTCTCTCTCTCTCTCTCTCTCTCCCACACACCATTTCTATACATGCACACCACATTTCTCGCAACTTCTCCAAATTTGTTGTATATCTAACAATCTAGAGGCCCCCCCATCTTCTATTGGAATAGAGGATCTCGTGTAAATGCGAATTTCGCGATCGAACCACACCCTCTTCATACACTTACCCTAACCTCTCTTGAGCGGCTGCTGGTTCCGCTTCAGCCTCACCAGAAGCTCGGCATACAAGATTTCGTTCCACGAATCGGGCACTCCGGGGAGGCACCAATGGCTGCAGTCCTGATAACTCAGAGGCGCCCGCCTCTCCTCCTCGGATAGCTTCTGCTTCCGATATACGGATGGATGCCCATCCTTTCTATAATCAGTCATTCTTGTCACGTTCATGTACTCTACTTGTGTCTTCATCCCTTTGAGAACCTGCTCAAGAACTGTCATCTTGTCTGGATACTGTGTGAGATAAGCATCGTTCTTGATTGGCTCTGTCTCGTTATCACATTGCCCACCAGAATTCCACTGCCCTCCACTAAACTTACCAACAATTAGTCTACTAAATTGCATTTCAAGAAAAGTGAAGGGGTTTGTTTGTATACCTAAAATGAGAAGCAGAGTAGCCTCTAAACAAGACTATAGACTTTCTTGGATCGACGTTGGCATCAATCCATCTCCCCCACGTCGTTATAGCTTTGCGAAAAGCCTCAAGAACATTAAGCTCTTTATAGACATGGCTGCCTTCTTGATAGTAATCCTCCCTGATAAACAAATCACATGCATGATGGAATGATTCTTGCTTCAGATGCAAGATTCAAGAAATGTATATGATTTTTGTACCCTTTTGAGGTCTTCTCATGAGTCCACCAGTGGCCAGTGTTGAACAAGATTACATCTGCATCTTTGTACTTATCAGCAAAGCTGCTGATCACGTCGAGCCACAGCGTTTCCTTCTTCGTCCCGTTCTTCTTCGCATCGACTACTTCCCATTCTTGAACCAAGAAGGGCGACACGAAGAACTCCACCGTGCAGTTGTAGTCCTAAACGGATGCAACACAACTAATTAGATCAGAGATTCAATACAAGGCTGAGATCAATGCCATTGATACCTACTTGGAATGCAAATGCATACGAAGCTTCGCTTCGAAAATGCTGCCTCCCGGAGACTTCATAAACTCTGCTCTGATCTTTCACGGAGTTCTTCAGTATGCAAATCAGCGATTCCCACATATTCCTATTCAAAGAATCGCCAACGAAAGAGAGGCGTTTCCCTCTCAACAATTCCAACAAATGACTTCCATTCAACCTGAAGATTCAAGATTGATCAAGAAACTTATCATCACACCAGATTACACAATCACCATTAATTATACCTGGGAAGAGTGCAGCCTTTGGGCTTCCATTTAAGTTGAAGGTAGTCGCCGTCCGGCCGGCCATTGAGGAAGCAGTTGAACTGTTCATCGATCAAAGAACAAGAACCCGGTTCGTACAACGGGTAAGATTCATCCCTAACCCAATTCCCATCATACAGATCACAGTTCCACAGTTCACCCTTCGAAATAGAAGACGAGTTCTTGATCAAAGAAGCAGAGTTCGCAATTGTGCTCTGATTCGCCTTCAATTTGGTACCGGATTGAGTTCGGTTCTGGTTCAACTGAGTCCGGTTCTTGTTAGGGATCGGTAGTGTGAAGTTGGTGTGTGAAGGTTGGGGAATGTCGGCGGGTGAAGATGGGGAGTTGGGGAAGAAGTAGTAGAGGATTGAAGAGAATTGGGGTTTGTGGGAGAAGGCTGAAGATGAAGAGAGAGAAGATTGTGTATCGGTGAATATGTCTGGAGTGAAAGCGAGGAATATGGTGATGGCAATGGAGGTGAAGATCAAGGCGTATGCGAACGAGACGGTTTTCTTAGTTTTGAAGATTGAGAGGTTGGTTTTCAAGTAGGATATCAAAGCGCCGCCATTGATTGGTGCATATTTCGCTATATCCGCCATTGATGTCGCACAGAGAGAGAGAGAGAGAGAGAGAGAGAGAGAGAGAGAGAGAGAGAGAGAGAGTATGAAGAATGCCAGCTTTGTAAAGTGAATGAAATGTAGTTAGTATGATTAGATAAAGTAGAAGATGACGGAGATGATAACAGAAAATCTTATGCAACTTCTGCTTCAACACATGCAGGCTTATAGATCGTATCGACAAAAATCTATTTTTTAGTTTTATTTATGATTTTTTTTAATATCCGTATTAAAAATATTCATTAACAAAAATATCCGTAATTAACTCAACTACCGCCGTGGAGACGAGAATAGAGGCGGACCACCGTCATCCCGCCACCACTGCCGGCTGCCGCCACCGTATATTTGGAAAAATGAAGAAATTACGTTGCCGACACAATTGAGGAGCAGCAAGTAGCATTCGACAGACAACCCCAGCAATTAATTTCAATTATAACGAAATGCGTTGGCAAATGTTAAATCTTATCATTTTGTTGGGGTTTTAAAGTAATGAAAATAATGAAAACTATAGTTTTAATTAATTGATGTAATGCACCTTGATTTAGCTATATAACGCTACATTTATTAAGAGGTCCCTTTTAACGAATTATTTTATTTTTGAAAAATATCAATGTGTATTTGAAATTTGAATAATTGAAGTTGTAACTCGATACAATTAAACCTCGACAAAATAATATTCGATAAAGTAATAATCTCACTAAGATAATAATTTCTTCCAGTCCTGATATATGTCAATGCATTAAAATAATGTTCGATAAATTAATAACCTCCTTAAATGAATATTTTTTCTCGGTTTCAAGGTTATTACTTTATCGAGATTAACTGTAATTAGTGGAGAGAGAACGATTCGAGTTGAGATATGAAATGGTAAAGTTATTGTGAAACAAATTTATGTAATAATTAATATTTACTTCGAGATCGAGGAAATTTATTTTCAATACTAGTATATATGTATGAACACAAACATACAATGAAAATTAGAGATTAGTGGAGAATTAACAAATTGTCGTATAAAGGGAAAGACCAAAAGCAAAGCTTGCAAAAAGAGGAATAAATATCGTTTATTCGTTTTCCCTTAGTAATATCACAATTGGTGGAAAAAACAATGAAATACATATATCTCTTTTACCCATTTAATAACATAACGGTTGAAGTATTTGTTTTGTAACCGAATATCACTGGTTCGAATCTAATCGATGCTATTGCATATGATTATGGTTTGTATATATGTATAAATATTGTATGATGCATGTTAAATTATAAATTGATGATGATAAATAAGACAATAAAGTGGCGTGAGAGGTTGAGTAAACAAGAAGTAATTAAATTATTAAACTTGAACCAACGTGACTTCTTTCCTATTGCAAGATTTCTTTTTGACTATTTTCATCTTAGTGAAATGCTATTTTAATGGAAAAAGTAGCGGGGGTTTGAAAACTAAAGGAGCTTCGCATGGGAGTGGAGTGTGCTTTTTGTCACTTACATATTTTGTAAAATTCATTATCGAAATTAAAATATTGTGCTTATATGATACGACCTCGATCAAGGTTGTATCGTGATACGTATTGTTTGATTTTTTTAGAAATAAGACACTTTCTATAGAACGATTCAAAAAGGAAAACAAGACACATTCTATGGAAGAGAGTGAGTAATTGATTATAAATGGAGAAGGCCTAAACATAAAAATCGCTTTGGCCGAGTGGTTAAGTCGTGTGCCTGCTAAGTACACGGCGTTTCCCTGCTAGAGTTCGCCTCTCTGAGGCGACGATTACTTTTGTTATTTGGTAGGGAGATACAAAAATTGGAGTGTCCGTCACGTGCACAACGGATTGTTTTTGGTTCTACGACATTACAAAATGTTTGATTTTGGACATTCGATAGAAATCATTGTACTTAAAAAGATGCGTAAATTTCACATTTGAAGAATGACTAAAATAAGTTATTTTGTAAAGTTTCACGGCAAAAGAAAAAATATTTTTATTAGTATTACACAAGTTCAACTTTGATTTTGCAATGTAGTTTCTAACTGTTTTGGGGTCTTTTAATTTTTAGAAGTGTTGGTTTTTTGTTCCGAAACTTTATAAAATTCTTATTTTAGTCTTGCAACGAAGAGTGTATTTCGGGTGTCTTTTTTTGTTGGACAATTTATGTTAGATGACAAAAATCATATACTTTGTAAAGTTATAAGATCAAAATCGAATACATTATAAAGTTACAAGACCAAAATCAAACATTAAACAAAATTGTCCCTATAGGATGACATAGTGGTGAAGGTGGGTGGACCGATATGTTATGGGTTCAATTCCCACCAACACCACTATGTAATTGTCTGTCATCCTGTCACATTAAGGGGTGGTTGAACCTCCTATGTGGTTTGCAGACTACTGCACAAGGAGTTTGGTTTACCCAATGCGTATCGATGATAGCGGTTGCGGGTTCCACGAAAAAAACAATTATACCAAATCTTATATATATAAAAACCGAATGATTTCAATTCCAAATCAATCTCAATTTCAATTCAATTGAACTCAATTGGAATTTCATTAAATTGAGGGGCAAATTATTTATTCTTTTATTTTCAATAGATACATATCTACATTAAAAATTCAATTTCAAATCAAATTGCATTTCAATCTAATTAATTTTTCAAAAAAATATTTACATCAAATTTCTTTTAAACTCTTTAATAAATGATTTTCTCTTAAATTATTCAAAATAATCTATTATTATTTATATAAAAATAAAATATTCTAATTTTAAATCAATTTAACTTTCATTAAATTTAGCGGTAAATATGTTATTATCTTTATTAATTTATAGATGCACAACTACATCTATAAAAAAACACCATTCAATTAGAATGAATCTCAATCCAAATTCATATTATTTTATAAAAATCAATTCAATCTCAATCTCAATTCAATTTATATTCATTTATAATTAATAGCAAAATTAATTAATAATCTATCTAATTTATCTATTATTTTATTTATCTATAAATCGGATGTTCAATTTCTCATTATCTGAAAGCAAGGGCATTACCCTTATTTCAAAAATTGTATCTATATATTTTATATGATTTCTCATTTCTTTTGATATATTTATATTTAATTTGTTAAAAAAAGAGTTTCATTAGTAATAATAATTTTTAAAAAAATGAGTTATGCAATTAAAATGATATATTTTTCACTTTTTCAATTGTCAAAATAATTTTTAATGTACAAATAAATCAAATCAAGAAAGAATTCCAACTATTTAAAAAAAAATCCATATTGGGCATATTATTAACTAAATATGAATTATTAATCATTCAAACATTTAATTAACCTAATCTAAAGTTGATTATTAATTATTAACCATAGATAGGTCTAATTTAGATTAATATTGTCAGAAATAACATAAATGTATTCAAAACAAACTTTATGTACCACAAATCATGTTAAACTAATCATCCACAAGAATTAATTCATTTCGGTAATTGTTAATTTAAGATATTATATTTACTCATTTATAGATTTACTTAGATTATTTTAATTTTATTTTTCTCACTAGGAGAGCGGTGTCTCGACTGACCGACTGATGACAAAGTAAGGTGAGCAGCAGCATGTTCAGTTTTTAAATTGTGTTTCTTTTTTGGGTGCCGCCGCTCATCCCTTCTCTTCTCCTTTCTTTCTCCTTCCTGGGTGCATCTATAATGAACATGTAAAATATTAATTCTAAATGGGACGGAATGCATCGATGATAGTAAAGTAATATAGTGTTATAGACTTTGTAGTCAATAATTTGGGAACTGATATTGAATGCTCCTCTTTTTTTCATTTGTAAAGGTAATTTGATGACATCCAATTGGTTTGCTAAGTGATGTTTGATGTTGGTAATGCTCGCATTCATATTAGATATGGATAAGTTACATTGGGGATAAATAAAAGAAACTACACGTGAATGAGAAATTAGACTACGACGGTGTGGTGAAATCGTTTCAAGTGAGTGGTACGACTTTGAACTGTATATAAGGCAGTTCTATCTATGAACAAGCTCAAGAAATGGATATAGGATAATGTATATCATTTGTTAGTATGATCATATTAATAATATTTTTAGAAAATTGGAATTATATGTTTGGAGAATACAACTATGTATTATGCATCAATATATTCTTAAACTGGCATTTCAAGCCCTTTGGTGCATACTTGTAAGTTTTATTTGTAACATTCATCATCAATTCATAATGTTGACATATGTTCAACAATTAGAGTAGTAGGAGATAATATAATATAAACAATTAAATTGAATTGACACAACTTTTAACAACTTAAAGGGGATAGATTAAGATATGTCATTAAATTGAATTGTTATTTTATGTTAGATTTAGTAGTTAGGGTTTAATATGTATTATATAATATATCTATATATTAACTAAATTAATGTTACTTCATCATAAAACAGTAATATTTTTCGTGCATAGCACGGGTGCCATTCTAGTTATTATCATAATTGTAGTAGATAATCTTAGGTTTGTTGCATAGAATGGAATTTACGCTTAACAAATCGATTAACTATCATTTATTTTTTTTATTTGTATATATACATAATTATTATTTTTATTTGTTTATAAATATAATTATTTTTATTTTTATAAGAATGGAATTATAAAAATACCTAATCAGTGAGTATATAAATTTTTTTTTTGGGATATATATAATAATATTTTTTTTTCAATATAAAATCATCAAGCTTTGAATATTATAAGTATTCATGGAATCGAGCTCGAGTCCATATTATAAGCTCGTATCAAGTTCGAGCCCGAATTCGAGTCTAGTCAGAAACAGCTAATTAAGTCGAGCCTCTGGAAAGCTCAGCTCGATAATAGCCTTACCCTTAATTGCGACTCTTGGATCAGCCTATTTATTTGGCCAAACCACCATGTGACTGAAGCAATGTTTGGATCTTGTTTGGGCAAGAATTGATGAAAAGATGAGAAGAAATATGATATTTTTCATCATGGCATATGATATTTCTTGAAGTAATGGATGAATTATACATGAGATAAACTATATTATGTTATATTTCTCTTTTATTTCGTCAATAATCTTAAATTTGATTATCCAATTCACGTAATTATTTTGCATTATTGAGCAAAATATGAAAAATAACTATTAATGCAAACAACAATTCAAATATTACTACATTATTATGAGGGGTGATTCAATAATTATCACCTCAATATAAAATATATACTGTAAAAGAGTTTTTATTTTATTTTTAAAATTAGATAATTAGAGTGATTGTGTACACATGCTAAGAAAAATTAAATAAAATCACGCTATTTAGGGACTATCTAATTAATTATTTCCTCATATTGGATTATAGGAAATGGTTCAAAATAATCGACAATATATTCGAACAAAATAATCGACTACATTTTAGTAAAGCATACATCTTTAAAAAATGAATGTGGACGTATTCTATATTTAATTATTGACACCAAAAAAATGATTACACCATGTTTTATGCAACAATACTAACAAAATTAAACATCGACAAAGTAATATTCGATAAAGTAATAATCTAGCTAAGATAATAATTTATTCCGGTCCCGATATGAGTCAATACACTAAAATAAGTAATATTCGATAAAGTAATAACTTCGTTAAACGAATACTTTTTCGTCGTAAGTTCGTGAATGTGAAACTTTGTATTATTTGTAGAAACCTTTGTTGCGATGATGAATTTTTGAATCTATTTTTCTTGATCTGTTTTCATGTAGGCTCAAAAAAATATCTAGATTCGGATTCTGAAGATTACCTTTCATATGATCAATCGGATTCAGATTTAGAATCAGTAGATGATTCTTCTTCAAATAATTTTGATTCAGAAGATTATTATTGTTCTTGTTCTTGTGATGATGAGTATGCATCAAATAACATTGTGGACTTCTTAGAATTAAGTAGAAGTTTTTAGATGGTGGAGTAAGACTCGTGCGTCGAATTGATCTCGTTCACTAATTTGTAGCATAAGGGTGTATATAAGACATTTGCACGAAAATGAGACATGTAGATATTCTGACTGTAGTCAGCATGGACTCGTACGGTTTAGTTGGTTGTAGATAATTGCTTCTTTTTTATTTTTTTATAAGAAATAAAAGGTTGAAAAATACTGATATAAAATTGAGGGTAAAAACAGATTATCGTAGAACGAAATAAAATGTAGAAGTAGAACCTCTTATGAACCCAGTCTACTTGCACTATTATAAAAATACAAATTTAATTTGTGAACTCATTTGACCCGATAATTTATTCAATTGTTGACTCCGATCGAAAAATAGAAACTATCATTCTTTACATTGTAGTAATAGCGAACACAGTGTAATCTTGATTGCTTAATGAAACGTTTAGTCGGTAGTTCGAGTTCCTTTTTCAACAAGTTTATATAAATACGAAGTGCTAAATTGATTGTATAATCATAATGACATTAATAAATAATTAATTATTCATACCATTAACTACATATCATAATCCACTCAACAATTAATTATTCATATAATAGGATTAAAACCCTATTTAAAATAGGACAAGACGATTATTAATCATGTTACAATACCATTTTTCTCTTTTCACCACTCGTACAACTTTATCTCGTTCGCTAGAGGGAACGAGGTCGCATAATAGAAACCATCAGTCCTTGCTTGCCACGCGCATGTAAGAGATGTCTTACAATTTTGAAAAACATTTTTGTCGTAGACATTGAACGACTTGACTCTCCCATTCCAATGATATGTGCAGAAAAAAAGAGTGCGGCCAAAAAACCCATCGCAGAAATGGAAATTGAAATTCTGATTTGTGGTGAGTGTGTGGTTTCCCAAATCATCGTCTTTGGATTGACAACGAAGATTCAGAGGTGGGGAAGGTAGTTCGTTTTCAACATAAATAATAAATTTCCGAGTGAATGGACAGCTTATGGCTGTCGTTCCGACAAGAATGGATGAAATGATGAGAATAAAAGCAAGAGATTTCATCATCACCATAATGCTTGTAATTTGTTGTGATGAATTGTGTGAGAATTTACATGCATATATGTAGTGTTTACGTTTAGCGTATTTAATTTGCATTAATAATAGTGAAATATGGAATGAAATAATAATGTATAAGAGATGCATTTACAATTTAATTCATTTTGTATAAGGAGGTGAATTTGAAACATTTGATTAAGAAAATAACAATCTTATATATATATAAAACCGAATGATTTCAATTCCAAATCATTCTCAATTTAAATTAATTGAACTTAATTGGAATTTCATTAAATTGAGGTGCAAATTATTTATTCTTTTATTTTCAATAGATACATATCTACATTAAAAATTTAATTTCAAATCAAATTGCATTTCAATCTAATTAATTTTTCAAAAAAATATTTACATAAATTTTCTTTTAAACTCTTTAATAAATGATTTTTTTAAAAAATTATTCAAAATAATCTATTATTATTTATATAATAATAAAATATTCTAATTTTAAATCAATTTAACTTTCATCAAATTTATCGGTAAATATATTATTCTCTTTATTAATTTATAGATGCACAACTACGTCTATAAAAAAACACCATTCAATTAGAATGAATCTCAATCCAAATTCATATTATTTTATAAAAACCAATTCTATCTCAATTCAATTCTATTTATATTCATTATTAATTAATAGTAAAATTAATTAATAATCTATCTAATTTATCTATTATGTTATTTATCTAAAAATCGGATGTTCAATTTCTCATTATTTGAAAGCAAGGGCATTACCCTTATTTCAAAAATTGTATCTATCTATTTTATATGATTTCTCAATTCTTTTAATATATTTATATTTAATTTGTTACAAAAGAGGGTTTCATTAGTAATAATAATTAAAAAAAAAGGAAATGAGTTATGCAATTAAAATGATATATTTTTCACTTTTTCAATTGTCAAAATAATTTTTAATGTACAAATAAATCAAATCAAGAAAGAATTCCAACTATCTAAAAAAACCCATAGTGGGCATATATTAACTAAATATGAATTATTAATCATTCAAACATTTAATAAGCCTAATCTAAAGTTGATTATTAATTATTAACCATAGATAGGTCTAATTTAGAATAATATTGTCAGGAATAACATAAACGTATCCAAAACAAACTTTAAGAACCACAAACCATGTTATACTAATCATCCACAAGAATTAATTCGTTGCGGTAATTGTTAATTTAAGATATTATATATATATTTACTCGTTTATAGATTTACTTAGATTATTTTTAATTTTATTTTTCTCACTAGGAGAGCGGTGTCTCGACTGACCGACTAATGACAAAGTAAGGTGAGCTGCAGCATGTTCAGTTTTTAAATTGTGTTTCTTTTTTGAGTGCCGCCGCTCATCTCTTCTCTTCTCTTCTCCTTTCTTTCTCCTTCCGGGGTGCATCTATAAGAACATGTAAAATATTAGATCTAAATGGGAGGGAATGCATCTATGATAGTCAAGTAATATAGTATTATATACTTTGTAATCATTAATTTGGGAACTGATACTGATTGCATCCTTTTTTTTCATTTGTGAATGTAATTTGCTGACATCCAATTGGTTTGCTAAGTGATGTTTGATGTTGGTAATGCTCGCATTCATATTAGATATGGATAAGTTACATTGGGGATAAATAAAAGAAACTACATGTGAATGAAAAATTAGACTACGGCGGTGTGGTGAAGAAGAAAATCGTTTCAAGTGAGTGGTACGGCTTTGAACTCTATATAAGGCAGTTCTATCTATGAACAAACTCAAGAAACGAATATAGGATAATGTATATCATTTGTTAGTATGATCATATTAATAATATTTTTAGAAAATTGGAATTATATTTTTGGAGAATACAACTATGTATTATGCATTAATATATTCTTAAACTGGCATTTCAAGCCCTTTGGTGCATACTTGTATGTTTTATTTGTAACGTTCATCATCAATTCATAATGTTGACATATGTTCAACAAGTAGAGTAGTGGGAGATAGAATAATATAAACAATTAAATTGAATTGACACAACTTTTAACAACTTCAAGGGGATAGATTAATATATGTCATTCAACTGAATTGTTATTTTATGTTAGATTCATTAGTTAGAGTTTAATATGTATTATATAATATATCTATATATTAAATATATGTATGTTACTTCATTATAAAACAGTAATATTTTTCGTGCATAGCACGAGTGCCATTCTAGTTATTATCATAATTGTAGTAGATAATCTTAGGTTTGTTGCATAGCATGGAATTTACGCTTAACAAATCGATTAACTATCATTTTTTTTTATTTGTATATATACATAATTATTATTTTTATTTGTTTATAAATATAAATATTTTTATTTTTATAAGAATGGAATTATAAAAATACTTAATTAGTTAGTATATAATTATTATTTTTTATTTGGATATATATAATAATAATTTTTTTTCAATATAAAATCATCAAGCTTTGAAAAGTATTCATGGAATCGAGCTCGAGTCCATATTACAAACTCGTATCAAGTTCGAGCCTGAATTCGAATCTAATCAGAAACAACTAATTAAGTCAAGCCTTTGGAAAGCTCAGCTCGATAATAGCCTTACCCTTAATTGCGACTCTTGGATCAGCCTATTTATTTGGCCAAACCACCATGTGACTGAAGCAATGTTTGGATCTTGTTTGGGCAAGAATTGATGAAAAGATGAGAAGAAATATGATATTTTTCATCATGGCATATGATATTTCTTGAAGTAATGGATGAATTATACATGAGATGTGAACTATATTATGTTATATTTCTCTTTTATTTCGTCAATAATCTTAAATTTGATTATCCAATTCACGTAATTATTTTGCATTATTGAGCAAAATATGAAAAATAACTATTAATGCAAACAACAATTGAAATGTTACTACATTATTATGAGGGGTGATTCAATAATTATCATCTCAATATAAAAAATATACTGTAAAAGAGTTTTTATTTTATTTTTAAAATTAGATAATTAGAGTGATTGTGTACATATGCTAAGAAAAATTAAATAAAATCACGCTATTTAGGGACTATCTAATTAATTATTTCCTCATATTGGATTATAGGAAATGGTTCAAAATAATCAACAATATATTCGAACAAAATAATCGACTACATTTTAGTAAAGCATACATCTTTAAAAAATGAATGTGGACGTATTCTATATTTAATTACAGACACCAAAAAAATGATTACACCATGTTTTATGCAACAATACTAACAAAATTAAACATCGACAAAAATAATATTCGATAAAGTAATAATCTAGCTAAGATAATAATTTATTCCGGTCCCGATATGAGTCAATACACTAAAATAAGTAATATTTGATAAAGTAATAACCTCGTTAAATGAATACTTTTTCGTCGTAAGTTCGTGAATATGAAACTTTGTATTATTTGTAGAAACCTTTGTTGCGATGATGAATTTTTGAATCTACTTTTCTTGATCTGTTTTCATGTAGGCTCAAAAAAATATCTAGAATCGAATTCTGAAGATTACCTTTCATATGATCAATCGGATTCAGATTTAGATGATTCTTCTTCAAATAATTTTGATTAAGAAGATTATTATTGTTCTTGTTCTTGTGATGATGAGTATGCATCAAAATAACATTGTGGACTTCTTAGAATTAAGTAGAAGTTTTTAGATGGTGGAGTAAGACTCGTGCGTCGAATTGATCTCGTTCACTAATTTGTAGCATAAGGATGTATATAAGACATTTGCACGAAAATGAGACATGTAGATATTCTGACTGTAGTCAGCATGGACTCGTACGGTTTAGTTGGTTGTATATAATTGCTTCTTTTTTATTTTTTTATAAGAAATAAAAGGTTGAAAAATACTGATATAAAATTGAGGGTAAAAACAGATTGTCGTAGAACGAAAAATAATGTAGAAGTAGAACCTCTTATGAACCCCGTCTACTTGCACTATTTATAAAAATACAAATTTAATTTGTGAACTCATTTGACCCGATAATTTATTCAATTGTAGACTCAGATCGAAAAATAGAAACTATCATTCTTTACATTGTAGTAATAGCGAACACAGTGTAATCTTGATTGCTTAATGAAACGTTTAGTCGGTAGTTCGAGTTCCTTTCCAACAAGTTTATATAAATACGAAGTGCTAAATTGATTGTATAATCATAATGACATTAATAAGTAATTAATTATTCATACCATTAACTACATATCATAATCCACTCAACAATTAATTATTCATATAATAGGATTAAAACCCTATTTAAAATAGGACAAGCCGATTATTAATCATGTTACAATACCATTTTTCTCTTTTCACCACTCGTACAACTTTATCTCGTTCGCTAGAGGGAATGAGGTCGCGAAATAGAAACCATCAGTCCTTGCTTGCCACGCGCATGTAAGAGATGTCCTACACTTTTGAAAAACTTTACTGTCGAAGACATTGAACGACTTGACTCTCCCATTCCAAAGATATGTGCAGAAAAAAAGAGTGCGGCCAAAAATCCCATCGCAGAAATGGAAATTGAAATTCTGATTTGTGGTGAGTGTGTGGTTTCCCAAATCATCGTCTTTGGATTGACAACGAAGATTCAGAGGTGGGGAAGGTAGTTCGTTTTCAACATAAATAATAATTTTCCAAGTGAATGGACAGCTTATGGCTATCGTTCCGACAAGAATGGATGAAATGATGAGAATAAAAGCAAGAGATTTCATCATCACCATAGTGCTTGTAATTTGTTGTGATGAATTGTGTGAGAATTTACATGCATATATGTAGTGTTTACGTTTAGCGTATTTAATTTGCATTATTAATAGTGAAATATGGAATGAAATAATAATGTATAAAGAGATGCATTTACAATTTAATTCATTTTGTATAAGGAGGTGAATTTGAAACATTTGATTAAGAAAATAACAATCTTATATATATAAAAACCGAATGATTTCAATTCCAAATCATTCTCAATTTAAATTAATTGAACTTAATTGGAATTTCATTAAATTGAGGTGCAAATTATTTATTCTTTTATTTTCAATAGATACATATCTACATTAAAAAATCAATTTGAAATCAAATTGCATTTCAATCTAATTAATTTTTCAAAAAAATATTTACATAAATTTTCTTTTAAACTCTTTAATAAATGATTTTTTTTAAATTACTCAAAATAATCTATGATTATTTATATAATAATAAAATATTCTAATTTTGAATCAATTTAACTTTCATTAAATTTATCGGTAAATATATTATTCTCTTTATTAATTTATAGATGCACAACTACGTCTGTAAAAAAACACCATTCAATTAGAATGAATCTCAATCCAAATTCATATTATTTTATAAAAACCAATTGAATCTCAATTCAATTTATTTATATTCATTAATAATTAATAGTAAAATTAATTAATAATCTATCTAATTTATCTATTATGTTATTTATCTAAAAATCGGATGTTCAATTTCTCATTATCTGAAAGCAAGGGCATTACCCTTATTTCAAAAATTGTATCTATCTATTTTATATGATTTCTCAATTCTTTTGATATATTTATATTTAATTTGTTAAAAAAGAGGGTTTCATTAGTAATAATAATTTAAAAAAAAGGAAATGAGTTATGCAATTAAAATGATATATTTTTCACGTTTTCAATTGTCAAAATAATTTTTAATGTACGAATAGATCAAATCAAGAAAGAATTCCAACTATTTAAAAAAATCCATAGTGGGCATATATTTAACTAAATATGAATTATTAATCATTCAAACATTTAATTAGCCTAATCTAAAGCTGATTATTAATTATTAACCATAGATAGGTCTAATTTAGAATAATATTGTCAGGAATAACATAAACGTTTTCAAAACAAACTTTAAGAACCACAAATCATGTTATACTAATCATCCACAAGAATTAATTCATTGCGGTAATTGTTAATTTAAGATATTATTTATATATTTACTCGTTTATAGATTTACTTAGATTATTTTTAATTTTATTTTTCTCACTAGGAGAGCGGTGTCTCGACTGACCGACTAATGACAAAGTAAGGTGAGCTGCAACATGTTCAGTTTTTAAATTGTGTTTCTTTTTTGGGTGCCGCCGCTCATCCCTTCTCTTCTCCGTTCTTTCTCCTTCTGGGGTGCATCTATAATGAACATGTAAAATACTAGATCTAAATGGGAGGGAATGCATCGATGATAGTCAAGTAATATAGTGTTATAGACTTTGTAGTCATTAATTTGGGAACTGATACTGATTGCATCCTCTTTTTTTCATTTGTGAAGGTAATTTGCTGACATCCAATTGGTTTGCTAAGTGATGTTTGATGTTGGTAATGCTCGCATTCGTATTAGATATGGATAAGTTACATTGGGGATAAATAAAAGAAACTACATGTGAATGAGAAATTAGACTACGGCGGTGTGGTGAATAAGAAAATCGTTTCAAGAGAGTGGTACGACTTTGAATTGTATATAAGGCAGTTCTATCTATGAACAAGCTCAAGAAATGGATATAGGATAATGTATATCATTTGTTAGTATGATCATATTAATAATATTTTAAGAAAATTGGGATTATATTTTTGGAGAATACAACTATGTATTATGCATTAATATATTCTTAAACTGACATTTCAAGCCCTTTGGTGCATACTTGTATATTTTATTTGTAACATTCATCATCAATTCATAATGTTGACATATGTTCAACAATTAGAGTAGTAGGAGATAAAATAATATAAACAATTAAATTGAATTGACACAACTTTTAACAACTTCAAGGGGATAGATTAACATATGCTATTAAACTGAATTGTTATTTTATGTTGGATTTAGTAGTTAGGGTTTAATATGTATTATATAATATATTTATATATTAACTATATTAATGTTACTTCATTATAAAACAATAATATTTTTCGTGCATAGCACGGGTGCCATAGATAATCTTAGGTTTGTTGCATAGAATGGAATTTACGCTTAAAAAATCTATTAACTATCATTTATTTTTTTTATTTGTATCTATACATAATTATTATTTTTATTTGTTTATATATATAATTATTTTTATTTTTATAAGAATGGAATTATAAAAATACTTAATCAATGAGTATATAATTATTTTTTTTATTTTGATATATATAATAATAATTTTTTTTCAATATAAAATCATCAAGCTTTGAATACTATAAGTATTCATGGAATCGAGCTCGAGTCCATATTACAAGCTCGTATCAAGTTCGAGCCCAAATTCGAGTCTAGTCAGAAACAACTAATTAAGTCGAGCCTCTGGAAAGCTCAGCTCGATAACAGCCTTACCCTTAATTGCGACTCTTGGATCAGCCTAGTTATTTGGCCAAACCACCATGTGACTGAAGCAATGTTTGGATCTTGTTTGGGCAAGAATTGATGAAAAGATGAGAAGAAATATGATATTTTTCATCATGGCATATGATATTTCTTGAAGTAATGGATGAATTATACATGAGATGTAAACTATATTATGTTATATTTCTCTTTTATTTCGTCAATAATCTTAAAGTTGATTATTCAATTCACGTAATTATTTTGCAAAATATGAAAAATAACTATTAATGCAAACAACAATTGAAATATTACTACATTATTATGAGGGGTGATTCAATAATTATCATAATCTCAATATAAAATATATACTGTAAAAGAGTTTTATTTCATTTTTAAAATTAGATAATTAGAGTGATTGTGTACATATGCTAAGAAAAATTAAATAAAATCACGCTATTTAGGGACTATCTAATTAATTATTTCCTCATATTGGATTATAGGAAATGGTTCAAAATAATCGACAATATATTCGAACAAAATAATCGACTACAATTTAGTAAAGCATACATCTTTAAAAAATGAATGTGGACGTATTCTTTATTTAATTATAGACACCAAAAAAATGATTACACCATGTTTTATGTAACAATACTAACAAAATTAAACATCGACCTTTTAACATATATAGTTAAACATCGATAAAATAATATTCGATAAAGTAATAATCTAGCTAAGATAATAATTTATTCCGGTCCCGATATGAGTCAATACACTAAAATAAGTAATATTCGATAAAGTAATAACCTCGTTAAATGAATACTTTTTCGTCGTAAGTTCGTGAATGTGAAACTTTGTATTATTTGTAGAAACCTTTGTTGCGATGATGAATTTTTGAATCTATTTTTCTTGATCTGTTTTTGTGTAGGCTTAAAAAAATATCTAGAATCGGATTCTGAAGATTACCTTTCATATGATCAATCGGATTCAGATTTCGAATCAGTAGATGATTCTTCTTCAAATAATTTTGATTCAGAAGATTATTATTGTTCTTGTTCTTGTGATGATCGAGTATGCAGCAAATAACATTGTGGACTTCTTAGAATTAAGTAGAAGTTCTTAGATGGTGGAGTAAGACTCGTGCGTCGAATTGATCTCGTTCACTAATTTGTAGCATAAGGGTGTGTATATAAGACATTTGCACGAAAATGAGACATGTAGATATTCTGACTGTAGTCAGCATGGACTCGTACGGTTTAGTTGGTTGTATATAATTGCTTCTTTTTTATTTTTTATAAGAAATAAAAGGTTGAAAAATACTGATATAAAATTGAGGGTAAAAACAGATTGTCGTAGAACGAAATAAAATATAGAAGTAGAACCTCTTATGAACCCAGTCTACTTGCACTATTATAAAAATACAAATTTAGTTTGAGAACTCATTTGACCCGATAATTTATACGAACTGCCATTCAATTGTAGACTCCGATCGAAAAATAGAAACCATCATTCTTTACATTGTAGTAATAGCGAACACAGTGTAATCTTGATTGCTTAATGAAACGTTTAATCGGTAGTTCGAGTTGCTTTCCAACAAATTTATATAAATACGAAGTGCTGAATTGATTGTATAATCATAATGACATTAATAAGTAATTAATTATTCATACCATTAACTACATATCATAATCCACTCAACAATTAATTATTCATATAATAGGATTAAAACCCTATTTAAAATAGGACAAGACGATTATTAATCATGTTACAATACCATTTTCCTCTTTTCACCACTCGTACAGCTTTCTCTCGTTCGCTAGAGGGAACGAGGTCGCGAAATAGAAACCATCAGTCCTTGCTTGCCACGCGCATGTAAGAGATGTCTTACAATTTTGATAAACATTATTGTTGTAGACATCGAACGACTTGACTCTCCCATTCCAATTATAAGTGCAGAAAAAAAGAGTGCCGCCAAAAAACTGATCGCAGAAATGGAAATTGAAATTCTGATTTGTGGTTAGTGTGTGGTTTCCCAAATTATCGTCTTTGGATTGACAACGGAGATTCAGAGGTGGGGAAGGTAGTTTGTTTTCAACATAAACAGTAAATTTCCGAGTGAATGGACAGTTTATGGCTGTCGTTCCGACAAGAATGGATGAAATGATGAGAATAAAAGCAAGAGATTTCATCATCATCATAGTGCTTGTAATTTGTTGTGATGAATTGTGTGAGATGTTAATCTTGAAAATTTACATGCATATATATAGTGTTTACGTTTAGCGTATTTAATTTGCATTACTAATAGTGAAATATGGAATGAAATAATAATGTATAAATAGATGCATTTACAATTTAATTGCATTTTGTATAAGGAGGTGAATTTGAAACATTTGATTAAGAAAATAACAATCATATATAATAAAAACCGAATGATTTCAATTCCAAATAATTCTCAATTTCAATTCAATTGAACTTAATTGGAATTTCATTAAATTGAGGGGCAAACTATTTATTCTTTTATTTTCAATAGATACATATCTACATTAAAAATTCAATTTCAAATCAAACTGCATTTCAATCTAATTAATTTTTCAAAAATATATTTACATAAATTTTCTTTTAAACTCTTTAATAAATGATTTCTTTTTAAATTATTCAAGATAATCTATTATTATTTATATAATAATAAAATATTCTAATTTTAAATCAATTTAACTTTCATTAAATTTAACAATATTATTCTCTTTATTAATTTGTAGATGCACAACTAAGTCTATAAAAAAACACCATTCAATTAGAATGAATCTCAATCCAAATTAATATTATTTTATAGAAATCAATTCAATCTCAATTCAATTCAATTTATATTCATTAATTATTAATAATAAAATTAATTAATAATCTATCTAATTTATCTATTATTTTATTTATCTAAAAATCGGATGTTCAATTTCTCATTATCTGAAAGCAAGGGCATTACCCTTATTTCAAAAATTGTATCTATCTATTTTATATGGTTTCTCAATTCTTTTGATATATTTATATTTAATTTGTTAAAAAAAGAGAGTTTCATCAGTAATAATAATTTTAAAAAAAAGGAAATGAGTTATGCAATTAAAATGACATATTTTTCACTTTTTCAATTGTCAAAATAATTTTTAATGTACAAATAAATCAAATCAAGAAAGAATTCCAACTATTTAAAAAAATCCATAGTGGGCATATATTTAACTAAATATGAATTATTAATCATTCAAACATTTAATTAGCCTAATCTAAAGCTGATTATTAATTATTAACCATAGATAGGTCTAATTTAGAATAATATTGTCAGAAATAACATAAACATATTCAAAACAAACTTTAAGTACCACAAATCATGTTATACTAATCATCCACAAGAATTAATTCATTGCGGTAATTGTTAATTTAAGATATTATTTATATATTTACTCATTTATAGATTTACTTAGATTATTTTTAATTTTATTTTTCTCACTAGGAGAGCGATGTCTCGACTGACCGACTGATGACAAAGTAAGGTGAGCAGCAACATGTTCAGTTTTTAAATTGTGTTTCTTTTTTGGGTGCCGCCACTCATCCCTTCTCTTCTCCGTTCTTTCTCCTTCCGGGGTGCATCTATAATGAATATGTAAAATATTAGATCTAAATGGGAGGGAATGCATCGATGATAGTCAAGTAATATAGTGTTATATACTTTGTAGTCATTAATTTGGGAACTGTTACTGATTGCATCCTTTTTTTTCATTTATGAAGGTAATTTGCTGACATCCAATTGGTTTGCTAAGTGATGTTTGATGTTGCTAATGCTCGCATTCATATTAGATATAGATAAGTACATTGGGGATAAATAAAAGAAACTACATGTGAATGAGAAATTAGACTACGGTGGGGTGGTGAAGAAGAAAATCGTTTCAAGTGAGTGGTACGGCTTTGAACTGTGTATAAGGCAGTTCTATCTATGAATAAGCTCAAGAAATGGATATAGGATAATGTATATCATTTGTTAGTATGATCATATTAATAATATTTTTAGAAAATTGGAATTATATTTTTGGAGAATACAATTATGTATTATGCATTAATATATTCTTAAACTGACATTTCAAGCCATTTGGTGCATACTTGTATGTTTTATTTGTAACATTCATCATCAATTCATAATGTTGACATATATTCAACAATTAGAGTAGTAGGAGATAGAATAATATAAACAATTAAATTGAATTGATACAACTTTTAACAATTTCAAAGGGATAGATTAACATATGTCATTAAACTGAATTGTTATTTTATGTTAGATTTAGTAGTTAGGGTTTAATATGTATTATATAATATATCTATATATTAACTATATTAATGTTACTTCATTATAGAACTGTAATATTTTTCGGTGCATAGCACGGGTGCCATTCTAGTTATAAGACCAAAATCAAACAACACTATATTTGAGTAGGGGTGTAACGGTTCGGTTCGGTTCGGTTTTTTATGTATTTTAGGAACCGAACCAAACACATAGAAATGGTTCGGTTCAATGGGTTTTTAAATATCGAAATCGAACCGAACCGAACCGCTTATAAATGGTTCGGTTCGGTTCATCGGTTTACCTTTTTATTATTTTTTTATTTTTTAAATCCTAAATAATGCAAGAATAATAGTTTATAGGATGTTACTCGTTCCGAACTCATAAGTATAGAGTTGTTACTCCTTTCTCTTCCTTTGTATAGATTAGAATTGATCTTAACTTAAATCTAATATTTAAATCCAATAATATTCTTATATAAGAAAGACAAATATTAAATAAAAAAAATTAAAAAATAGAATATTAGTTCGGTTCGGTTCGGTTCGGTTCGAACCGTTCAAAAATTCTTGAAACCGCGAACCGAATGTAAACGGTTTCTTAAAAAAAAAACTGAACCAAACCGCAAAACCGAACCGAACCATATTTTTTGATTTTGTTCGGTTCGATCCGATCGGTTTCGCAGTTCGGACCGGAACCACTTACACCCCCTATATTTGAGGTTCGAAATCGAATCACATATAAAAGCTGAGACGGTAAATTAATATACTTAAAGTTGAGGAGCCAAAGTGCAAAACATGACTACAACAGATCGCCTGTTTTCAGTTATAGCCGCAATGGGGGCTGCCAAGTGAGAGAGAAGCGGAAATGGAAGTGGAAAAAGCAGAGGCGGTAGAAATATGGAGCCGAGAAACAGTGCCGAAAGTGATGAAGATTGTCAGTACAAGACTTCATCATAGAGACCTAATCAATCTCTTGCTCGTCAGCCCTTGGATTAATCGGAATTTGATTTCTCACCCTTCTCTGTGGCTGGTAATTTGGCGTTTCTTTCTTATTGTGATTTTTTTCCCGTGAGCATGAAAATGAATATCCATTTTTATCCAGAAGTTGTCAAATTGATTAATCGGTTGATGAGTTTTTTTCTGTTTTTGTTGATTTCTGTTCCTACCCCCAATTCCATATGAAATTATATCTGCGCGTGCGTGTGTAGATTAGTCTTTTTTCGTCGTTCTTAACTCGCTTATAATCACTCTGAAGATGTATTAATGATGTAATTATGGGAAGACTGCACCTGTTTATGTTTTTAGTTAGAACACTACACAAGTGTTGTAAACTTTGAGCTCACATTCTCGTCTTGCTTGTTAAAGGAGCTTTTGTTTCATTATTTTTGGCCTTTTCTTTTCAGCTTCTTGATTTTCGCGAGATGAGTAATGCAGGGGATCGCCTTGTGGCAGCTCTTTCACTGGTAACATCTTCTTGTTTCTTTACCTTTAAGAAGAAAGAAATTACTTTTAGCATTGGACATTTTGAAAAACATGAATATTGTAATATCATGATTCAGTAACCAGAACTCTAGAGTACATAAATCGATGAAGAACCAGTATGTAGTTACGATACATGCTCATGCTAGTGAAGTTTTGAACTTAGAATTTCTACGAATGATTATTGGCATCAGATTCTAGGTATCTGAGACTTACCTTGTGGAATATTTAGATTATGTACTAGTTATCTTTGATTTGAATTGAAGTATTGAAGAAAGAACCTTACTGGATTGGTGTTTGAGAAATACACATTTTTGATTGTTTTGCAGCCGAGATACCAGAATGTGAAGCATATAAACCTTGAGTTCGCCCGTGATGTTGAAGACAAACACCTTGAAATAGTTAAAACCAAGGTGGTAATACGTACTAAATAATGGTACTTTTATATCTATTGCCCCTTATCATTGTATCAATTGTTCTACGTGATGAACGTACGTTTTTTTAGTCCACCACATAAGAACTGTCACAGAATAGTATCTTATTAACTTGTAATTGTCAATTGAATTAGAAAATATAGGCATATTATGTGATGCAAGAGGAGCTACGAGTTACATCGTATAAGGTGCTCACAAAATATGTATTAAGTAATGCAAATTTGTATAAATAGGGCAGTGTTATCTGTGTTCATCTCCTTTTTTTTTTAAATTTGTATCTTGTATTGATTGTGCTTCTCCATGCAGTGCGGGCATTCTATTAAAAACGTAGAGATTCTTAATTTGAATAGCTGCCAAAAGATATCGGATGCAGGAATTGAATTTATAACCTGCAATTGCCCGAAATTAAAGGTTTTCTCAATCTACTGGAATGTCAGGTACTTGATACTTCGTATTTTTGGTGTATAGATTATGTTAATACTTCCCTAAGTAATTCTGCAATAAAGGTCCACCTCTAGACTTGATTTAGATGGAATTTTCATTGCAGGGTGTCAGATCTTGGCATTAAGAACTTGGTCAATAACTGCAGATTTGTGATTGATCTGAACCTGAGTGGTTGTAAGGTATTGAGATTTGAGAGTACATTTAGTACTTTGTTTAAAAGAATTGCAAGACACTGTCTATTCTTTCATCTAGAATTATCATCTTACATCGGGTCGTTTATCCGAGACTACAGAATGTCACTGATGAAAGCTTGAAATTGATTGAGGAAAATTATCGAGGATTGCAGCTGTTGAACCTAACAAGGTATTTTGTAGGTTGCTGAATTTAAGATAACAAACCATCAGCTGACATGTGTAATGAATGATGATTCAGTTTTTACATTGTCCTTTTCTCCCATTTACTTTCTTCTTCTGATCATATACATGAGTGGTGTCATATGCCATCTTCTTTGCTGAAAGTTTATCTCTTCATTTCAAAAGTCAAATCTTTATCGTGTCCCTTGACATGCACGGCTCATTCATGTATTGTAGATGTATCAAGATAACAGATAAAGGTTTGCAAATGATACTGGTCAACTGCTCCTCACTTCAGAGTTTGAATCTTTATGCCCTTTCCAGGTAAAATCAATCAAATCTTTCTTGTAATGTGCAACACTGAGAATCTTTTAAAAGATTGATCACATTTGTATTTTCCATGCAGTTTCACAGATGCTGCTTACAAGCAGATATCACTTTTGACTCACCTTCAGTTTTTAGATCTGTGTGGTGCTCAGGTATGATCACAGCAAGCATCCACTCAAGAAATTAGTTTGGGGTTAAATGATTTACATTAAACATGACTCCACGCTTTATTTCAGAATCTGTCTGATGATGGCCTTTCTTGTATAGCTAAGTGCAAAGACCTGACTTCGCTTAATTTGACGTGGTATGTGTGAATATAAGTGGCTGTCATGTTATCATTCATTATCAAACTAATATAATCTACTGAAATATCCAAGTGCTTGTGGTAAAACAACAGGTGTGTGCGTGTCACTGATCAAGGAGTCGTTGATATTGCAGAAGGCTGCAGGTCTCTTGAGTTTCTGAGGTGAGTATGTGTTGATTATCATCAGTGAAATCAAATGTTAATCACAACTCTAACAACTAGCCATACTTTATGTTTAAATATTTGCTAAAATTTACAACGGTTACATGATCCTTGAACTAAGTTCCTAGAATCTAATCTAATCATTTTCAAGACATATATGTAGACCTGACTATATGTTATTCGTGGATACGAAAAGGTTCCGTTCAGCATTAAAGGAAAATGCTGAAAGTTAGCTATACTTGTCCCTTTGGCCAGAACCACTATTGCAGAAAAATCTTTGTCTTTGTATCATATATGTTGTTTTGCTTATGCAGCCTGTTTGGAATAGTCGGAGTTACAGACAAGAGCTTGGAGGCCCTTTCGCGCTGTTGTTCAAGCACGCTTACAACCCTGGATGTAAATGGTTGTATTGGCATAAAAGTACTGCTCTTCCTTCCCTTCCCTTCCGTTCCTTTCGTTGTATCTTTGGAATGAAGCTGACTGCATGCTCTTGGCCGTCTTTATAGCTATCAATATTCATGCAATGCCTACACTTTTCTTTGCAGAGACGCAGCCATGATCAACTGCTTCAGTTGTTCCCGAAGTTAAAATGCTTTAAAGTCCATAGCTGAGTGACGATGCGGATTCCGAATTTTGTTGAAACTCAATTAGAGCTTCTCATTCAAATCCCATTGATGTATTTTTTTTTTGAAGTCTCAAAGAAATCAGATTACATGCAACATCAAGTTCATTTCTGGTAGTGTGGAAGTTTATTTGTACAATTTATGTATCTTCATTTTATGAGATGTCTCAATTGCCCTGGGCGACACACGTGCTACAATGGCCAGGACAAAGGGTCGCGATCCCGCGAGGGTGAGCTAACCCCAACAACCCGTTCTCAGTTCGGATTGCAGGCTGCAACTCGCCTGCATGAAGCCGGAATTGCTAGTAATTGCCGGTCAGCCATACGGCGGTGAATTCGTTCCCGGGCCTTGTACACACCACCCGTCACACTGTGGGAGCTGGCCATGCTCGAAGTCGTTACCTTAACCGCAAGGAGGGGGATGCCGAAGGCAGGGCTAGTGACTGGAGTGAAGTCGTAACAAGGTAGCCGTACTGGAAGGTGCAACGTCTCATTGTGCCTCAGAAAGTGGGCAGATGGAATTTGTAAACGAGTGAGTCTGTTGGTGAAACTGCTGGTTCATATGCATATGGAATTAAAAAACAAATCTTGTTGAGCCCCAGGCCTACAAATTAAATCACAAAATAAGATAAAACCAACACTTTGAAATTGAACAAGAGGAGAATGATCTATTGTTACAGTAACTTTTCTCTCTTTCTGAATCGTACCAGCAGCTACTATATCACAACTTCTCATTCAGCCCCACAACTGCGGGGGGAACAAGAATGCATGTGTCAAAGAAAAAAGGGGAAAAAAAAATATGGTACTAATGTTATAGCATGTCGTGGTTGCATATCAGAAGCTACTACTAGCCAGACTTCATCAGCGTCTATTCCTCGGCTGGCACCGGAATTCGGCTAAGAGTGCTATGTGGTCTGAAGACCATTCTGGAGAAGGAAGAGCGGTATCTTTCCGTAGGCTATTCTCATCCAAGAGCTCCAACAAAGACTCCACCATTAATGTGTCAGCTACAAGAATAGATAGATTAGTAAGAGTCAATCAGATTGAGTACGATAATCCTGTCTGCCTCTTTCAAAGGCTTTTTACTTCAATAATAAGTGTTGGGAGTTCTCAAATTTTACCTGAATAGAATATGTAATCATGGGTACCAATAAAATCCCTAGTGCAGTTTGTAAATAGGGGCTCATTAGTTGCAGCATCCAGTTTTTTCCGCTGCTCGAGACCAAGTCCGACCCCAACTCTTGCAAAGGATGAGTAAGCACTTACCTGAATTGAATCCAATGCAATAAATTTCAGTAAAATTCGGCATGCATATAAGTTTAGGCAACAGCAGGCACAAAAGTCATGAGGGGTGTAACAGATTTCTTATACCAATGGCAGCTGATGCACTAATTTGGCAGCAGGACGAAGAATTCCGAGGGGGTCGACGGTCAAGTCTGGATGATGTTGATCAACTTTCCCCATAGCAAGGAGGGCATGAGGGGCACTGGTTATTATAAACAAAAAGCAGCTTAAACTTACAAGTCAACCACACGCATCCAAAACCTAACCATGAATAGAATACCTTCCAGGAACTGAACTGAAATCGCCACAAACCAGCATTGGGATGTCCGCACTTGCAGCAATTTTTTCAAGTCCTTTCAATAGGGTATGAACCTAATATGTAGACAAACAAAGAACTTCAATAAAATAGAGAGTATGTGCATGTTTAGAGAGAGAATGGATTCTGATAGGAACCTGCCAAAGCTTGACATCTTTCAACTCTTGCTGCACGTTTATATGTGTGTTTGCCTGTAACAAAATAGTTATGCGACAATCCACTAAGTATCTAAATACACAAAAAAATGGAGTAAATCAAAGGTATCAAGCAGATCATCTATACCAGATGAATTAAAAATCTAGAGAAGTGATTAACATACAAATGATTACTCCTAACGTCAGAGCCTTTTCTGTTGAATTTACCAAATCGTTAGTTTTATTCTGCAGTTAGAATCAAATTTGAGAATATGAGGTGAAATTTTACCACACATATAAGTTGGCGTTTCCCTGGATTATCTATCCCCTGGTTGCTGAACTTGGCTTCAAGAACTAAGATAAGAGCAACATTATCCTGTTTGAATGAAAGGATATCAGATTTAATATATTTGGCATAAATATGAAATAACTGTTGAGTAAAGCCAAAAGTCTAGGCAGAAAAAAACTGAATTTTATTCCATAGTACCTTGATCAGCCTGTTTAAAGCACTTTTTTGCTGAGGATTTTGTCCCAAATACTCAGTTAAAGACTGTGCAGCTTTGTTGAACTCAACCTAAAACCATAGGTGCCAAATCATACAAATGGCTAGCAAAGTTATCGGACTTGTTACATAGAAATGGCAATGTATTCACCTCATATTTCTTGACATGAGAGAATCTATCACGACGGAAAAAAGTAGCACATCCATCAACATTCATAGTGGTCCCAGCATTTATCTGTGAATAAAACAGCATATTGCATCAATAACATGTCGTTGATGTCCAGTTCAAATATATATGTTTTCACCAACCTCTGATGTTTTCATTTTAAAAATAGCTTGGTAACCATGTTTGTCCAGCTCAGGTGCAAAAAATTCCTGAAAGTGATCATTCTGAACCTGGCACGATAACAAAACACCAAAAAAATAACAAGGTAAAGTAGAGAATATAAACCTTACTTCGGACTAAATACAAAACTAAAAGTGAAGTCTGAACAAATAAAAGTATAGGGTAATAGCAAATGGTGCTAAGAGATTTCAAGATAGTTTAGTGCATCTCTCATCTAAACTGCTAACTGCTAAAATGTAGGATCAATTGTTTTCTAAACTTTAATTAAGTCTATCAGCCATTAAATCCTTTTCCTCATTTCAACAATCAAAATGAAAATATTTGTAAACCAAATGGAACTTTCTACAGGATTGCGTACCTCTTGAAGACAAACAATGTCTGCCCGGTAGCCAACTATCTCTCTTAATAGATTTTGCCTGCGGTAAGGCCAAGATAGAGCCCAAGTGGGGCAATAGCTGTACAGTTCTTTTGTTGCATATGCATCAGACAGGATATTGTATGAAAGCACTGAAAATGTCCCTGCCGATGAAATACGGCCATCAAAATCTGGATTCCTGGAAGCATCCATTCCAGTCACGGGAATTAGCCGACGTGGAATGGGTGATGGTGCTGGAATCACACGTGAAGTTGAAAAGTTACTGGGAGGTCCCAAAGTTAATTTTGTTTCAGCATTTACCATAACACACTCAAATTTAAGGACATGACCAATGTCATCAGCTGTTGGTGTATATATCTTAGAATATCCAACTTCAACCCATGTTTCGCCACCATTTCTCTGAGTAACTGCAGCAGGGTACAAAGTGCTAGCATTTGACAAATTGGGAGTTGATTGAGATGTTGACAAGCTAACATTACTACCGGTACTATTGAAGCGCCCGAATATTTCCTCTTCCTCAGTTCCATTTTCATTCAAAGCACTAGTAGCACGCTCATGAATGACTCGATGATATTGCCAGGCATCAGAAAAACACTTCGAAGAACAATGGTAACTCTTAGTAACAGGTAGTTTTGCCTTAACACATCCAAGGCACTGTAGTGTAGCCTGTTCAGTTGGGTGAACACTACAAACTGCAACTTTTTTGTCACTTTGTATGCGATACCTGCATGGAGATCCAATTATTTGAGTAGCAACATTCACAAAAATCAGTTTGATGTATACAATTGACAGCATTTTGACATTTTTATCCGACAGTAAGACTTTGACTGGATACTACAGGTAGCAGCATTTAGTTTTAGGATTTATCCTTTATTCAGATAACAAATATTGTAAATTAAAGTAAAAAACAATCCTGAACATTTAAAAAGTTACACTCGCGAATAGGAGGCTCATTGCATCAATCACAAAAATAATAAGCCAATGATTCCCTTCCAATAAGTTGGTTGTTTCTCTACGATCCCTGTTTATAGATCTTATAGTACCGGAAACACCATTCGAGAAAATAAACGCACCCTAGCCCACACCCTATGATATTTATACGCCAAAGACAAAGCATCTATGGCTCAGAAAAAACTGACAGTGCGACAACTAGTAGTCAGCAGCTTGACAAGACAAGAACTAGTAAGCAGTTATGACTCGTCACACAATGATGAAATGCCGAAAATTGAATAGAATTTTTCCCACCACTAAGAAAAAAAATGCAATCTTGGACATATTCCTAACATTGTCAATCAAAATGAATGTTTTATTCTTTTCCAAGGATGTCCAGGCTGAAATCATAATACTTCCAGTGGAATCCCCATTACAGCTTAAGTTCTTAACTAGATGAAAAGATTATGATGTTATTATAACTCTAGTTCACCTTCACAAACAGTGGCCAACAATAAAAAGGGTTATAAAATATAAACGAATATCAACTGCAAGTCCAATAATTATCATACAACCAGCTTCTCGAGCTCTCACTAAATAACTGGGCAGTTACGAGGACAGTGTAATCCAGGAGGAGAATAATTGGCGCAGGGTAGAGGGTAGAACCATTCGTGAACTAATAATAGCTTAATGATAAGGAAAACTGACCATTTATATCTCAAGAAATGGCCGTCAATGGGGTTGAACTCGGTGACATCATCAGAAATGAGAGAGTTATCAGCACGCTTCAGAAGCACGTACGGAGTCAACTCGCATCCAACAATGGGGATATCGGACGGCAAGTGCACCCGCAGCACACTCAGCATTGTACCCTCTTATACTTTTTCAATGCCTCACCCTTTGTTTCCGTCGTCTTTCGAAACCCTAAAACAAAGTAAATTGAAGAATCAAACACCAATTGTGGGCGGACTTGTGGCGGATCCGCCATCACCTGCGCGCGGTCCCAATCGCCAGCCTTGTGTCCCGGAAACACTAATGAATCGCTTGAAAATGGAGATCAATTTATTGTAAATAATAAACAAAAAAAAACAAACAAGAAGATATGAATGGAGATATTGCGCGATCCTGGGGGTAAATTAATCCCAATTGAGGGAAACGTATCGATATGATGGGAGGATGCGAGTTTGCATATCGACGTAGAATACTGTCCGGGAAATCGATTTATTGGGAGAGTTGGGGTTTTACAGCACTAATATTATTTATAATTTCGAGGAAGAAAACGAAATCGGTGGAGAGGGTGAAAAAAGCCATTCATAATGCACATTAAATAAATAAATAAAAATTCTTCCAAGGTTTTTTGTTGGGCATCAAATTTGTCAGATTGGAAAATACTGTAAAACCTCGATAAACTAATATTCTATAATATAATAATTTTATTTAGATAATATTTCCTCCGTCCTAAATATATATTTTATTTGATTTTTCACACATATTAAAAAAAATTTAATAATATGAAAGTTAGATAAATGTTGGTATTGAAATATGGGTAAATTATAGTAAAATTACTAAAAAGTTAATGACATAATTGTATTTGCTATTATAAAAGTTGAATAAAATTGTCTTTTTCTATATTATCATATTAATTAGACCTATAAAAGTTAGTGCAATATTTAGTTAGACACAAAAAAATTGTTAATAGATATATAAATTTGGAACAGACGAAAAATGAAAGAAGACATATATATTTGGGACAGAAGGAGTAATTTTTTTCTATTCTTATTAAATAAATAGACTAAAATAATGTTAGATAAAGTAATAATCTCATTAAACTAACATTTTTTCATACTTATAAATATTTTCAAATCTAAAAAGTTGTGCCCTTTTCTTGTTTTTATATTCTCACTACAATTTTGTGTATAAGCTCCATAATAATAACTTAGAATTAAGATTCAAGAAACAAAGAAATTGCGTATAAAAGTGATTAGACATAAAAAAGAGTTGGTAGATAATGAGAAGTAGTAACAAGAGCGTTATTCATTGTTGACAAACACAGTATTAGAATTTATTTGGGAGGCTGGCGGCAGAAGTGGGTGCATATGCAGTATCTTCCTCTGCACTTGCCACGGCCGTGATGCTGGACAGAGCATGCTTCCACACACCTATGAGACTCGCAGTGACTCCAATGGCTTCTCTTGACGCACCGATGCTCTGGAATCCCCGCCTCATTCGCGTCTGCTGAAGAGATGGAGAAGATGAAGAGGATGAGGATGGTAGCTGATACAAGTTTCATTCCGAAGTATAGATTCTGATGATTTCTGAGGGTCACCACCACTTATATATACTTTACAGAATAAAAAGCAAGAAAACTTCTTTTCTTTATGCCCACTCCAACTACCAAGTTTGGATCAATAAAAGAAACACGAGCATCATGAGCAATGAATCTACTGAAACTCAACAGAGATGCAGATGCGCTCCTTCCTTCCATTATTATAGTAAGTTAAAAGCTGAGATGGGGCTTTCATTTACTTTTGGGCTCGACTTCAAAATGTAATGATTTTTTGGCTCAGGCCCAGAAACAAGTGTAGCCCATAGATTGCTGGAGCTGCAACCGCGAAATTGACGACGCCATTGGAATTCAGAGCCAAGTGTACGAAGAGGGAATCTCCGTCACGACCAGGCCTCGGTTCCCCTCGCTGCCCCCGCTGCCTCTCTCTCTCTCTCTCTCTCTTAAACCCAACTAACGTCTCTCTCTCTCTCTCTGCTCATATACATGAATTTGGTGTCTTCGATCAGCTGTTTGATAATGTGTCTACTTGTGGTGCAGGAGAATTCTGAATGGAAAATCACTCCGCTTCTGCACGACGTCTACTATATGTCTTCCTTTCAGCTCTATTCTACTGCTCGACTAAATTTGGATAATTGAATTGCTTGTTTCTGAATGGAGTAATTTTTCATGTATTTGATTGGCTTTGGTCCATCTTTATGTCTTCAATATATTTACATGTTCTAGTTGTTTATTACAAATTTTAACAATCATTATCTAGTGTTACATGCTCTGGGGCACCAGACATATTCTGTTGCTATTAATTCAGAAAGACAACCTTTGTTTTTCATTTTGTCTTGCTTGCTGTGCTCTTCATGCTTTATTACTCGTGCATCTTGGAGAGGCTGTAATCCGATACTACATATTGGCTGTGGGACAAGATAAGCGCTTACTCGCCTTTGCTAAAAGGCGTATAGCAGCATCAAAATGGCCTTTCAGAGTAACAATAGGCGTAGCGTAAATCTCTGGCATAGTAGAAGAAAATTGGGCACTGATTTGTATTACCCTTTGATGCCTAAATGCAACGTGTTTTATGATTCTGTATGTGCATATGCACAGACACATAGACATATTAAACTGAGAACAGCTTGCCTGAGTTCCTTCCTTGCTCTCCGTGATAATCATGAGCTTTCTTGTATTAATTTGCTTTTCTGCATAGCTTGGCTCTGGATTAGTGCAGTTCATGGTTTTAACACAGGTTCCACATCCTCTCGCTCACTGAAGTGGATCCTTTGGCTATGTCTAATCTCATTCGCCTCTAATGATGTTTTTTACTAGGAATTCATTACTTCCAAAATCGTGCCGAGGGGCCAAAGTGGCTTCCTTTCTTATTGGGGTATGACTATATTTTCTTCTTCAACACCATTGTCAATCTATTGAGTATTTCATCTACTGTTATAAGAAGAAGCTTATTCGTTTTTGTCCCCCTGTATTTAATCTACTGTTTTATTTGTGTGTGCTTCTTGTTCTTTCTGCCATTTCCATTTGGCAGCTTCCCCCTCTTCTGATGTTTTCTGCCGCTAGCGCTGCTCTTGGAGGTATGTGTCATTTACATCAATATAACTACTTGATCTTATTTTACTTCTGTCTTCTTCATCTGTGCTATAGCGTACTTCTTTTCTATTTTCGTGTTGCTATAAGTGACATCTGATGCTTCTCATCAGAAACTTATGCACATAAGATTGAGCTTTTGAATAATATCTGATCCTCAACTAACTAGTATTTGCCCCTATATTACATTCTTTCTGGAAAGTACAATTAGAATAAGAGAAGGAAAAAGAAGAAACTCGCCATAAGAAAATGAGCGGTGATAGAGCGATTACTAGGAGTTTGGTTGAACCGTTTCTAAGAATGTTTCATGATTGAGCTTCCTTTTATAAAATGACCATTTTTTTAATTTTATTTCTCTCATCGAAAATGGAGGTATCTGTTGTCACTGAACTTTCTTTTATACTCAACGTTACTATGGCTTATAATGTATATAAAGCATGTTAGTAATATGACCCTTATGAATAATTTATATGCTTTGCTCAAGGTATTGATTAATTTTTAAAGAAAACATGACACTCTTAATCCAGAAAAGTATGGCTAACGTAGCATGCATCATAACAATACATGAACACATAGTATAGGCGCTCCCTTTTGCGTACCACGACCTGAAATGAACATCTTCCGAGGTTGCTATGTTCCTTTTATATACGCTTTAACATCGTCTGATTTCAGAAAGACTTATTTCCCTTAATTCACAGGCTACGCGCTTCCTGAGTTCAGTCAGCTCACCGTGACATCTTATTATGCTGCTTCAAGTGCATCTCATTATGGCATTTCATTGCTCACAAGACACATTGAAGACAATCAATCATCTCTCCAGAAGCAGCTTCCATGATTGGCAGGAGTTTAAAATATGCCTACTTACTCACTTCAGTTTCGTATTTACTGTACTTACCCTTACTTGCTACTGCCTTAACCGGAACTAATGTGTAAATCTGAACGCCTATTTTTTATTTTATCTGTCCGATTTTCTTTAAATGCTGGAATGAAGGCGCTAGCTGATGTTTTTTGAGCATTATACCTGATTAGTTTAAATCTACTCTCTTTTCGGCATGCTGGGGGGAGGCTTTTTCCGTTGAGCAACATGCTTTCATTTAATGTCCTTTACTGTTGTTTCAGTGATGCAATCAAATTGTTTGGCAGTCAATTCAATTTCTAATTTGCATTGAAAAACCCTTCCAGCAATTTAAATACTACCCCATTAAGAAGATGTTGATGCATTTTGCTGTTTTAGTTATGGTCATGTACTATGGATAATGGTGGTAGCTGGAGCCAGATATGAGAAGAAGCCCAGTTATCGAGTAGGTAGAGTTTCTATACCTTCCTACTGTGATACGTGAAATGCTCTCTGATTTTGAATTCATTGGTGTCTAGTTGTTTATACATATTACTTTGGCCCGTGACCCTTGCACGGTTATAACCGTCTTCAAAGCTCGACCAGGCTTCTAATTTTGCTGCTGATAAGCAATGTTAGGGTCATTCATTCTAGCATTTCATCTTGTTCGTATTTCCTCGTCGTAAGGATTGAAGAGGTGTTGGTGGTGATGCAACGGTAGTGATCTCCGCTTGTTGTTTGTGGAAGGGGCAATGGGTGTGATGAAGACCGAAATTGATATGAATGAAATTATAAATTGATGCCACGAAATATAATAAGGATCACCACTTCTCCAGCAAAGTCGAATTGCCCACGTCTCCCGCAAAGCCGAATTGCAAAACTTCTCTAGCAAGCCGAATTGCCCACTTCTTGCAAACCAATTTCAATTGAAGAATTCTGTCGAACAATAGCTGTCAAGCCACAAACCAATTTCAATTTGTAATATTAAATTTGCTGCACTCAAAAACGAAAGGAATATTAAAACGAAAACAAGCGCTGCACTCAAAACGAAAGGAAAGCTTGTAATATTAAAACGAAAGCAAGAAAAAACACAATCCTACGAAACCAAAGGTTTCGTCCTCAAGACTCGAGGTCTTGCCCTATTCCAAATCCAAAAACAAACGTGACTAGTACTAAGGGTTTTCATCCCTTTTTATAAGGATGGATACCCACAAAACATAATACCAAAAATACTATAATTAAAACTATAGAAATAATAATAAAAAAGGAGCGAATATATCTTCTCATATCTCGAAATCTTTCTTTCCATATCTCGTCAAATATTCTCCTTCGATGCTTCATCCTTCGCCGGGTCGATCAATTGCTCCACATCAGGGTGAGTAAGGTTAGTGTTGTTAGTGTTGTGGTCCAAGTTCCATAATGCATTTCTGGTCTTCATACGTCCTTTTTCTGCCTTTATTTGTCAACTTTTCTGATTTCTCATTTGCTAAACCCCTCTCTTATTTGAATCATTATTCTTCTGTTCGTGCTTAACTTTCTCAGTCTTTTCTCTCACTGGGGTAAAATTCAAGTACCATAATTGCACATATGTCAGATCCATTTTAAAACTCTCACATAGACAGACTATTATGCTCTTTTTTAAACAACTAAATTTACTACACCCTCCTCTTTTTTTTTTTTTTTTAAGATGACGATGGTAACCCGAAGCCGCTACCGAAGTGTGCATTGTGTAAACCCCTGCAACCCTACTCTTCTTTTCATCTTCTAGTGGAGTAGTATTTTTCTTTGAAGTTGAGTAGTTCGATTTCCTATTAACTACTATCGCCAGAATAAACTCTGAACAGCATTTATTCTTCCCTAGAAATCCATCTTTATCTCTCTCTTGTTTACTTTTTTCTTTTTAAAAAATAAAATTAGAAGAAACAATTAAAAAATTAATTAATGCAAGCAATGAAAACTCACTAGTTATTTGAGAGATGAACTCTTCTATGAGGAGAGCGTATTTATGTAGCTTGTACGCTTTCCAAAAGAAGCCATTCAAATGATAGATTGAGTAGGAGGTTTGTACAGATCGATCTACAATCATTGACGACTCGTCGATTTATTAATAACATTCAAATTGTTTAATTTTTTTGATTTTAAAAAAAAAGAAGAAGCTTTTATATATAGTTTATATGAATCTTTGAATGTATATCAATTAAAAAGAAATATGACTGCATAATTTGAAATCAAACCAATTGACTGTAATATTTTGGTATGATGAAAACGCTTATATATGTTATTCTTAGGGTTGTAAACGAACCGAATCGAATCGAATATTACAATTTTGTTTGTATTTGATTAGTAAACGAATCGAATCGAATATTTATAATCGAATTTGAATCTCAAAATCTCGAATATGAATATCAAAAATCGAATACGAATACCGAATCGAATCAAAACTATTTGATTCGTAACGAAATAAGATTAAGTAGGGCTTTCACTTTTCAGGCTTTGTGATATTATGAAATTAATATTTAATTTATTCATTTAATTGATATTAAAAAATACATAAATTAAAAAGAGGGGATGAGTTATTAAATCTTGATTTAGGCCCTTAACAAAAATAATTTAAAGTAAAATTATAGTAATAAGTTTATAAAAGTTACTATATATAAAAATAATTATTGTATATTAATTTGTATTTAATCGAATATTTACGAATATCGAATCGAATACTACAATTTTGTATTTGTATTTGATTATTAAACGAATCGAATCGAATATTTATAATCGAATTCGAATCTCAAAATCTCGAATACGAATATCAAAAATCGAATACGAATACCGAATCGAATCAAAAAAATAGCAATGATAGCTAGAAAAAAAACCTCCTATCTTTCTCCAGGAATATGAAAATGAATTAATCGAGTCAAAGATGCAAATCCAAACTCACATTTTCTTGCATTTCAGGCTTTGATTCATATCCAAACCGGAACTGGGAGCTAGAAATGTTAGCGATGGACGAGGGCAGCGGCTTGTACTCATAAGGCGGGGCGGGGCGGAAGGCCACCGAAGCTTGAGCAGACGGGAGTCGCCAGAAAGCCAAGGGGCTGCCGTTGATAGGTGGCTGTGGGTGCGGGGTGAAGGAGGAGCCGTAGATGGTCCTGGTCCAAGAAGGGTATGCCAGTGGGGCGTAGTTGTAGACGTGTGGATCCGCATGCAGCATAGCGGACTGCAAGTGGGCTCGCTTGGCTTGCTGCCTTTCCCTCTTGTGGGCGTTTTGGTGGCCGCCAAGGGCTTGGGAAGTTGGGAAGTTTCTGCAGCAGTAGTGGCACTCGAATTTCCTGCTGCTTTCGCTAATATTACCGGCATTGCCTTTTTCTTCTTCTTCTTCACGTGCGTTGTTATTGTTGTTGTCGTCGTCGGACTGATAGTCGTCGTCTCTGCTGCTGCCGAATTCTTTGCCGAATAGGCGAATGGCTCTTCCTCCTCCGCCGCCCGCCTGCAGCTTCTTTGCAGGGGGCGTGGAGCGGATGAAGGGCAGCTGAGAGAAAGACTCGACACTCTTGAAGTCTCGAGTCTCTCTGTCACTGCTCTTCTCCATGTTTCTTCAATTAATAGAATGAGTAATGGGGGAAAAGTGGAGGTGGAGGAGGAGAAAAGAAAATGTGAAATAGCATGAGGGGATTTCTTTCTTTTTTTTTTTCTTGTATATGGGGAGGGAGGATATGGTGGGGTCTAAAACGGAGTGGCCGTATGAATTGAATTTCTACTCAATTAATTACGAGGAGTATATATTTATATAATTTAATTTATTCCGGTAATATATATATATTTAATATATTCCCGTAATATATATCAGACATTATCATCAATGTGTATTACTATTATTCAACGTGGGTGGGTACTATATGTGGAGTGAGCTAGCTAGTCTAATCTATAATTACTTGCTTTGATTTATACTTGTTTACTTGGTTGGAGAAGACTCTTGTAATTGCACGTCCTTGTCTGAAAACAAAAATTAATAATTATATTTAAACACGGGTCTATTGCATGCACTGCTGTGTTTCGTATCTAAAGGAAACAAATTTAAGTAGGTTAATTAATTATTCAACTTATTTGTTTTTCTCTAACTAAAATCCAACAATAAAGACAATTAATTAATTGGCGTTTGAATATCTCCCTCCTTTTGAGGCTAGGCGATGGTAATGTTTCTTGAAATCAAACCTGCAAACAATTTCACCGGCCATCTCTCTCTCACTCTCTCTCTCTCTCTCTCTCTCTCTCCACCCCCACATTGAGTGTGGACCATGAAAGAAAGAAAGTGTTTGTAGTTCTTATTATCAACATGGCTGTTTAGTTTGGAAGCTTTCACTAAAAGTGGTCCAGAAATATTAGCAGCATTACTTGAAAGAAAGGGATGTCTAATCAATATCATCATTTATCCCCTTCTTCTCCTCCTCTCCTCTCTCTCTCTCTCTCTCTCTCTCTCTCTCTGCACAGTGATAGTGTAGTGCATATATATTGAATTTAGATGTATTGGGCAAGCATTAATTGATGATTATGATGCATGAGCAGTTTTAGTTTTGGTTAATACCAAAAGTACATGTCTAATTAGAGTAAATGTAGCAGCAGCAGATAGAGTGGAGTTGAGATTTGAGGGACAGATTTATCAAAAAGTTTATGAATGTCTTTTTTTTCACCTTTTCTAACTTTCACTACTTTCAATGGCCAACTACGAACGTACTTGAGAGCTACCAATTCTCTCTCTCTCTCTCATTTGTGGAAAGCATTTGCAGTGGTTTGATGCATGCTTTAAGGGCAATTATTCTTGTATTTGTGTAGTCCATAATTAATAATTCAAGCTTTCTTGGTTTTAATTTCAGGACAAGTCGCTGTCCTAATTTGTTTTTGACGATCATAGGAGTTTACGATATATAGTAATAATAACCGTGTGTAGTTTTATTACTATTTATTTACTGTATATGTTAAGGTGGGCCCTTAATTGATTTCCTATTTAAGGTTGAAAGTTACTTGTTAATATATTACACACATTTTTCCTAAGTAGGCAAATTACATCTATTAATAATTAAGAAAGGAAGCAATAATTTTCTTTTTTGACGAGAGTAATCCGCAACCACTATCAAAGTACGTATTTTAGACTAACTATATATGACAGTCTCACATATAATGATCTTGGTGGATTTCGAACTCATGATCTAAGAAAACAATTTTTTTTTTTTTTTTTTTTTGTTGACGAGGAACCCGCAGCCGCTACCTGCAAACCACACAGAAGAGTTAAACCACCCTTAATGTGACAGAGTGACAGACTCACACATAGCGTGTCCAGTGGAAATTGAACCAATGACCTATCGGTCCCGAGCCACCCACCTTCACCGCTATGCCATCCCAAGGGGACTAAGAAAACAATATTTATTAATTAAGGATGTGGATACAAAGCAAAAGGCATGGCAAGGGAGCCCACCATCCTAACAACTTTTTCAAGAAATCAACCACATACTATTCAAATTGTAGTGTAACAAGAAGCCATGCATTGAAGTAGTATTTTGAAAAGCTTGATCCATCATTATTATTGTCTGGAAACTGAATTTCGGACCACAATTTGGAATATGTGTGTGTTTTGCATTTACCATACATTATATAATCTCATAAATTTTATTAACCTCTACTCTTTCACAGATACAACAGATTAATAATTCACCAAAATATTTAATCAACCTACATAAATTTGAGGGACCGTACACATTAATACTCCATAATTAGCTGCAAAATTCCTGGGTAAGACGAGACGACTGAAAGTGATAATTATGGGTATCTGCGTATGGAGAGAGAGAGAGAGAGAGAGAGAGAGAGAGAGAGAGAGAGAGAGAGGAGTGCAAGGTTAATTAATTATTGAATGAATATTGAACATGGGCAAGTACATTTCAAGTTGTGGAACCCTACTAGTTCATTGATTTACAGCTAAAATGCTGCTGAAATATCATTTTCCTCAGATCTTTAGAGGATCTTGATGTTGAAATTTACAAATATTGTCTCTTTCACAACACATAGTGAGACAATTTCTACGCATACATAGTATACCTGCACATCTGTGGTTGCATTCATTTTTTCCCATCACTACTACTACCTACTTCAACCAATTCTTTACCACACACCCACACTTGTCCAATTATATATTTAACATTAATAATAAATACATACTATTATTGCTAGATTCATAGTCGTTGTTGGAACCGGCCTATACACATAACTAGCTAATTAATTGGTGTTTGGTCAATTTGCATTCCCTAATTATTTCTATTTTTTTTCCTTGTGCTACACTACAACAAACCAATTTTCAAGAAGCTTAAGTATTTATTAATTTATTCTTTGGAAAAACCAACTTAGGTGAAAATTGATTATAGATTTTTAATAGGTAGTTGTCAATGTTTCCCAGTTCACTACATATGTAGGCATCAAATGGTCCGCATTATTCCTTTCAGATGTTGCCTCTACCTACATTTATACATTACTCCCCTCTCTGTCCCGTTCATTTTATCTTGTTTTTCTTTTCGATTTATCGCATCCATCTTATCTCATTTTAAAAATAATAACTTTTCTGCATACAACTAACAACTGTTTTTAATAAAGAAATAAGAGAGGCTCGTGAGAACAGAAGTAGTATCTTATTTAAACCAGACTTTGCAATTTCTGTCTCTTTCACAAGATTGGCAAGCACATGCATATATATTAATTAATTATGTGTGTATGTCGTTGCAAATAAACCAATTATTTCATTCAACATCCACCATCTTTAATTCCCCTGCTAGATTTTATTTATCATTAATTTCTGCTCTCCCCTTCATTATGAGACAGCAATATATATGACATTATGATTTATGACTTAACATCATGCATTAATCATGTTTACCCCTTACTTTTTTTTTTTTGCGACGAGAACCCGCACTCGCTACCTTGGTGCGCGCACAGGTAAACCTTCGCCTCCCGTGCAATAACTGCAAACCACAGAAGAGTTAAACCACCCTTAATGTGACAGGGTGACATGCTCACACATAGCGTGTCCAGTGGAAATTGAACTCATGACCTATCGATCCCGGGCCACCCACCTTCACCGCTATGCCATCCCAAGGGGACAATGTTTACCCCTTACTTACTTTACCTCTTCATGTATCAAACAAACACCACTTATCTTTTTTTTTTTTTTTTTGGATGACGAGGGTAACCTACAGTCGCTACCGAAGTGAATACTAGCTAAACTCCGTTCATGTGTTCTAACCTGCAAACAGTATAAGAGGGTTCAACCACTTTAAGCTAACTATAGGTGACAAACTCACACATAACAATCTTTGTGGATTTTGAATCCATGATTTTCCGACCACATGCTACTCAATACCACTTCTCTTTTGACATTACTCAAAGTGGCCCAATCACCAATGGCCAATGCAACCACAACTATTCTCTTTAAGCTTTATCTTCTTACACACTCTCCACAACAACATTAATTAATAATATGCAGTCCCCTTGGGATGACAAAGTTGGTGAAGGTGGTTGGCCCGGGACCGATAGGTCCTGGGTTCGAATCCCATTGGAAGCAACTTTGTGGAGCCTGTCACCTATGGTTAGCCTAGGGTGGTTGAACTCTCCTGTGTGGTTTGCAGGCTACTGCACAAGGAGCGGGGTTTACCCAGTGCGCACCGAAGGTAGCGGCTGTGGGTTCCACGTATCAAAAAAAAAAAAAAAAAAAAAATGCAACTTTAGTCCCCTAGGGGATGGCGGAGTGGTTAAGGTGGTGGCCCGGGACCGACAGGTCATGGGTTCAATCCTCACTGAAGCCATTCCGTGTGAGTCTGTCACCTTAGGTTGGTTGAACCTTCTGTGTGGTTTGCAGACTACTGCACAAGGAGTTATGCAACTTTAATCTGCCCAAACCAAGTAGGGACCCTATCCGGATTCGAATCAATATCTTTTAATTCATGCAATTTAATTAATTCTTCAATGTGATTTACTTAACACTTACCTTAAATCACGCGGATATATAGAACCAATAATATTACTGCCTTACATATTCATGTAGGGATATCAAATTGAGCTACATGTATACGTAGAGGGAATATCCATCCTATATAGTAGTATTAAATTAAACTGTTTAAAAGGGGTTGGGGAGAATCAAATATACTTCTGTGATTGGTGGAATTCTAGAATTCTCCAAATGTTTCTTTATGACAAGGTAGCTAGATTAGTCGTACTAACTAATTGTGGCTACCTAGGAAGCCTCTTCAAACAACCGCTTTCCTCTTTTTTTTCCACTTTGGAGGTAGTTCGTACTTCTTGTCTCATGTACAAAAAGTATTTCTCTCTCTCTCCTCTTTTTTATTTTCTTAATAACAAAATTAACAAATAAAATGGAGGTAAGCACGTACATCAATCCAAATTAGATAACGATAAGAAATTGCATGTATCTACGTAAAACAAATCAAATCTCTGCCGTAATCCCGATTGGATTACACAAGTCAAAAACTTTTCATAAACATTTATATCTACTCTTCATCATCATAACGTTATACAGTTCAAAAATACTTTACTAATCCCAGGCACTGGGGCCATAACCGGCACCACCACTGCTGCCGCCCCGGCCCCCGCCCCCATAATAGTCGCTGCTCCTACTGTAAGACGAATCTCTTCTGAAATCACGACCGCCAAACCGCCCACCCCCGCCGCGCCTACCTTTACTCCCATACGAAGCCCGGCTTGCAAACCGAGTCAGCCATTCAGGCACCTCCTGGTTTGCCTCTTTCATCAGATCAGCAAGCGACCTCGCCATCGACGTGTTATTCTCGTTGAAGAACGCTGTTGCCAGTCCTGTCTTGCCAGCACGCCCGGTACGACCTATGCGGTGAACATAGTCGTCAATGTCGTTAGGAAGGTCGAAATTGATGACGTGGGCAACGTTCGGGATATCAAGGCCACGGGCCGCCACATCCGTTGCAACTAGTATTGGCGTATTCCCACTCTTAAATGATCTTAATGCCAACTCTCTTTCCTGTCAAACGCAAATCAAAGAATAAATAACCGTGCATCCAGATTCGATTTTCTAGCTCTATCTTTCTAACAGTTTACAGGAACGGGAAACGGATTTCCAAATGCATCAATGGAGCAGTTATCAGAATAGCGGGAAAACCAAAAAAGGAAAACAAGACAAGTCAAGCGGGACGGAGGGAGTAACTAATAGACTCGGTCCATGTGAATCCCCTGAAGGAACATTTCAATCGGACAACGCACAAACTCAGTGAACCTCATTACAAATGATGGAATTAATAAGATTCTGCATTATTTCCTGACCTGTTGCGTTCTATCTCCATGAATTGTAGTGGCAGGAAAGCCATTAACACATAACCAGTTTTCCAGGGAATCGGCTCCTTTTTTTGTCTCCACAAATACTAAAGTAAGAGCGTGCTGTCAAATATCAGGAAACAAAAGTGTTGTTATCATTAAGCAGAAGAGAGATTGTTAAAGAAGCAAGCTGGTTATATTACGGAAAAAACTGCACAATGCCATCATCAACAGGGAACTAAGAAAAAGAGAGATTGTAGTCAGGTAAGGTGGTTATACTATGGATTATGGAAAAGAAGAAAAAGGCTAACTAAGTACGATCATCTGCAACCAAATGAAGCAACCGAGCAGGCATTGGAGTATGAACTGCATCTATTAATGGAATAGCATTAAAGCTCAAAGTGGTCATGGTGTTAATATATATTTTGAAGTAAACTCGAGTTAATATACGAAACTCTTTGTAAGTAAGAGGACACATTGCAGAAACCCTTAATACTAACCTACATTTAACAACGCTATGATTTGTATCAATGCAAGATAATTTAAACCAAAAGACCCAAGAAAGTAAAGTACAATTAAAGACTAAAGCATTACCTTCCCTTGAACTCCATTTTCCCTTTGCGCATGAAGAAGATCCATCAAGTGGCTTCTCTTGTCACTCTCATGAACAAATTCAACTCGCTGAACAATTAAGTCTGTACTGGAACCTACCCTTCCAACTGCCAAAAAGATGTAACTTGAAAGAAAATCTGAAGCCATTCTCTGCACATAAAAGATAAAAAGAAATGTCAGTCAGAATATTACATGTAGATTAGGAGACCCATTTCGATGAGGATTGCAACATACTCTCCATTTATAATATCATCAATAGCTTCAATCCAAAATTTTAAAAATACTCAGTTGGTTTTAAGCCGAAGTTAACATCAACCCCCCACCCCAAGCAAACAGGATTTGATATCTTGTGATTCTTTTCCTGACAACTTTAAAAGGCGTGCTTCAATGCATGTGATTCAAACATTAATCTATACACAATTTAGTGAAGGGGGAAGAATCAAGTGAAGACTACAATATTTAAAACTGATTTACAACTATGACCTGTATCTCTTTTGGAAAGGTCGCGCTAAATAGCATCGTCTGTCTTTCACCAGGTGGTGGCATATCCATCTGCTGCACTATCTTTCTGATCTGAGGCTCAAAACCCATATCCAGCATTCTATCTGCCTCATCAAGAGCTAAATATCTTATCATTTGTAACGAAACTTTGCCTCTTTCAAGTAAATCAACCAATCTTCCAGGAGTTGCCACCAGAATGTCTACTCCCCTCTCAAGTTCACGTAGCTGCAAACAAATTATCAACCTTTAGTCAAGTGTAGGTTGTACAAAACAAAGATATCTAGAGAACATCTGGTCAAAAAAGTTTCGGCAAAATGAACTATAATGTTTTAAATCAGGAGTAAAACAAAAGGTAGAGGCAAGTATCCTTGTGCGACAAAATGAGCTACACTCACATGTTCCCATAAGAGGAAATCACATATGTTCATGAGTAGACAATCCAAATGTTATTTAATGGAATAGAAATATTCACATAGAAAAGAACAAGTTTTTAGGTATTTAATGTACGTCAAGTATGTTATTGGCTGGCGACTTGATCGTAATGCACTCAGTTGTCTTATCTCCAAGTTTATATGGGTGAATTATTAGCACTGATAAAATAAAAAACAAACACGAGGAAATAACAACTAGAAAATCACTCAAGTGCCTACATGCTGTAAACAGAGGCATCAAGTAACCATATACACAGCATTCTCTAGTTTGGAAGCCAAATGATGAAATAAAGTATTAACAAAGCAAATATCGGACAGTATTAGAGACTATAGGCCTTTCTTTGGACAAAAAACATAACATTTAACTTGAAGAAATATAGACTTGAAACTAAGTAAACGATATCGATATAAACCTGCTGATTTATTGGTGCTCCTCCATAAGCAACAACTACTCTAACACCAGTTTGATACGAAAACTTTTTAGCTTCATCGTGTATCTGCAGGTTAAATGCAACACAGAAATCAAATATTTCAGCTTAGAAACAATGCTAGAAAATAAATGAAAAACAACATGATCAGCAATAGTTCAATACAGGCCCACCCACCTGCATTGAGAGTTCTCTTGTAGGTGAAAGAATAAGAGCGAGGGGAAAAACAGTACGAACTCCACGTGGTCTCTGGGTAAAGTTGCCCCTCATAATTCCACTAATAATTGGGAAGCAAAAGGCAGCTGTCTTGCCAGACCCTGTCTGAGCACAAGCCATTAAATCTCGTCCACCTAGCGATATTGGTATCGCATGTCGCTGAACAGGAGTTGGTTTCACGTACTTACACCTGCGAATATTCAAGTTAAGTGCATCCCCCAAATCGATCTCTGCAAATGTGTTCACAGGTGGCGGCACGTTATCCCCGCTCGTCTCAACAGGGATATCCTCATAGGCATCAAAGTTAATGCCAGTATTCTCCAGCTCGTTAAAAGCTTCCTCTGCATCAGCATCTGCATCATCATCACCAAAAGGATTCACCTCCCGTTCCCTGCCACCCCCACCCCAACCACCTCTCCCACCCCAACCCCCACTTCCACGACCACCACCACCACCACCACCACCACCATACCCTTGACGCCCATAATCAGACCTAGAGCCAACCCAACGCGACCCACTAGTGGGTCCACCATAGCCAGACCTATCATTAAAAGATTGAGTTCCACCAACTGATGGAGCAGGTGGCTCGGTGGCTGCCGGAGGTCTGTTCCTAAGGTGCGGGGGAACATATGCAGACTTAGCCGGAGCTGAAGAGTGTTCATTCCCACCACTTGTTCCAGCATTTTCGGAAGATCCACTAGCTACATTCTCGACAGCATCTGCCCATGAAGATTTCATCTTTCCCTCAACAACTATTCGAAAAATCAAAAAGTAAATAAATCAAACTCCGAACTTTCAGTTACCATAAAATTTCAAGAAACAAAATTGTAAGAAACTAGATCATGCATCACTCGAACCAAACCAATCTCAGAAAACCATGCTTCATTCTCAGCATAAAAACATCAAAGCACTTGGCAAACGCAACCAAAACATAAGTGGGGAAAAGGGCACTTTCGCAAACAAAACAGATTCTACCTAAAAAGAAAACAAATCTGACTTCTTCTCCCGCTACCTCACTCGCGCAGACAGGGGATGAAGAATAAGAATTCGGAGAAGCTCGGGTCCTCGAGAATCTCGGATTGTTTATGTAGTATGTGCAGGCAGATAGATACAGAAGTAAAAGCAAAGCATATCCGATTGCGTGTCAAGCAGTGAGTACCTGAAGTAGATCGCTGAAGATTTGAGTTTTGGAGAATTCCTTTTGCAGATAAGCGAAGAATTATTGAAAACCCTAGCCAGCAAATAAAGATTTAGAGGAGAAAATATAGGAGTTTGATCGGATTACGGCGTATCCAGTTTTTACTTTTACCCGTTTCTTTTATTTTTCAAACTTGTTTTTCTACCTCAGTCCACTCAAAGCGTTAAGAATTACTATGATTATTTCTAACAAATTGGTAATTGTAAAATTAATCAAGTAGTTGTGTAGTAAATTATAGTTTTGATTTGAAAATAATGAATAGTGTTATAAACTAAACAGAAGTAAACAACAATAGAGAAAACAGAAAAATAAATGTATATTATTATGAGGATGAATACCTCTATTTATAGAGTACAAGATAGACTGCTAGGGTTTAGATATGATCATCATATATATATATATATAATAAATCTTATCTACAACAAATAAAATTATTTTCAACATTTATGAAAATAATTACTTTGAATAGAATCATCCTAATAATATTAAATTTATTAAAACTCTTGTTTCCTTGATGACATAGACATACATATAAGCCTGGAATGTGAAGATTTGAAATAGATGATATTATTTGTCTCTCAAGGACTATAAAAGACGAGACTAATCTTGTTTCGTATAAATCTGAATTCATGTGGATCATGGAATTCAACTTCAGTCCTTGGAAACACATCTGGGGCAATCACATCGAAAACCATATCCTTCGTACAGCAGTTTCTGCCGAGCTTCGTAACCCATGCTCGCATCAAGATAGCATATCCGCACCTCTTCCTCTGCAATGCCATCCCATCCCATCCATCATCAAGGGTGATTTCTGACCTAATTACAACGGAAGAGATCAAAACAACGCACCTTCTTTGATGTCGCGGAGAGCCACGATTTTACCTTCCGCTCTGTCGCCCCATACAATATTCACATTAGGATCTGCAATGGAAGGGAAAATTGCTTATCGGATTGCTGCTCCGCTGCAAAACTTTCACATCTAGCTATACAATTTCGATGAAACGAGAGACCTTACCACAAGAATGATTGTAAAAGGACGGAAGCATGTACATGGCATTTCCGACAGCAGCACTTCCTTCGACAGATGCTGATGCTGCAGAATGAAGGTCTTCATATGATTGTACAGGCAGTTCAATACGGAAGGCGTTGAGCCGTATTCGTGACAGAGTATCAACATACCATTCTTCAGTCAGAACTATCATGTGTCAAAGAAACAACATAAATGTATACACATCCAGACAGGAAAGATATTTAAGCTATCATGAATCATTCGGGAGTCCGTTAATTAAACCAAACATTCACAGATTCACTTCACAAGGATACATGAAAGTGGCTCCACAGCCTCTCCCTCAGAAACCGAGTCCTCCGACTGATCACTCTCTACCATAATATCAGCATTCTTGAGAATGCTACTCAGCAGGGAAAATTCCTCTTTTATCTGAGAACCATGGTTACATAGAGAGACTAAGAAGCAATAAGTTCATGACTATGGCTTATCTCTTTTTTATCTAGTCTAATCTCCTAAAAGCACAGGCCCTTGATGAAATAGGAGTGGTGAGAAGTCAGTGAGTATGAAAGCTCAAGACGGCTAGAAATGAGTAAATTTCCACAAACCATCTAAATTGATATAGAGTAAACCCGACCAACATTAACCATCAAGTTAAGTGTGCATCAGAACTATGTAAAACCCACACAACACAAGGATAAGGTTTTATTTTAATGCTAAGACTGAAACTCCCACCAAATAGGCCGACAAAATTTTTGTTTAAGACCTATACCACAAGAGGGATTGGGTCAAGAATAGATAGACATAATTTCAAATCTATGTTAAGGATGATTGCACGTATAATCTGCGTTTTACACTGCTTCTGACAAGAATAGATAGACATAAATATACTGGTAAACACAATATGTCGACAACTTCTTTACGGAATAAGAAGGTAATCAGGAAACTGGAGAGGCATACCAGAGAAATTTGATCATGTGACAAACTTTCTCCCTGGAGTATCTCAAATATGCCAGAAGGAATTTTTCGGGAAATAATTTGACAAGCAAACCGCTTAATCATAAGAGGATATTTTAGACCTTGCTGTCTACAAGAGAAGAATAGCAAATACCATTAGATAATATACTATGACAAGAGAGCTAAATGGAGATAATTATACCCGCAATATTCATGAAATCTTGACCAGTCTATTTGCTTCTCAACGTCGTAAAACTTCTGATGCCATGAAGCAAAGATTGTAAGTGACTAAAGGTACTATAGAACAGTAAATAGACTAAGAAGTAATCAAAAGATTCAGAACATGATGGTGGAGGAGTATAGTAACAAACTCTAAACTTGAAAGGAGATTATACGATATCATTGAAGGAAACAAGCAGGAAAATGCCTTATAAAGACTTGTCAAAAATATCTTGAAGATAGATTAACAAACTAATTTCTTAACTTGTGCATTAGCTTCATCACAAAATGATACTACTAAATAGCCTAGTGGATTCGCCTCTCTTTGCAACAAAAATTGCGATGAAAGATTCATAGACAATTCATAATTGAAACATGTAAACTCAATGCTATCGAAAAGTTGATATATTAACTAAATTAGTTGTACCTCAAGCTGAAATCAGTTGTACCTTGGAGTGTTGTTTGCACTGTTCGCTGCAAAACGGCACCGTGCGAGGAGATTCGCTCTTTGGTAGTCTCCGGAGACAGTAGTAGCAGACGCAGTTGATCATAGAAAGGTACGGGTGCGTGAGAATAGGGTTTGCGGAATGGAGGACTTCCCCGGCGGCGAGATTCCGAGAAGCGAAGACGGCGCGGCCAGCATGGTTGGTAGGCGCGACGATAACAGGAGGCGGCTTGGGTTCGGAGGCGGCAGTGGAGAAGGGCAGTGTTCTGGTGCGACGGTGGTGGAGGGCGAAACGGGCCAAGCGCGACATGTGTTTCCTCTGCTTAGTGGGTCTGGTTATGTATTTATTTTATTTACCACTTTGCACAAATTGGGCTCCAAAGCCCGCCCTTTCTCAGCCCTCTGATTGATTCAATCGCATCTATCTTCTTCTTTTTCTTCATAACTCAGCAACTTCATAGCGAGACAAAAGTGAGAATTTGCGAGAGTTTAAAAGGACTGATTTGACTCATCTTCTAATTCATCTGTTTTACAAAATATCTAGGACCAAAATTAAAATGAAAAAAAAATATCTAGTAGCCCCAACACGAATCTAATCAAGACACATCACTTGTTTTGATTTTTGAATTGATCGAATTAATCTCACCGGATTCGCTCATACTCGTAGGCAAAACAGAATTCCCCACTATATCAAATCCAGACATCCGATATTCCGGAATATCTATTGCCCAGGAATGGATGTTGATGATGAGTGGGAGCTCCTCTCCGACGAGGGCTTTCTCCAGATCACCGATAACGGCGGCGGCGACCAGATCATTTACCCTGCCGTTTTCCACACGAATTACTTCATCTGCCCTGAATTCGTCGAGTCTACCTCTCCTCCTATCCTCATAAAGGAGGAGGAGGAGGAGGAGCGTTTGGATCAAGACCCAGCTGTTTCGCAAGTTTTCTTCAAGAAAATGGAGGAGGCTGAATTTGTCGACATGAAAGTGGAATCACCCAAGCCCAGCGCCGCCGTGCCCCAGATCGAAGCCAATTTCCAGATAGAGGGCGAGAAAGAAGTGCGGATGGGCGGAGACAACGTGTGGAAGTGGAACTTGGGCGCAATCTGCTCCTTCGGAGTGGCGGCGGCCACTTTCTGCATCGTCGTCCTCACCAACAACAAGAAAAACCCTCACCACCACCACAATCACAATTTCCGCTTTCGGATTTACAGCCAAGACAAGGTAATTACGCTACTTAATTACTTTTTGAAAGCATTATAGCTAGTAAGCGCTTGTTGTTTGGCAGAGAATGAAGGCGGTGAGTGGAGTACCGGTAACCAGAGCTCGTATCACTGTCGGTGGCTACTACGATGCATCTCCAACCAACCAAGTGATGGGATAAAATTAAGTTTTTTTTTTATTTACGTTTACATATTATACTCAGCCTTACTTAATTTCTCAAGTTTCACAACTAGTACTAGTACTACTAAGTTCATCATCGTTATTACTTTATTACTTCAATTTGATCCTGAAATGAATCTCCCATTACTGGTTTTAAGTTGCAGAATATTGAACTTAATTTTATGGATGACAAATATTATAAATTAATAAGTATCTCCAGAAGTTTGCAATTGCAGGTAATTATATAGTATAATAAAATAATAATAATGGAATTACCAAATGGAAGAAAGAAATGAATTGAAGCTTATTGATATACACATAAATTGAATTAATGGCAGTTGTAAGGGAGACATGATAAATGAAAGATGCATGGATTCAGAATAGCAATCCGAAAGCCGTGGCAGCAAGCGAAGCCACCACAGCTGGTACAAGTGCAGCGGCGTCTGCGGTGGGGCTGGTGCCGGCGCCTCCTCCGACGCTGCAACATTTTGGACGACCAAGGCCGCCACAACTGCCGCCAACACAACCTTCATCTTCAATGCTGCCATTTCGCTGCTAGGCTCGATCTCAATTATTATTTGATTTTAAATTTTTAATGTTTATGCTATGTGGATTACAATAAACCAATCGGGGGTTTATATACACAAGCCAAGGGCAGGAGGTGGTGACCCTTTCTTTTCGGTTTTTCTACTTTAAATAAACGAGAGGGAGTGAGAGAAACATGGGCTGTCGAAAATAACACTCCAATTCGCTTCATAGCTAATTCAATCTTATTCGAATTTGGTTATGGATTCCCTATGATTTTGGTCCTTTAATATGACCATGTCCTATTTTGATTCTCTAAATTGTAAAATTGGTCTTTATTATGATTATGTCCAATTTTAATCATCTAACTTGTGAAATTGCCCCATTTTGGTCCTTTATCAGATGGTCCTTTGATCCTCGGTTGGAGATTGTATGTCGAAAAAAACATCTATATTAGGATTTCCGATGAGATACTAGTCTACGGTGAATGTGAAAATAGATATAATTAATATAAAAAGGATAATTTAAACATAAACAAATTTTTGAGTAAAAAAAGGTATGTGTTCAACACACTGAATTTTACAAATTAAAGGACTAAAATCGGACATGACCATAATAAATGATCAAATTTGTACACTTTTACAAATTAAGAGGACTAAAAGAACACGTAACCACAATCAAAGAACAAAATGAGACAGAAGCCACAATAAATCACCAAATTTAATTCCCCCCCATAAAATCATTCCATTTCTATTTTATTTTTTATTTCCTCAAATTTTTCCCCCTTTCATAAATCAAACAAACGGCCCCGCATAGTTGAATAATGTGGAATGAGAAAAAGTATTAATAGGCCTGGCCCGTTTAGCATTAGATTGGGCTATTTCTCTACCGTATCCCTTCCCTGCTAGAGATGGCAATTTTGCGGGTCGGGGTTGGGTAGTATAGTACCCGGACCCGTCCCGTAAGTTTGATTCAGAGACCCAGATCCAGACCCAGACTTGTACGGGTTCAGAAACTCAGAACCAACTCCGGACCCGCACCGGGCGGATCTACCCGACCCCAAACCCGTTGACTCCGTTTCAATTGCTAATTTTGAATTATCTTATTTTTGAATTATTAATTTTCGTTAGTGGAAGCTTTTTTGTTTGGATTTTCTTATTATAGTTGTAAGCTATTAATATCTAAAAGTATGAATTGAAGAATAAGAAAATTCAAATAACATAAAGTAAGATTACATAATAAAATTAATAAAAAAATTGATAATACGGGTCTGAAACGGGGCTGGATGAGACGGGGCGGGTAGATAAATTGGGCCCTGACCCGTTCTGAAACCACGCGGGTTGGATCCAGACCCGCCCCGTACTTCTATGGGTCTGGGTATTACCCACCCCATCGCGGGGCGGGACAGGTCGGATCCGACGAGTCCAGTTCCAATTGCCATCTCTATTCCCTGCCCTCTCCTTACCCCGATGTAAATTGTGATCTCTCACCGCAGAAATTAGCGAGCGAACGAGCTCGCCGTCACTATCACTATCAAATGCAGGCTTACGGGTACCTACTGCTCGGACCCACCTCCTTCGATGGTGGTGGCCGTCCCCAACTTATCGAACGATGCCGTCGCCGTCGTCAATTGACTGCTTCCGCCACCGTCAACGGCACTCACTACGACGTGCTGGGCCTCTCACCTAACGCTTCCTTCTCAGAAATCAAGAAGGCCTACCGTCTCCTCGCTCTCAAGGTGATTCATCATCATCATCATCCGAATTCCACCTGGATCATCTCTCTAACTGCGATTGCTCGATCTAATGCCCTAATAGGAAATTAAGCACTAGTGATAGGATTTTGGCGATATCTATGAATCTATGATCTTCTTTGATTATCATGATGCAATAAGCCGATAGCCTAATTTAATTTGCCTTTTTCTTCTGTTCCCCTTTCTTCCTCCCGTTCATTTCAGTATTTCAGTTCGAATATATCTGGATCCAAATTAAGGCATCTATGAGTATGCTGTTACTTGGAAATCATTGAGTGAGTCTGTTATTTGATCTTTTGTTCATGATTCATGACTGCAGTACCATCCTGATGTTAATAAGGAAGTCGGAGCAAATGAGGATTTCAAGAGTGTACGGCTTGCTTATGATGTAAGCAACTTTAATTTGGACTGTGTTATTATGCATGCTAGTTATTTCTGGGCTAGAAAGTGTGATCTTCTACTTGAAATCATAGTTTTCCTAAGACAATTTTTAGATGTATCAACCATTTAGCTGCACTGGATTTGAAAATTCAGGCAAAAATGTTGAATGCAGATACTAATTAATGAGGTAACAAGGAGTGAATATGACGAAGCTCTCTTCCGCCATGAACATACCAGAAGGCCACTAGGAGATGAATGGACCATCAATCAAGAATACAAGGACGGGTTGAGGTTATATAGATGGCATAAAATGCAACAAGAGAAATACTGGGAGCAACATCATCATCGTGTCATGGAAGAGGAGTTTCCGTATTATGGTGATTCTGATGAAGAAAGGGCAGATGAGGAGAGATGTTCCTTTGTGGAAGCTCTTAGATCAGTGCTCCTCTCTCTCTTTCTGATGCAGACAGTGGGGGCCCGGCTATCTCTCATGTTTAGTAGCGTGATGGCATTGGTTGACCAGAAACTGGACGCGGGATACAAATTCGGCTACTTGGTTGCTTGGATGGTAGGCGGGAGTACGGGCATCTTCCTTACGGTGTTGCTGTCGTTCGCAAGTTGGATCTGTGGCAAAAGAAGCAGCAGTGTTGTTGCTGTTGTAGTTGTAGCCATGTGGTTTGGTTCGAACGTTGCGAGGTACGCTCCGATTCCCCAAGGGGCTCTACTCACTCTTCTCTATATGTCAATCAAACTACAAATTGATCTAACCTAATTCTGCAATTGCTGCTTCTAGGGATGTAGTGCCGTACATATTTTTTGTTCTTTCTATTTCTGTGATTATATGTTGTATGTAAATGTCCCTCCCATTACTTGAGGAGAAATAAGTTGGTAAAGAAATTGCAAATCAGATTCTGGATCTTTTTAGCATATTATTAACTAGAATGATGCATGCCCTTTTTGCGTTTGTTCGAATCTTGTCATGATGTTCATTCCCGAGCAGCTTTGATGTACCACATTTCGTATACCCTTGTGTGTACTACACCATAAGAGTATTGACATTGGGTGTTTTTCATTAAAAAAAGTGGGCCACGTTTAATACATGTCAATAACCTTGTGATGTGCGAAGTGATATACCAAAATCATTATGTGTTCATTTAGTTCGGACTCTAATTCAGAAACTATTCTTCTCATCCAAAATTTCTCCGACCATACATTTCATAATACTACCTAATTGCATAAAAATGACAAGCAGAAGGAATATGTAATCTTCCTTGCATGAGAGTATTACTTCTTATTTGCCACACAGAAAGAATGATTAAAATTTACACCAATATGAAATTCAATCCGAAGTCTGGCTTTCCATGGGGAAAACTGCCAAACGAATATCAACAATAATAATAATAACTCAAACAAACAAATGTAATATGGTATCTATCTACCCATCTATCTATCTATCTACAAAAGGTGAATGATGGGTAGAAGCAAGGTGAGGGCAAAGAAGTATGACAATCTGGTAGAGAAGGAAGACGAAGTGGTAGCTACCTGAATGGGGAAATTGCAGTTGGGCTGAGAGATGTTCTGATCGGTAACCATGGCCAGCCCCTGGAAGCCGCAGGCTGTATCTTTTTGACCCTGTGCCTGGAAGTACATGTTAAACGCATAGGATGCATTACCGTTGGGGTCTAACCCGTTGCAGGAAGAACCGTATCCGAGGGGGGTGCAGTCGGACCACGTACACGCAAAGTTTATATTTTCTCCAAGTTTACTAAGATCCTTGGCGTCCGGCTTCAACATGCACCATCTCTTAGGAAGGTAGTTCACACTTTGAGCACCCACCAGATACTTGTCCTGTAATTGCCCAGACAGGTCCATCGGGAACTTAGGCTGTCCGTCGTACCTAAAGATCCCCCAGTGGCGCTCGAAATTACCCGGAGCAACACTCTTGAAGTCCTCGTCGAGAAGGCCGAACAAGTAGACTTCGATGTAACCGGGACGGAGGGGGCTCCCTTTGTTGCTTGCCAGTCTCGGTAGGAGCCCCCTGTAGAACCTCAACGCGTAGTTTGTGTTGGCATTCCTGTCCCCGTCCGTCGGCCACCCCACCTCCCCTATGATGATCTCCATACCGCCGAATCCCACTGCCTTGAGCGATGTGACCAGCGTGTCCAGGTTGGCATCGAACACGTTGGTGTACTGGATCCCGTTGTCGACAATGGGATTGCTCACCCCGTCGAAGAAGGCGTAGTCCACTGGGAAGTGTTCGTTGTCGTAGAGACTCAAGAAGGGGTAGATATTGACGGTGAAGGGAGCCTTGTTCCGGTTCAGGAACTCGACAATCTGGATCATCTGAGGCGAGATGTCCGGGCGGAACCTTCCGGCGGATGGGACGGGGTTGCTCTCAGGGGAACCGTACACGTCGGCATTCAAAGGGACCGTTGCTTTGATGGAGTCACCAACCCCAGCTTCATTCAGGGCATTCTGAATATTCTGGAGAGCTGGGAATGTTGTGTTGAGGAATGAGTTGTTGTAGGATGTAAGGAATGGTTCGTTGCCCACTGCGACATATCTGCACAAACTCAATCTTTGAGATTCTGGTAATGAATAAATTTAGCTACCCATTCCTAATAAGTAAAACATAAAGAAACAGAAGCTTCTGCTAAGCATTATTAATGAAATAATTCCTATCCTATTCCTACTTAGGGCCATTCCAAATAAGTACAACATACTAACTCTGTCTCTTTCATCTTATCTCGTTTTCAGTTTGTCCCATCCAAAAAATGATAATTTTTCTACATAATTAACCACTTTCTTTCACTCGCAATTAATAACTCTCTTTAATACGTGGTGAAAAGAAACGGGAAACGTTCAATGGGACTATTGTCCTTCCTATTCTATTCCTAGCTGGGAGAAATTCATCATCTTTTCTTCAAACACAAGGAAGGTGAATTTTACGAGCAAACAATCAAGACAATGTTAATTATCCTATACATCAAATGAATAAGAGATAGAGAGAGTAATTTACTTGATGTTAACACCACCCTGGAAATGGTAACGGGTGACGTTGCGGTGGACCCATTCCTTAGCACGACCGTAAGTGCCCATGGCAGACAGGTCGGCGTTTGGGATGGCGACCATGACCTCAATGTCGGAGCCAGCTAGAGCGCTCATGGTCGTCTGATCCGCGTCGAACAGCTTCACCTTCTTTATCCCGTTGTCTTTCAGCATCTGCACCACCACTTTCGGCGGCAGCTTGTGGTTGGCCATCGTACCCCAGTTCACCCCAAGCCCCTCAACGCCACCACATACCCATACCAATACCAAGACCAATGATGTCAATAATCTTGACATCTTGTCAATCGCAATTACTTAATTCTTCTCTTCTTTTGATTTGGATTAAAAGGCGTTTCTTTTTTTTTTGCCAAAATCAGAATGCCCAGCAAGAAATAGGAATAGATGTACTCCACTCCACACAAAAAGAATAAAAAATATTGACAAGCTGAATGAAAAGGGAGCGGGGATTTATTACGAAAAAGAAAATCAAAAACTGCCAAAAAGGGAGTGAGAGGGAGGCTCAACGATGTACTCAAAAGTAGTAGCAGTTTATAAAAGTGGTGAGGCAGAGGTAGTGGAGACAATGTAGGAGGGTCGTTATATTATTTTTCACTCGTATTATATTAAAATATTAATGAATGAATTATAGATGTCTACGAAGACACATTTGAATGTTTTTAGGATTATTAGGCGCACACACATGAAGAGGTCGGTAGGTGGGTGGGTGGATGGGTTGGATGATGGTGATGATGGGTAAGGATTACAATTGAAGAAAAATTACGAGCTTTTCTCTCTATTTGGACAATCCACGATCCACTACCAACGGCTATATTCTCTCTCTACAGGAATCGACATTCAAATAATTAAAACATATTAATCTTAATCAAGAAAACATTTGCCTTGCACTATACAATGTCGACAACTCAGTATACGTGGCCCACTACTTGACTCGCCGACAACTCAATAATAATATAAAATACGTGCATTGAATGCACCAATTAATCTCTTTCTTTTGTGCCTATCCTCCCTCACTAGATCCAAGATACGTGATTCAAGTCTCCATAGGATGGCCTAGCGGTCGAGGTGGGTGGTCCGGGACCGATAGGTCCTGGGTTCAATTTCCACCAAGATCGCTAGATGTTGTCTGTCACCCTGTCACATTAAGGGTGGTTGAACCCTCCTGTGTGGTTTGCAGGCTACTGTACAAGGAGCGTGGTTTACCCAGCGCAAAAAAAAAAGATACGTGATTCAAATCCCTTTGGATGATAAAGTTGGTAAGGTAGGTTCGCCCGGGACCGATAGGTCCTGGGTTCAAATCCCACTGTAAGCAACTTTGTGGAGCCTGTCACTTATGGTTGCTTAGGATGAATGAACACTTCTGTGTGGTATGCAGACCACTTATGGTTAGCCTAGGATGGTTGAACTCTCTTGTGTGATTTGCAGACTCCTGAACAAGGAGCGGGATTTACCCAGTGCGCACTGACTGCGGGTTCCATGTATTAAAAAAAAAAAAGATACGTGATTCAAAATGTACGCTTTACTTTCAACTTCAATCGACATCCAACATTTACTTATTTCTTGTAAAATGGGCGGGCGGTGGCGTCGGTGACCCGAGGACCATCAATAACTCATGTGTGTTGCTTTTGTTTGAAAAATATAGTATATGGCCGACAACATGTAGTTTAAATTGGGATTTTCACATCTATATAAATAATTAATTTAAAGTTAATTTGGTGTTCGATTTTAAAAAATATATACAATATATATAATGTTCTTTTTTTTATGTCATTAATATTTCTATTATCATTTCTTTGGTAGTATGATAGAGCACCAATGCCTGTAATTCTTGGCTGCATTGTAATTGAAATAAGTAATATAGGTGGTCTTGATAATTTTGAACTCAAGACCTTCCGGTCACATACTACCCACCTTAATTGCTATGCCATCTCAATAAAACTATAACAAACCCTCTCTTGATATTATGAATGATAAGTCGTATTTGATAAAACTAATAATATATTCTATAAAATAATTAGACATATATACCATAGTTTATCTCTTTACATTTAGTCACTCAAAATTTGAGTTATATCAAAGAAAAATAAATAAATATACTATCTTAATTCAAGAGTTTGAACAAATACTCGACGAAGCTTTGATGTGCTATATTATATTAGTTGCTCCTTTACTACCTCATGTCCAAAAATATATTATATATTGTATGAATTCAATGAGAAGACATAGTTATATAGGAAGATATAAAATATGCAGATTTCTTATATGTTTTATACATATTATTTAATTTTTTTTTATGCATAAATTTTGTAACTTGTATATTTTTGCCCTTATGCATAAAATATATAAGGAATATGCATAAAGAATATTCCAAAAGAAATTCAATCCAAACCATCAAATAATGAAATAAAGGGTGCAAATTTCTTTTTATTTCTTATTTTAAGCAAACTTCTTATATGATCCAATCCATATATATATATATATATATATATATATATATATATATATATATATATATATATAGTTAATTATCTGATTTTAGAATTATCGGACTATGTGTAGAATCAATAGGAATGGAGTCCATTTTAATATTTTCATGTTTTTTTATATATCTAAGTGTTTCTATTACACAAATGGAGTAATAACTAATTTACTAATCTCATTATTCTGTTCAGATATATTCGATTCAGGATTAGGGTTGCTTAGGCGAGGAGGGGCTGAGAGTAAGGCTGTAGATGTATATGAGTGAGCATTCGATTCGATTGGTCATTCGAATACAACTAAGACAAGAGTATGGGGAGGAGAAGGAGTATATGTTAAGCACAACAAGTAAAAAAAAATGTATTATTGATATTTATCAAATTAAATATAGTTAATATCGAAATGAATACTTTAATTTTATATTTATATGTAAATAATGAATTGGGAAAATAATTTAATTAATGATTTATAACAAAACAATATATTTTATAAGAACTTATGAAATAAGTTAATTGTGTTTGAATACATGCGCGTTAAAAACGCAATGGGATGCAGAATGATCATCCTATGGAGTCTATTATTTTATTAGCCTCAGTCACTATTATATTGGTTTTGATAGTTGTTATATTATTGGGTCATATATTAGTATGG